>SRLM01000287.1:1049901-1259936 GCA_015708895.1 Populus ilicifolia | reverse complement strand
AAAAAAAAAAAGAATTAAAGGGGGCAAGTACCCCCTTGATCTTCATTGCACCACATAAAAGAAGCCTGACAAGAAGAGAAGGTCCAAGAAAAAGAAAACCCGCAAACCTTAAGAGCTGATTCCCATTGTTTCTCTTTGATAGCCTCATCAAGAGCTTCTAAAACAGCCCTGGGCCGAAGGTCATTGTTATATTTCTTGGAGTTGATTTTTGCTCAATAGCGTTATAGCAGCTTCAGTTCTTTAGAATTCTAGACAAGTCCTTCTTGGGCTGCCTTTTGAGCCCATTTTAATTCGGGTCTGGGCTACATATAGTGGGTTGGAAAACAAAAACTCCTGGTCTTGCTTTCCTTTAGATCATAGGATCGGAAGGAGATTAAATAATAAGTTTTTATAATGATTTTTTAAAACGTATTAAAATAACATATTTTTATTTAAAAACATTATTTTTAATATTAATATATCAAAATAATTCAAAAACATAAAAAATTAAAAAAAACTGCTTTCTCACGACAAAGCTCCACAACTGGTTAAGGGGCCAGCATCCATCGTGGCCCAATGAATGTTTGCCCCCCTTCCACAACTCAAGAAACCGAGTCCATCGTCTTTTAAATTTTTGAATTTGGGAGGATTTAATTTAAATTAACCTAAAAGCTAGTTTTGAGATATATTTCTAATATTAAATTAAGAAATGGTCCGTCGTCTTCAATCTTGGATCCAACACTAATCAAAGTAACCAAATCGGCAAACCCTAAAAAAAATCAAAATTGAAAGTACGGCCTGGGATTCTTCAGAAGATGAGGTGAATTCGCAAAAGCAATAGAAAAGATGGGTTTGGAAATAAATCTGGATCATTTTCTTCCATGGCAGAAACGTGGTCAGAAAGTGCAAAGACAAAAAAAGCACGTTACCAATATTAGAATTAGCTAAAAATTCGAGGGCACGTTAAGCAAACACGTTTATCTAACAAAATAAATACAGTAAAGAAACCATCTATATATATATATACACAGACGCCTTCTGTTAACCCTAAACACGAGCCTACCACTCTCCTGTTTCATGGGTTCTCACGTTTGGGACGTTTCCTAGCAAAACATCCTCTGCTTTGTTTCTCTTCTCCTTTCGGTCTCTCTCTCTCTCGTTTTACTTTCCCGTTCTCTCTCTCTTTCTTTCCTGTTTACAAGAAAGAATTTTTCGAGAGAGAGACTGGTAGGAATAAGCATGTATACGTAGAGAGATCTGGATATGGGAAAGTATACGGAGATTTTGGATGCTGGGATAAGAATAGCTTCAAGGTTTCATTCTCATTGCCCGCAAACTGCTCGCATGTATTACCATCCACCGACTAACGCTGACAGCCCCACAACAACCGCCCCCACCACCAGCATGGTGGCGGCCAGCAGTGTAAGCAATCCAAAGGAAGTTACGAGGGCGGACGTGAAAGAGTCCATTCTTAATTCTATTTGACATCGACAAAATGATAAGGAAAGATGTAAATTTAATGTTCCACAGCAAAAAAAACATATTGAATATTTTTATCCTACCGAGCCCAGAAGGTGTTTCCTTTTCTCTAATCTCAAGTGTGTTTGTTCCTTTATTAATGAATATTCTTTCTCATTAGTACTGTATTCTCAATTAATTATAATTTTCATCCANATATATATATTGGATAGGGATGTAAAAGTTGGCGATTAAGGGGAGAACGAGAAAGCAAGCAACTTGTTGGACGTACAGAAACACTCTGATTGATTTCTCTTCAATTTACACCATTGAACATGGGGTTCAAAGAGATGAACAAAATGACAAATGTCTTGGGTCCATTCTGGTGGATTTGAGATGTTCTTTTGATTCCATCTATGACTACCCCGCTCCCCCAAAAACCTGTACGAGCTCAAATGATCGGCGTGACCACTTAACCTGGAAAGCTTCATGGCCTGGAGTATTGCTGTAATAGCATAGCAAAAGATTTCACGTGAAAACGGGTTAATAACAAAATTGAAAGGCCATTAAATTTGCCAGCCATGTTCTCCTGGGAGCATTACCTGGGGGTATAAAAGTGGGAAATTGTCGTGGGTGGAAGTTAATAATGGATTGTTATAAATTATCAAGATTCCCGTATACTTTTTTCAAGATGTCAAATGATGTTTGAAAATAAATTTCTCCAAAGAGGGGCTAAATTTTGTTAGAACATTATCTATTTCAAGATGTCAAAGAATAAAGTGATAGTTGGATAATAGGTTTAATTAAACTTTGGATTTTGAGACTCTTATATTTAAGTTAATATCTTTATAGAGATATTATCTAAAAAAAAGCTTATTAGCAACTATATAGTTTGTTGTAGATAAAAATAAAATTTATTGTTTATAAAAATCAGCAATAAAATCAGCAATAAATAATGTCAAATACAAATAATAGATGTTAATTTTTTAACAACAAATGATCAATTGTTGATTTTATTAGTAACAACCTATCCGTTGTTAAAATTTAGTTGCTAATTATATAAATAAGTAATGAATATTCTATTGATAATCATCATTGATGATTAGCAATAGATATTATATTGCTAATCAGCAATGACTATTACGTTACTGATTCATTGTTAATTAGCAACAAAAAAATTGTTGTTGATCCGTTGCTAATTTATCTAATAATTATTTTTTAAAATATATCTTATTTAAATTTTTTTTCCATTTATTGAATTTCTTATAATTATTTGTGGATATTTCAAAAATTATAGAAAAACATATAAAGAACATAAATTAATACTAGAAATTATTTTATCAACAATAATAAGTCAAATAAAAATAAATTTGTTAATAAATTTCAAAATCTTATTAAACTTACATCAATATAAATAGATCACAATTTAATAAATATATTTTATCATAGAGGAGGTGGTTGGAGTGATGGTGGAAATGAACCAAAACAATGCTGGCCATTATAAGATGGAACTGATATATATGTTGGTCGAGGCTTACATCGCTAGACTAGATTAGACAGAGGATACATAGGTGTCGTCATCTGTAAAGTCACATGTGAAGTCAAAGATATCAACTTACGTTGGTTCATATTCAATGCCTAAGCTTAGTATCCTGTATTACTAAAAAAAAAATTATAGAAATCATCTCCTATTGTAGTGATAAAATATGACTTTTTTTTTTTATTTGCTCTTTCAATGCTTGAATTGATAAGTTAGAAGGTGTTGACTCCATCGTATAGCAATGTAATACAGCACTCATACTAATCATTAATTTTAGCATACTAAATGTACCATATATTCAACTTTTTGTAACTTCTCCTATAGCTACACACCAAGCTGCATCATTAAATGAAGGATGATTTTTCCCATCAATTCCTTATCTTGAATCATCTTTTTTTTTGTAATTCTTCTATAATAAAATTAAATATAATAATTAATTAATTTTAATTATAAATAATAATTAAATTACATAAAAAAATAATTACAACAACTTTTTTAGACTTGTTATCTATTAAGGTTTTAGGATGCTTAGCACTCTGATACAACACCAAAAACACATCATCTCATAGAGGTCATTTTTCATTTGTTTTTTCTTGCTATTAACCAAAACAAAATAGAAAATATAAATATAAAAATTCAAAATCCATTATAACAAATAAAAAAAGGCATATTATGCTAGCTCGATGAGTGCTTATTTACCATTTATTTCAGTTAGTTGATTATTCCTTACAAATTTTGATCTCCTTTGAAATTCGAAGGTGGACCAAATATCTCTAATCATTTTATTTCAATCATTATTATTTATCCAAATTAGACCTTTAATAATGCAATATATAATATTTATGGTATTTTTGTCTAACATAGCTCTTTTACGAGCTAGTGTCAACTGTTGATTCAAAACAATTTTAATCTTATCTTTTCAAATCTTATGAACAATTACTTCATCATCCTTAAAAAAAAAATCTACCAAAGAAATAAAGGCAAAGCTCAACATAGTTGTTAAAATAACTCATTGTGGAATTTAACTACAATGTATAGACAATCAGTAACTAAAAAGATGAATAAAAAATATTGTTAAAATATTAACTTCTTAATTACATCATAAAATAAAATTTAATTTGTTTTATATTCTTATTATTATAATATTTTTTTGGTATATACCTTATCATTTTTTAATATATTCCTAAAATAAAATTTAATTTGTCTTATATCATAGCAACTTGGCATGTTCTAACATAATAGAACATTAGAGAAGTAAAAACAATTATATATTAATTTATATTTTCAATCAATGAGATGGTTAAACAAAGTTTTTCAATTCATCAATTGACCATCATAGGAAAACATCAAGCTTTTTCCTTAGATTCTTCCGCCTAAGAATAATCATTTACAAAAACATGAATGGTTGGGTCACACACTTCCAATAAGGCTAATTATAAACAATCACAATTACTAGCCAACAAGAGTAGATATTTTAAAACATGTCAAATGGACTAAAATCATTAGTACATAATCCTAACCGAATATTTTATGGATCAGATGCAAAGTGTTGATGGCCCATATTAAACTTCTTCCATGTCTTCCCGTTATATGGATGCACCATAACTCCATCATCTGTCCTATAACAATGATACCATGTCATATCTTTGGTATGATGTGGAGACATGAATAGCTTCTGAAGTCTTAGTGCTAAGGAAAAGTATCGAAGATGTTTCTCTGACTTATTAGAACCTTTATTAGTTGGATTTCTAGGTTTGTATCGTAAACTTTCATAAAAATCATAATTTGTTTTCATTGCATCTACCTCATAATACAACATACAATAATTAGGACACACATCATATTTATCATAACCAAATCCAAGTAGGCGCATAAATTTATTGGCATTATAGAAATTAAAAATCAAATTTCTATTATCATGCATGCAACTTTTTATAAATTCATTAAAGGTAATCTAAATTAAATTTAGAGTTGACTTCATATTAAGCAATTGTACACAAGTAGATAATTTGGATTACTTAGTACACCCATATTATAAAGACTCCTTTATAGCTTTCAATAATTTATAAAATTTATATGCCTCTGGATATGAAAGTTCCTCTAATACTATAGAACTATATCATTAAAGTATGCATCACTAACCTCCATTACATGCAAAACCATATTCCTATATAAACTTTTTTTAGAAACATCATTAGCAATATGACTACACCTAATTGATAAAGGTCCAACAATTATTGGTTTTGAAATATAAGGCTTTTTATGTACAGTTTAATTTTCATAATCAAGTAAAAATCCATTTGAAAGCAGATGTTAATAAACATTTTCTTCCATTAAAAATTTTTAATTTTTTCACCTAACACAAGGACATTTAATTTTACCTCCAGATATATTTTCATTAATTGAAAATGTAAAATTGATAAATTCTTGTACACCCGCAATAAATTCTAGGCATATGATCATCTCTTTAGCAACGATACATCCATGATCAATCGTCCATATTAATTTAATTAACATAATTAAAACCAACAAAATTTTAGAATATTATCTAATAAATTTCTCAATCTATATTTAAAAATTTATGTATAAATTATCAAAATAATTTCATTAATAACTAGCTCATAAGTTATGAAATAAAAAGATATAAAACTTGCAATAAATGAAAAGAGAACAACATTGGAATATTGTTTGAAATTGAAGTATAATTAAATAGTTGGAATTGAGTGAAAAAGAAAAGGATAACATGTTGTTTTAATTGTCCTGTTAATTAGTGAAATTATGTAGGTTGAATAACTAGTTAATTAGGATGCACCAAGCAAGTACTCATTTCTCATCATCATTTTTTTTCTTCAACTTTAGTAATCTAGACTCTTCTATTAAAACAAAAATACATAATCGTTTGCATTGTCAAGTAATATTGTAGAAATGAAGCTTTCATGCAAACATGTGCTCTAATTATTATTTTAACAAACTATTAAATATTTATTTGATTAATAATTTATTACTTAAGATCGTCACATTAAACAAATAAACACTAACAAACTAAAATACAATTATGCATATTTAATAAATGGTTGTTAAACTACATAACATACAAAATAACAACTTCTCTTTCAAAGAATTGCAATATAAAAAAAAACACTTTGAAGACAAATTACACCATTATTAGCAAATAGACACCAAGATTCAATGACCATGCAATTTTTCTATAAACCAAGTTATCTTTCAAAATTTATAAAAAGTTTTAAGCTACATTGACAAACTTGGAGGATCCAATATGTAAAACCTAAAAACTTGATAATTCCAAATGCAAATACGTAATGTGATGTGATGGGTTCAACAAACTGAAATTAAAAAAAAATGAGCAAGAATAGTAGTGTTAAAAAATTAAAAAGGTAAATTAGCCTATAATGAGATTCACATTGCAAGTTAACAGAGGAAATAAAATACAAGAGATTCTTAGAAATAAATGCATGTCCATATGGATATCCCTAGTGGTTAGTTATTGTCCAACACATTATATTTGTCGGCACATCATATACAATACCACTACCACAATCATAAAATCATCATGAATGTTAATATCCCAATCTTGCTCAATAAACATAACAATCAACAAGTTTTGAATAACTTGGATATTTGCTAAAATTTTGAGCATATAGAATAAAGACCAAAAAAGTAACATTTTAAAAATATAAAATCCAAGAAAGGTACATAAGTCAAGATCATTTACCTATCTATATTAATGAGAACATCTACTAAAGTCAAAGACAATACATATCTATGATTATAGAGAGGTAAAAAATTACTATGTAGTAAGAATTAAAATATTGTCTTGTTGTGTTCCTTGGTTCTTAATCTAGATGGACTACAAATAAGAAGTAACCAATCAAATGAAAAGTAAAAACATGAAATCCTAAATTTTAACTTTTTTTAGTGAAGCTAAATACAAATAAGAAAGGAATATCATTGCACTATAATGATTAGGCCTTAGTATTTGCGCTACAATGAATAAAGTGGATAGTCAAGAGTGTTAATTTTCTAGTTAAAACAAGATGAGAAAGATATAAAATTAATGATGAGCATTTTCACTCTTTTTGCTCTACTTTATTTAACACTACTAAACAAGAACAATTTCACTGAAAAGAGGTTGATGATGAAAAAGATGAGTGAAAATAATGTAGTATGTGAAAAATTATTGACTAACCAAACAACTTTCACAGCACACAAGCAAAATTCAAGATCTAACTTTTATTTATGGGTCTGTCACATGCTACCTTTGTTTCCTCTCTGAAAAACCAAACATACCCAGCAAAACAGAAAAAACCAAAACCCTGGAAAAATCCCCACTACCTAACCATGCAATAATGGAATCGTCATAAAACCATGAAGATAAAGAACATTATATTAAGAATTAGAAACATTGGCATGGGACGACAACCATTATTAACAAACAATTTGCTATAAATCAAAAAAATTATTCTTCTCGTCACTAAAATTAGTTAATAAAACTATATATATTCTCTTTAAATTACAAACACAATCTCTCAAATATGAGCTTCTAATTATATCTATTATCTTTGTTGCTCCATATTTGTTCCTTACAAGATGAAATCCTTAGGAGCACAGATTCACTAGAGAAGAAGTTAAAAAAAGTGATAGATGGTGTTTTTGGAAAAAAAAAATGCCTTAGGAATATTGGTATTTACCTGCACGAGGTTTTTGAAGAAGTAATAGGTTAGGGTTCTTTTGGAGAATGAAGGGTTTTTCTCTTGATATTAGTATTTACCTGTATGAAGTTTTTTTTTTAATGCAAGGTATATATGTACCAATTAATTATTAACATGTCATTATTGTTTTTTATATATAAAAAAGTCAAAATCTAATCTTTTCTTTTTATCAGCAATGAACTTTTCCAGATTCACTAGAGAAGAAGTTAAAAAAAGTGATAGATGGTGTTTTTGGAAAAAAAAAATGCCTTAGGAATATTGGTATTTACCTGCACGAGGTTTTTGAAGAAGTAATAGGTTAGGGTTCTTTTGGAGAATGAAGGGTTTTTCTCTTGATATTAGTATTTACCTGTATGAAGTTTTTTTTTAATGCAAGGTATACATGTACCAATTAATTATTAACATGTCATTATTGTTTTTTATATATAAAAAAATCAAAATCTAATCTTTTTTTTTATCAGTAATGAACTTTTCCACTGTAAATTTTATGCAACTATATTAGCAACAGAAAATCCATTATTGATTCTTAATATATCAATTTATTTTTAGTAGCTGATTTTATGTTGCTAAATCCATTAGTAATATTAAAAAAATAATATATATGCAATCTGTTACTGATATATTGCTAAATTTGCATCTAGATTATTCTATTGCTAACATCCGATGCTAGCGACCCTCTTTTTTTATAGTGAGAGAACATGCAATAAACGTACAAAAAAGATTAAATCCCAACAATAAGAGTGTTTGATGTTGTTTTGATATATAATAAATGCTTTGTATGAGAAAATAGTGTTATATGTATATGTTGAGATTAGAGAAAATTATGAACCTTTTAATGGTTTAAAAGTATTTACACCTTCTGAATCTTGTTATTTTGCTTGAATAAAAAGGTTTAAAAAACTAGAATTTTACATTTTATTTACAAAATATTTCATCAGTAGTTAGAATTTAGCAGGCATGATTTTTACCAACAGGCTTATAAACAATTATTGTTTATAAAAAAAAACTTTCCTCGATGATTTATTTTATATCTATCATTTCTTCAGTAGTGTAATCTCATATAGATTTACAATTTTCTTGAGACATTATACATCAAAGTCTTAAATGACCATAATTGCTTCAACTTATTATTCAATAATCGAAAACAAACATCTATATTTCAACCTAAAATATTAAGACCGAGTATGTCCATAGATAAAAACATAAAATCTAACCTCATACACATTCCGATGGTAAGTTGTAAATTATAAGTATCAGCAACCAACAAAAATAAGAAGCAATAAATTAGTCAAATAGATTGAATTTATTTGTACATAACATAAGATGTACATTCATTAATTCTAATAAAAATTAAGGATGCATCCTATTAAAATATTTTTAGGCTTCATCAGATGGGTGCACCAAGACTTCATCAACTGCATCATATGAATGATATCATGTCATTAACTTAACAATTTTTAGGAATATGAATAACCTTTGCAGTCTAAAAATGATTGAAAAGTATCTAAATTTTTTTTATATGCGACAAGAGTTATTTCGCTACCATTTTTAGATTTATAAATAGTATGCCCACATATTATACACTCAATCAACTCTACATTTTAAAGCTAGTATAATATGTAAAAGTTTGAACATGTTTCAATTTTATGATATCTGAGGCTGAAGGGTTCATCATAGATATAGAAATTCTCTTCAACCTATTCCCTTCAGGTGCAATTCTCCTCGCTCATTCAATAATTTTATTGTAATCGACCTCACTCAATTCATAATCTAACTTGATAGTGAACATATGTGAAATGGTCGATAATTAACTATGATTAGTGCACTCATATCATAAGTTAGTCGGATTCTTTTAAAAGATCAAAATAATAACCCTGTTTACATTTAATTCTTCATCTATGATTGAATATTTACTTACATAACCATGATTCATTCACATCGCATTCATAATCGTATTCCTATAATGATTGTTATTAACATTTATAACTTCATACATGTTGCTAAAACTAGAAATTGACTCAACTATTATTTTTATCATGATTTGTATGATGCTTATTTTTAACAGAGATAGACATAAAAATAAAGAAAATATTATTCAATTTAAACAAAAATATTCCTACCACTTTTAATTTTATCTTTCATCATCTATCCATGTAGTTGATTTATGAAATAATTACACATGCATATCATTTTCCCTCTTAAAGACAACTTCCTACAAATTTGTTGTCGTTGTTGTTAGTACCACTAAGAGAATTATTAACAAACTTAAATAAGTAATTTTTTTAATATATATATATTCTATTTGTAATATTGGTAAATTTATTAACAATATACTTGCTAATAGACTAGAATATACTGACAATTATTTTTTTTATGGAAGTTTTTTGTTATTAAAAAATCAATCATGAAATGTTAGTGTAAATGGTGATAAAAATTTATAAAAGTAAAACTATTATACCTAGTGGTAGATGGAGTCTAAACCAGCAAGTCAAAATTGAAGATGCAGCTTATAGGCGCTTCAATCTTGCTTTCAGATTTCACATCTTCCAGCAGAAGGCTGGGGGACCAGCAACATGATGCCATCAGAAGATCGGTAATAGAAATATTAAAAAATGCCGTAATTTTTATGGTAAAATCTTGTCCGTTGGATTGGTAAAGATTGAAATGGAGCGGAAAGCTGACATAAATTATCAAGCAAATATCAAGAGGTACAACACAAATCAACTCGAAGAAAACTGGACAGAGTTGAGAGAATCACAGAACAGCAGCGGCATAACATTGTCATGGTTAATTCAAAGTAACACACTACCATCACGATTACCAGGAAGATTGAAAACTGAAGCAGCAGAGCTTGCGCTCCATTACTGGCTGTCTGAATGTGGCTTCCGAGCAATAAAGAAAAACAGTGGGGTGAAAATCTCCTTCCTGTAAGGCATAATAACAAAGTTCTGTCATTAACATGGTAGCAGGGGCCACCAGGAAACCTCAAAATCATTAACTTAAAAAAAAAGTTATCTAAGATAATTTTATCGGGCATTTTAAAATCCTGAGATTCTTTTGCTCATATGCTACTCACAAGTAACCCACAAGCAACCTGGGGCAATAGAACTAACATGAGGAATCCGTCTCCACTTTTTGTCAAGATAAGAAAAATTCAAGGCGGACGCATCCCACCCATTGGTCGATCTGCCCTTTTTACAAGCTGTCCTAAACTAAAATAGAAGGATGCGATAAAAGGTTTCTGTCTGAGGCTCAAAATGATCTTGTATGGTGATCAATTTGGTAAAATACACGAGCAATATGTGGGTTTAAATAATGGTCCAGAAAGGAAGTTAGCATGATAACAGAAATTAATACTCACCTTCCACCGTCAACCAATCCCTGTGCTGCCTTCTCAAGAAAATCTTGAACCCTTTGACTTCCTTTGGGTGCAACTCCTAAATATTCTAGAGCTTTGACCTGCAAGGTGATTTACCAGTTAACCATCCATGAGGGCTACAATAATCAGAAATATTCCACGCATTCGCATGCAAGTGGAGTGCCTAACAGTAAGGTGATAACGGTATCGATAACCAAACAGAATGGGCCAACATTTACTTACCATATTTCTTGTAAAGAATCTCCCGACAGCTGTTAAACGGAAGCTATTCAGTGAGAAGTGAGTTGTGTCCAAAGGCAGGTACCATGGCATAGGTGAGCCCGCTGCAAGATCTTTTGACCATATGACCTTTAAAGGCAGAATAACAACGCCCATTTATCATGATCAAATGTTTCAGATGTCAATTATGAAAGAGAGAGTGAGAGATAGAGATTGTTAGCTGACCTCAAAACCAGCTTTCTTTAGAGCATCAATGCATTGCCCAGTCGACCTAATATCAGGAAGGCCATCACCAATCTCTATTTCTGACTGCCCCAATTAAGATATGTTAAATTCATGGTCATGAAGATCGAAATCACTAACGGAAAACAGGAGGCCTTTTTAGACAGCTAAATATCTAACCTTAATTTTTTGATGTTCTTGGTTATGTGGATTGAAAGCATCAGTCATGCACCACTCATATGCAGCAAAACATTGTCCTGGCTTCAATACCCTGTAAATCTCACTGTAGCATCCATACTGTTTAGAAAATACAGAATGTTACGAAGATCAGAGAGAGAGATGGCTATCTATATACATAATATACTTAGCTGTGATGCAAAATCATCAGAAAATATAAGTTGAGAGTTTTTCTAGGAACATACTGCATCTGGTGCGTGGCATGTAGCTTCAATTGCATATACAGCGTCAAAACTGTTATCAGGAAATGGCATTTTCATGAAATCAGCCTGCATTATCAGCGAACGACTAAAATTATGCTTGCCATGAAAACTGAAAATCATATCCTGCAACTCTTACATCACATGTAAATGTGGAAACTTTAAACCAAGTACATCAAATTGACAATACAAGAAGATGGACAAAAGTGCTTAATAGATAGGAACTCGGAAGTTATATCAAGAACAGAATCAACCTTCACAAAATCACATGTCCTGTCAACTCCTACAATGCGATTGAGTTCCTGCAAAGTAATATAGGCGGTAAGCTTTAAAGCCATTTTGAAAATTTCATGGCTAACAAATCAAAAGTGAGAAGTACGGAAATCAAATAAAGTCAATCAATCTCAGATAATCAATCAAATACAAGCACACAATTCTTTTAACTGACATGGATGAAAAGGATAGTCATGCACCTTTCCCCTTGATATCTGATACTCGTTGTTGTTCAACCCTGTTACTGATGTTGAGCTGCAGCACATCAACACAAAATATGCCCAAAGCACTCTCATGTATGGGAATTTAATGAAAAAAACGTTAACTTATTTGTCACAACCAAGAAAAACAGTAAGATTCCATCCAACTATTAGCAGTGGCGCTGCTTCCAGATAAGGCCAACCATTTGCCTGATCCATGTTGCAAATACTACCAAGGACTTCAATCATTTCTTATTGTAATGACAGAGCAAAGTAGGACACCAATCCAACAACTGGATCTACCACTTCTTCGAAATACCACCAAATCACTAGAAAAAATATGCCATAACAAGAAACAGAGTAGGATGCCTGTCCAACAAATATTAGTTTCCTAGCTTCCGGCTAAGACAGACCATCTGTATGGTTTACGTCCAATGAATAAGAAGCTAGCAGGCAGTGGCAGCCATTTATCATCCTTACATTTTTTGAACTAATATAAAAGGCAGTATTGATAAGAACTTAATATCATATAGGGATTCAACAATAACTATAAAACAAATTCCAATATGATGCAATGACAGAACTATGATGAAAGTCTGCATGCAGGTTAGAATGACTTAAATTTGCACCCTATTTCTTGCTGACATTATCAGGGAAAGGAAACTTCTGCCACTCACCTGAATCGCGCAATTTCTCTAAGAGGTCCACCAATTCCACATCCTACATCCAAAACCTATTTTAAGAAAAAAAGAGGTCAAGCCAATGCATCAACATTATTAAATAAAGCAGATCTCCTGTTGGTTTCGCAATATTCTGTAGAAGAGGTTAAACCTTCTGTCCAGGTTTCAGGCCAAGTTGCAAAGCAAGAAAGTGCTCATGTCGCTTGATGCTCTCACGGAGAGACTCCCCTTTGAATCTGAAACAAGAAATGTTTTGTTTTTTATCAGCCTTTTAAGCAGCGGTAGCAGCATAGAGTATGCCTGCCGAACTTCAATAAAAATGTAGAAGACAGTAAAAGGTACCTGGGTGCAAAATGGAAAGACTCCCCCCAGCCAAACTCATAAAAACTGGTAACAAGATCATAATATTTGTTTACCTGAAATCCAAATGTGATGAGTCAATCGGTATAGGTTAAATAATACTGTTTGGATCAGCAATTAGTAGGCATCCAAAAATAAAATAATCAGGTTATTCATATTTCAGCAAAAGATTTCAATTCTTCATATTCAAATAGAAACATCACAAAAAATCAACCGTGCTGACATGTTAGCGTATCTAGCTGACTGATTTTAGTTAGGAGAATCTAACTTCATGACCAATAAACTTGAAAACCCGACATTATTCATCCTTGCTAAAGTTACATGGAAAAACTTCCATAGATGTTTCCAAAATATTGTTTCAAGAAATCTTTTTCATAGATCAGGTACTCCTTAAAATCTAACTGTTTGGTTTCAAGTACACTCATTTATATTGAGTAGTAACTCATGAGAGTAATAACAAGAAACTTTAGCTTCTCTGAGATATATGTGCTATGAAATGAAATGGACTCTGCATGCAGTATGATGTTGATGTTTCTATGAATCAATAGAAAGTTCCAAGCATTATTCAATCAATTGGCACTTTCTCTAGAGCAGTGAAAATGTATTGAAAAGGAAAATACTATAGCTCAAAATATGCACCCCTCTATGACTACAAATACGCAAGACGAAGCAAAAAAGTTTTCCGTAGCTAAACATAACAAGAAGGAAACTGAGAGCAGATTATTGGCAGGAAATACATGAGGTCAATCATAAGAAGAAGTTAGCAACTTGATCTTCTCTTACCATGTCAGAGTAATTGGCTTTTCTGTCTTCCTCGGCACCTCCATAATAAACATGATACTTTTCATACCTGGATTGTCAATACAAGATTTTTATCACAATTTTTTTCAGTAAGATCCAAGAAAATTAAAGGATTGGAAAACCTCAAAGTTTACACATGCCAGGGAAGAATTTCTAGGAAGGTTCAATAAAACTCACAGCAAGATCATTCATGTAAATAAGTAGAACGATCATGTTATTCTGACACACCATTCCACACATTTCACTGATTCAATTATATTTGGAATTTTATTTACACTATATTGAATGGGTTTCAAATCCAGATTATACCAGCACCAAACTCAAAATTAGACCGGGTCTTTACCATAAACGACCATGCCTTCTATAGTGGCTTAGCAAAAATAATTGAAAAAAGGATCACGTACATGCAAAATTGAAATTCTATTCTTGCACAAAGGAGTGAGTCCAGGGATTTTTCATTTTTCCTTTATTTTTCAGGTTCTTTCTGGGAATTTTCCTAGTAAACAGGCCCTATCAATCGCCTATACAATCTAGAAACAATTATGTGGTTCTTTTTTATCCAACTTCCAGGTACAGCAACCAGCAGTCACTGTTCACCTTTAAAAAAATTATAATAAGTAAATAAAAATATGGAGTTTTTAGGATTTACTAAAAAGCATCAATAAAATAACATAATGTAAACAATATTTAAATAAATAATACAATTTAGAGAGTCACAATAATATCTATGATTCGCAAGTTGTAAGTATCATTTGTAAATCTTTTAAATTGTCAAATTCTTAAACATGATTAAAAAAAAAGATGAGAGATAAAAAATGAGAGAGAAAGAAATCCTAAAAATATATTGAAACTCCGATGATGACACCGTCAATACCATTGAAAATATCTCAATAAAAAAATTTAATGATATCAAAAAATATCATTAATGGTAATCAGATTTGACCACACGAGTGACTCCATGGTAAGTAACTATCAACACCTTTGGACAACTCATGTGACCTACTTCATTCATTGTTTCTAACTTTTTTTAGTATCATTAAATTTAACTTTTTTTAGTATCATTAAATTTATCTTGTTGAAATTTTTCTAACAGTATTTATAATGTCTTCATCAAAGTTTCGATATACCTAAAGATTTATTTTATTTTATTACTTTTCTCTCTCCTGTCTCTTCATAAATTATAAGGACAGACGAGAGAGAGAGAGAATAAAGAAAATAAAATAAAATAGTATTATAAACACACCAAACTTTGATAATGATAATATCGGTATTGTTGAAAAAATCTCAACAAAATAAATCCAATAATAATAAAAAAAATTCATAAATAATATGTCATACAAGTCATTTAAAGTTATCGAGACTCACTTGTTTTCGGGACTTTCATGTGACCACTTTAATTATCTTTGATGATTTATTTTTTATATCGTTAAATTTATCTCATCAAAATAAATTTGTCAGCGATGCTATATTATCATCATCAAAATTTGAGTATAACTCTAAGATTTTTTCTTTTTTCTTTTATTTTTTTTATTATTGAATCTTATGTCCGGTAATTTATAATTTAAGAGAGTTGCATAGATCACTTACAACTTGTGAATTATATATATTATTTATATTATTTTTTAAAATATTTTTTTACATTGTATTATTTTATTAAAAAAATTATTATGCTAGAATTAAAAATAAAAAATAAAAAACTTCGAACTCTAAACAGCCAGGAACACACTCACGCGAGGGAAAACCCAATCATGAATTCCTTTGACAAACACCATGTATATATTGTATTCGTGATTGAAACTTTAAACGACAATTGTCTGTTTCGGGTCCCACGTGGTGGTGAAACACGTACATAAAGAAAACGATAAAAATTATTTTTTAAAATATTTTTATTTTAAAAATTTATTAAAATAATTTTTTTATTTTTTTCAAATTATTTTTTTATATTTTTGGTTTGGAAAAAAAAAATCAACTTCTGCCCCTTATGATTTATGTACTCAGAAATAAATGATTAACCTGTAAGATTTAAGAAAGTGGGACCATGCGCGATTTTTCTAATGAAACCAGGCCGAAGCTCTGTAGTTAATGGTGTCACGAAACCTTGTGCAAGTCACAACCCTTGCCTTCCACAGTAAAATATTCCTCTAATAATTCTCAATATTACAAAAGGAAAAAACATTTATCACACCGAGATCTAATAATCAAGCTAAAGAGACTGGGATTAAAACTTGAAATAGAGAGATAAAAAAAGAGACATTCTACAAAGAAACAGATTTTCTTTAGTTTTTTCTTTTTAAGAAAAAATGCATTTATCGAAATCTCTATACAACAAATCAAAACGTACGGTTTTGAACAACCAGAGTCTTCAAAATCGTTGTAGAGATACAGAGACAGGATACACAAAACTTCAACAGAGAAGAAAAATCTAAAAGAGCAAAATCCATGCATGCGAGAGACAGGAGGTAGATTAAATCATGCATGCTAGGAGAAGGAAGAATACTTTTCAACGGAGGAGAGAACATCGCTTTTATCGATCTTTCCACCGAGACCGGAAGCGAGATCTAATGCACCAGCTTTCGACATTTCTCTTAGATTCCACCAAACAGAGATCTGAGACAAAAAAAACAAAAAACAGTGGAAACGGATTCTAGTTTTGTCGATGGAAATGCAAAATGTGATTGAGTGTGAGCGAGTCTGGAAAATTACATCGAAAGTTGAGATCGGGGGATGAGCCTTTCTTAATTTCTTCGGAGGGAGGCCTGAAGGGGAGAGAGGGGGGTAGTGGAAGCTAATCTTGCTAAAAGTGGGATTTATATAGAAGGAGAGGTTTAAAAAGTCTGGTGGCTAATTTGAGGAGAGGGAGCACACAAGTGGCTAATTATTACTTAGCCTTCGCATTAAATTCATGCGCACCGCACGTACAAACGCAATCGTGTTTTGAAAAGGGATACAGCATGTTTTAAAACTATTTTTGTTTATAAATATATTAAAATAATATTTTTTATTTTAAAAAATATATTTTTAATATCAGAAAATAAAAATTAAAAAAAAATAAAAAATAATTTTTTTAAGAAATACCATTTAAAATTCAATCTCAGATAAGTATTGTTACACCCTATGATGATCGTGCTATGAATTGTGATTTTTAGAATTTAGATAAATTATTTCTCCAGAAAAGGTCTAAATTATTGTGCTTATTTTTCACTTTCTTGGTTAGCGATACAAAGGAAAAAGAAAAGGTTATTGAAAAGAAATGGAAAAAAAGAAAAAAAACAATTGGTTGACAGAATTCCAACAACAATAAAAAATCAATTTTAGTTACAATAAATTTTATTTGATAAGAAAAGTTTGATAATAATAATTTTTTTCTATAAATATATCTAGAAAAATCAAATTTCATTTATACTTTTTAAATTCAGTTAATCTTGTTTTTCTCGGATGATTTTAGACTATTTTGATGTTGGTTTATAAAGGAAGGTTTTGTTGTGTCTGTTATGTGTTTTTAATAAGAAAATTGAAAAATAAATTTTAACCTGAAAAACTGCCCTGCGATTCTTAACCACCACAATGATGGTCGGATTCCGAGTTGCATAATAGCTAGCGACGAGTCCTAATTAAAAAGAAAAAAAGATGAAGGACATGCAATTTACCCCTTATATATCTTAGCTTTCGAGTACGGGCCTAACACAAGATTCCATGGCCTAACATGCTAGGTCACTCAAGTATACATGTTTAACTTAGTTTTTTTATAAAAAAAAACTTTAATTTTAGGTTTTTTATTTATATTTTTTTATATATATTCAAAGAAAATTTAGTTCAACCTATAAAACAGCCGATGCTTACCTTCTCTGCTATACATCGTTTAGTAAGAACTTCTGAGCGTACCCTGGCATTGATTTTTTCTAGTAGTAGCAGAAAGCTTTGTCGTCAAATATATTTTTTTAATTAAAATAAAAGAAGGTCTTGAATTTAATTAGTAGCGTTTTGTCCACACCGATGGATAGCTGGAAACTTCTACAGTTTTGCGAGAGCCGTACGGAGTGAGAAAACAGAAAAGTCTCGGCAGAAGGCAAAAAAAAAAAAAAACAGGAGGAGACACCAAGAAAGACAGCACTGATGGAATCGTTTTTATTGTTTGGCAACAAGACGATGCCGTGTTCCAGCCAGCCATCGTTGCGCCTCGTGTATCGCACAGCACGTGCATTTCGTCCATGTCAGGGGAGATAGACTGAAAGCGGATGTTTTTTTAAAAAACAAATTAGCACCTTTTCTTTAATTAGTAAAATAAGAGTAGAGAAAGAAAATCAGGGAGACGATACAATTGCTATCATCAATCAATCCATCGGCACTGAAAAAGCCATCAATCGTGATTGGAATATTCCGTCCAAAGATGACAGACGGCTCCCTTTAGTCTTGGACAATAAGTTTGGCTCGCTTTATTTTCATTTTCCTATGTTATTAGATTTATTATTTTTTAAAAAATTACGTTGACTTATCATCTTTAAAAAAAATATTTTACTAATAAGGAAAAATACTTCAGCATGCGCTATGATCACCTGATCCTAAATCTACACCAATATAATCAAGAAAGTGTCTGGCAATGTATATTTTTGGAAGTTTTTTTTAAAAATTATGTTTTTATTTAAAATAATTTTTATATTAATATATTATTTTGATATATAAATATATATTTTAATATATTTTTAATTAAAAAGCATTTTCAATCATTGCATTATTATATTCTCAATAATATTTATACTAGAATTACGATTATATATGTAAGAAATTGTTTGGGAAGTGGTGTAAACTGCATTCTAAAAGAATTTAATTTTTATATTAAAAATATTTTTTATATATATCTTAAATTATTTTAATATAAAAATGATTTTAAAAAATAACAATCAAGGTTTTTGCTAGGCTTTGGCCCGGTTACTTTATTACAGGGCGGCAACATATCAAGGTTTTGGCCCGCAAATCCATGGTCAACCGAAACCAAACCAAGTTGTCGCAAACTCATGGAAGTTGCACGCTACGAGAAGGCATAAAGTGTTGAAATTAAAATTCTAAACCCCATCAGTATTTTATTGTAGGGCTAGATTTATTGCACATTGAATTGCTACGGTGCAATGAAATACTTGCTTCTTATGAAAAAACTGAATGACCTGTCTTTGGGAATAAAAAGATCTTTTTCAAGGAATTTATTTATTATTATAAAATTAATTGAGGTTATAATAGTATATTAACTTTTTTTGCTTATTTAAAATGATATGGATACTTTTTAAAAGAAAATAAAATAAAATAACAAGTTAAGAGGGGCTTTCCATTTTCTCTTTTAAAAATACTAAAAATACTTCATTATCTTTTACATTAGAAAAATTAAAGAAGACAACAAGAAGTATTTTAGGCGACGTGTCTGGTGAGTTACAGCAGCCAAAAACACCATCTTCTAGAGACGGCGCATTGATGAGAAGGCACGTGTAATTAAATTCATGGCGGTGGAATATATCTCTCCCATCTCTTTTCTCCCTTCTTACCGTAGTTTTTAAACCCGGCCCGGTCTAAGGTCCAGATTCCAGATTTTAACGGGGTCATCGGGTTTTGACCGGGTCATCCAAATTAGCCGGGTTAATTTCTATTTAAAAAAATTCAAAATGGCATTGTTTTAGTAAAAAAATAAATAAAAATCAACGGGTAGCAACCGGGTTTTACCGGGTCAGCCGGGTCGCGAGTCAACCCGCCGGGTCATAACTTATCCTATTTTTTTATCAACCGGCCCGGTTCCAGCCCCGAAGTGGCCGGGTCCCGGGTTAACCTGCCGGACGGGGCCGGATTTTAAAACATTGCTTCTTACTTTAAAACCCACACTCGATTAACTAAAACTCACAGTTATATTTCCATTTTTTTTTATTGTGGTCCTCGTTCGTTTGGTTGCACTTTTTTATTTTTAAATTTAATTTTTTATTATTTTATTTTATTAGTTTTTATATAAAATATGATTTTTATTATTTTAATTATTATTTATTTTTTAAAAAAATTATAATTGAGAATTGTATACATGGTTTTTTAGTTGTTTTTACCTTATAGTCAATCATTCTAGTCTCATTATTTTAGTTAGTTATTGATATTGATTATCAATCCAATTTAACTTTGAGTTTTTTTAAATTATATTTTTATATTTTTATTTTATTTTTTGCTTTCTTTTCTCTAAAAATATCTCACATAATGACTTACTTAAGCTAGTTAAGGTAGATTAATTGTTTTATTTTTAATTTTATCACTTGAAATAAGGTTTTTAGAGCATGAGCTTTTTTATTTTGTTTTTTTATATAAAATTATCATGAGTTACAAGTTAGTTAAGTTAATAAAAATTAGATTAATTTTTTTCAATGTTTTTTTAATTTATTTAACTTTGATTTTTTTAGTTTTTTTAATATTTCTTTATCTGTGGTGGATTGGTAAAGCGAATTTAGGTTAATTCAGTTTGTTTTCT
Source organism: Populus ilicifolia (assembly GCA_015708895.1). Taxonomy (NCBI): domain Eukaryota; kingdom Viridiplantae; phylum Streptophyta; class Magnoliopsida; order Malpighiales; family Salicaceae; genus Populus; species Populus ilicifolia. Next base: position 1,239,171 of record SRLM01000287.1, on the reverse strand, counting down.
TTGATGTTTTTTATTTTAAAATTTTATTATTTGACTTTTGGTCATTAAACATTGAGATTTGTGTTGAGATTTATGTTTTTTTTCTCTGCAAGGATATCTTATTATTATATTCCAGATGATGTATTTATTAAACTAACTTAGGTTTTCATAGTCTAGATATTTATTTTTATGTTAGAAAAATTTAACTTGACCTGTAGCATAGAAAGAGCAGAAAAAAAAATTTCTTATATCTTCCTAATCAATGACAATTTTTTATTCGGCGTGTTTTATTGATGAGCATAAAATTTATACTCAAATTATTCAAAAGAAATTTATGTTTTTCAAGTTCCAAGAAAATATATTATTTAAACAAATTTTTTATAATCTAACCATTCATTCCCAAAGTAATAATGTTGTTTATTGCCGGAATATTGTCTTTTAATTAGAAAAAAGCAAATAATAAACATAAAAATAAGAATAAAGTTAATATAAAAATCAAATTAAATCAATTTTAAAGGATAAAATTAAAAAAAAATCAAACAAAATTTATATCAATTAAAAATTTAAAAATTAAATTTAATATAATTAACAAAATAAATATAGCCTGATCTTTCTTTTTACATTTCAACTGGAAAGAAAGATAATATATGGTTTGAAATGCCTAGATTTCAACCATTGTAGTAATTGTAAAACTAAAAATACTATTTTTTTTCTTTTTTTAAAACTCATTTTGATTTAAAATATAAAAAAAACACTTTAAAAACCTTATTAAACCAATTTATAACTCCTAACACACACACACACAAAAACCACCTTGGAAGCTAAAAACAACTCAAAATCAAAAAAAAATTCAAGCCTAAATATATTTTTAAGATAAAAAAATCTAATTTAAACTCTCATCATGAAATCATTTAATATTTAAATTAACTATTCTAATAGTTGGAATCATCGTAACAATAACCTTTTCTCTTTAAACAATAATTTATGAACTTCTCTACCTCATTTCATAAAAAAAAATAAAAAATGATAAAAATAAAATTTAGCATTGAAATTAATATTTTTAAAATTAAAAAAACTAATTATCCAATAACTTAAAAAATAAGGGATGAAAATGTACTTTCTAATCAAATTTAAAAATCACAATTTACTTGTGTTTTTTTATTTTAGTTACATGTAATTTAATTCAATTTTTTTCTTCCAAAAAACATGTAATTTGGTGTTAATTTAAATTTAAAAATGTTTAATTGTGGAAAGAAAATTCACTGCTCTAATTCACTGTAATTTATGAGAGAATAAATAGCAATAATAGCCAAAAATGTTTTCCCTAACATGAATTGTTTTATGCTAATAAATTAACTATATTCTATTTTAAACGCAGCACAAAAGGAACTTCGACTTGGGCGATGCAATTCGTCGGTAGGAAAGCTTAAAAAACGAAAAAGGAAAGCACAAAACTCAATCCAAACTACGTGGCAAGTTTTAACTGGCCACTTGACCGAATCGGTGAAAAACAGACCCCAGAAACGAATAAACCCTTTTCCCTCGAGCCTTTGACTGCTGGAAACAGATAAAGAGAAATGAATTGATCATCTCAACAACCATCTCTACCTTTAAAACAACAGCGTTCTACACCAGTTTACCGGCTCTTTCCAATTGTAAGTATTTCATTTTGTTTCTGATAATTTTGAATTCTTTTTTCTGCCTTTTTTTTGTTGTTGTTGCTGTTTAGATATACCTAAACAATTAAAGAAGGCGTCAAATTCAGCTAAATTAGTTCATTTATCGCTTCTTTTATATCTATAAACGATTGAAGAACTGTAGCTGATCATTGTTGTACGACTTGCCAGGAAATCTATCTTGCTTGAGCTATTTTTTTTAAAAAAATAAATTTAGCGTGAAATGGATAATGACAATGATTTCACCTTTTGCCAGGTATTTACATTTGCACTGATTTCCTTATTTTGTTCAATTAATTATTTAATTACTGCTACCCTTTGTTTTTCATGAAATAATTTTGACTACCCGGAGTCCTTGTAATTTATGTTCATGAAACTAGGTGGGATTGCCTGTTGATAAAATTGGACTCGAGGCGGAGAATCTTGCATCGGATATTGGGGGCATAATTATTAAAGATGGATTTTCCAACGGTACTAATAGTAGTCAGGGTGGTGGTGTTGTGTGGAGAGATAGCTTGCCTGATGCTAATTCCAAGAACGAGAGAACCGTTGGTTCTCTGTCTTTCAATGTAATTGATGCATCGGCTCGGGGAGAGTCAAGTGGAGTTCCTAGACAAGTGGCATCTGGAAATGCTGGAACTTCAGCTAAGAATTTTGATGTAAAGAAAGTTTCTGCTAGGAAGCCTGTGGCTCGGAGTAAGGTTCCATTTGAGAAAGGTTATAGCCAAATGGATTGGCTTAAACTCACTCGAACTCATCCTGATCTTGCAGGTATAAAATTGGTAATTTGTTGTCAATGTGTTTCTTTAGTCTTTTTCTGTATCTTTCAGGTTCTAATGTGGAATTCTTACCGGTAACTTAACATATAGTCTGGATTTATTTTTTTTACTTGTCGCATCATTGCTATTTTCCATCTTTAAAGCCTTTGTATTGAGTTTTCCTTGAAGTATTTGTTAATATCCCTGTTGTAGCTCATCGTGTAAGCATCAATTGAGAAGCATGCTCACACCGTGAGATTTTTCTCCTTGTAATATAAGCAAGTGTGGCCTTAACATGATTCCACACTAACTTTGCAAACATGTATTCATGGCAAAATATGTTTTAGTTGATGCAAATTAACTGAACTTATTGGGGGATGTATCACAATCATGATTGAAATCCACTTTGAGTTTCAACACCTTCACATGAAAATATGAGCATTTGATGTAAATGTTTGTTGTGGATCTTTCTGTTTCAACAAGGCTTTATAACATTTCTCATCTGCATCTGTATTTGCATGGTTATATGTGCAAAACAATGATACTTGCACATCATATCTCAACATATTTTGAAGACATTTGATGGTCAAATTTACATCCATGAGCTGTTTGATTATATAAAAATGTTGTTATGGAAGGCGCCTTAGGTCTAGTTACATTAGTATATTGTTTGTGGATGGGAGTGTGGGTGTCTATATAGTTTTTCTTTTCTTCTTCATTTTCCTCTTAGGAAGGAGCTGTCTACATAGCTAAGTTTTAACGAGCAGGCATTTGAAGATCATTCTTTTTGAAAATTTTAATATATTTCCAAATTGTGCCCCTTACAACCTTCCCTCCTGTTGTGCTTTAGTGACAACAAGATTTTCTATTGTGAAGTGCTTTGCTCTGTGAACTAATGAAAATAACATCTGATTGTTTTTTTAATTTCACCTATGTGACAACTGGAATGCTATTCAGCTTTCCCTTCATGATTTATAAATTGTGTTTCCAGGATTGAAGGGACAGTCCAACAAGAGGCTTATTTCCATGGATGAAGTTAAACAACACCAAACAGAAGGATCCATGTGGACTGTTTTAAAAGGTCGTGTCTACAATTTGTCTCCATACCTCAAGTTTCATCCAGGAGGTGTGTGCATTATCTTATGTCCATACATAAAATATTTTGTGATTTTAGTTTCGCGTACCTTAATTAAAATTGAATGACTTCATTACTGTTGCTTCTTACAATATCTCCAATATGTATGTGATCTGCATGTGTTAGACTATCAGTTGTTTGAATTAGACATGTACAATCGCATGCACAAGAGCATATCATGGACACGTGGATCACGATGATTAGTTAATCATGCCTGAAGCACCATAAGGTGCTCTTCCTTTATTGGTCTATCTATCATGCAGCACCAGCCTGTTTCAAATTTCAATTGCATAACGATCTGCATATAATCCGCAAAAGTTTGCCTCCCATGCCATAACTAGAATAGTAAAATACAGCTTAGTTATGGAGGCTTTTTTCATTTCAAGAGCCACTGCCATATGGTGTCTGAGCTGCTGTCCATTTGTTAGAGTTTCATATTCTCATTATTTGCTATGATTATTTAACAAACTCCCTGTTTTCAGGTGTCGATATACTGATGAAGGTAGTAGGAAAAGACTGTACATCTTTATTCAGTATCCTTTTATGGATTCTTTTTCTTGGTGATTTTTAGAGGTTGTGACCAGAGATGAATTTGTGCATTATTTTTCTTTGAAGCTATTATTTAAACTGGATGACCCAACATTGAGTTGTCTTCTATTTCACCATTGACGTCGCTAACCATGGCCAAGCTCAATCCTTAGAAAAGCCTATCAGTTTAGTTTAGGTCTATCTTGATTAAGAAGCTGTACTTCGTGATTTCACTTTCAAGGGTAAAAAAGGGAAAAGATTTCCAATGATTTCTGTTTTTAAACTGTTAAGATTTGCTGCACAAATTGCAATCCTCAACTCTTTATTTCAGACAAATACCATGCCTGGGTGAATGCTGAATTCTTGCTGGAGAAGTGCCTTGTGGGCACTTTGGATGTAGGTCAGTGAAGGCAGCTTTTCTAAGCCGTTTTGACGTGATGATCTAGTGAAGCAAAGTTAAATCTGTAATTTTCCCATTGAAACTTTGTAAGCTTATCATGGCAGTTATGTCCTAACATTTTTTGGATAGGGGCAATAACACTATCCCGGTTGGCTGACAGGGTTCCTTGTTTTTCTTACGTACAAGATTGTCATCCGCGACATAAATGTATTAACATTATTGATATGATAAATAATTATGTTCACACACTTCTCTCTGAAATTACTTTCAATGCTGTATGGGATGGTGATATAGAACGCATTTTCCTCCTTTTCTCCTTATTTTTCTCTTGTTTTCTTAAAGACGGTCCTGGATAACAGGGTTAATGATGAATACTGAATGTAACAAACGAACTGAGTGGTGGTGCTGATTTTTTTGGGCTTTTGGTCCCTCCTGTTTTCGAAAGAGACAGAGAGAGACACCTGATGATGAACCATGGAACCAAGTTTTTCTTCAAGCACAATAGCGGTCCATCCTGAAGTTTGTATCTTTCGATTCATCAAAAAACACTTGTGCGTGTAATTGACCATGTTGAGGCCCGCCTCCAATATCGGTACATTATTTTGAACCTCAAGCCGACGGGTTTATCGATAATCATGCCATTGATTGAAACACCATGAGGTGTTATAGGATTTCTGAGTTGTTTTTTATATTTTTAAATTATTTAGATATGATGGTATTAAAAATAATTTTTTAAAAATAATTTTTTTAATATATTTCTAAATAAATAACTCTTTAAAAATCAAATCAAATGTAGGTTTGCTGTGATTAGTAATTGGATTTGCCACTAAAATCTGATTTGGAAGGAAGATGCCCTCGCCATTCACCCAAAAACAAAGAGAGTAAAAAAGCTTACTGGCAACCATAATGATGGACTGGTCACGTTGTCATAGGCCAAGTCTTTTTTGGAATTTTGAAGCTGTAATCATACGCACTGAGTAAATAAAGTTCAGTTGTTGCCATTGCATGTCCTAGAAATAAACCACATATAGTTTCTACTATCCTCTTATCCGTAAGGCTCCTTCTGCCGACACCACGTGAAGACAACATCATACAATACAGTAAAAGACCACATGCCCTGGCTTAGATACAAAAGCGAAGCATGTGCCTCAACAGATGATGTGACTTGTCTGTAAAAAATGTAGTCTGCTGCTACCAGAGTAGAGATAACATCTAAGCAATGGGGAATACCCTAACTTCATCGAGTATAGGACCACAGAGGGATCCGAAGTCATCAATCCTAGTATGGTAGTATGAGCTGTAAAACGTAATTCTTGTCCGAGCTGTAACGGCTTTGAACTTGAAACTTACGGTCTTGAATTCACCCTTTCCCTTGGATTCGAATGGAACTTTGAAGGTATCCTTAGCAGCGAATGCCTCGACCATCATTGATCCATGGCAACCATTTCTTGCGTCCCCGATGGTGAATGTGAGACCGTAGACTTTGTCGGGAATTGTTCTGAGGATTTGGGCAATTGCACTCTCTCTTCCTGCAACAAGCTCGACAGCAGCGAGCCCGAAAGGAACGTTGAAGTGCTTTTTGTCAATGAACTTCACAGCTTTAAGTGATTCGATCATCCAGCCGGGAAGTGGAGATGTGAGATCTTCTTGTCGTGGGGGGAGGAGGACACCACTGGATGTGTTTACTAACCGATGAGGACCCTCCTCAAAGCCATGATTCTTTACGAGGTTATCTACAAGATATAACATTTACAACCATCGATGAGACCAGGGAAGCTATAATCAGACTCATATATAAGCAGATGCAGGCGAATTTTGAATATTTTACATGTTTTAATTATCAACTACACAGATATATTGGTCACCAATTGCAACCATTCACAAAGAGAATAGGGAGGTGTTTAGAACTTCACATGGATCAACAGTACTGCTTCTCGAACCAAATGTATCCTGTGTTTGACAAAATTATCAAAGGGATAGTATCTCAGATCAAATGCTATCTTCAAAAACCAACCAGATAACAGAGCAAGAAAAATCTCAGATCCACCAAACAATGTCCATGGAAAGCTATCAATTGTAAATCGTTGAAACTTGAAGATCCAAGACAATATCTACAAATGCAACAGCCTTGACATTTCAACGCCACCGAAACAAGTGATTCAGAGAATAAACTAGCAAAACTAAATCAGATAAGAAATCACAAAAATGAAACTAAAGCAACCGGCCAGCAAATTCTCCATACCAAAAACAGGACATTATAATACTAATTAGTTTCCATTACCTCCTGTGGGCATTGGTGGAAAGAGCTCCTTGATAGCAACTGCATCAATGAGTGGTCCACAGGCAGGGTCCTCTTGGACTCCAGTATTGCGAAATGTCACTTTAACAACAGTGGCATTGAGTTTAAATCCCCAAGCATAAGTGTCTCCGCCATTGCTACTATACAGTGTCTGCAAGGGCAGGTCCCCAAACACGGTCCCAACTGAGACTCTCAACACCTCATCTTGGGCACAAGTTCTTGATGCACCAAATGTGAGGGCATATAGAGAGCCTGCTTTTATTGTTATTGTTTGAGAAATCGAGGCCTCGTTGCCTAGCCTTACTGCATGAACACCATGAGCCACATTAAAGTACATGCCACCAGGTTGTGGCCCGGCAGAGATGTACTCTACGAATCCATTGATTTCCCAGCTGGGAAGCGCATATTTTCCTTTAAGGACTGTTTTCTTGATCGCACCAGGTTTTGGTTTATCTTCAAAGTTGCCATTTTTTAGAAAGCCTGAAGAAAGAGATCAGACTGAGTTAAAATGAGACTGTGAAATTAGTAATCAGCAAAGAAACCTGCTAGAGAATGTAGAGAACCAAATCTAAATCTTTCTTTGTTGGCCACTCTAACCCTAAAATTAATCTACCTTTCATTTTTGGAAATCTTTGAAAATGGAAATAAAACTGTAATGAGCCAGCAAAGATGACAGGGAGAAGTAAGCTACTGCAACAAACATTAAATCCCCGAAAGAAGGTTGAATAAACATAAAACTGTAATTAGCAAGTAAAGATGACAGGGAGAAGTAAGATTCTGCAACGAACATTAAACCCCTGAAAGAAGGTTGAATAAGCATGAAGCATAAAGATTCGGCCTTGTAGTTTATCAAATTAAACAAGGCATTAACTGCCAAGAACCAAGCATACAATGTCAATTTTGCACTATAAGCACATATTATTCACGCAAAAAGAGAGAGGAAAGCACAAAACTCCCCAACTCAAATGAGCACACTGTGACCATTCTGTTAAATCTTTCTTGTCTAAGCCCACTGAATGGGGTCAGAACATTAAAAAGAGAAATTAGCACTTGGCTAGCATTACCTTCCATGTAAGTAGCAGCTAAAGCAGAGGTAGTGAAGAGCAAGAATGATGTAAGCAAAAGTGAGATCCGCACGGCCATTTTCACAAAAGAAATGAACACAAGCTAGGCTTTGTGTTCTGAAGGAGAAAGGTAAAGTGTTTTCGATATGGGAGAGGAAAAGGGATAGGAAATGCTTATATTTATAGCGTGAAGAGGACAAAGTTGAGGGAGCTGGGTGAACATGTGCAGTATGAGAAGGCAAAGAAAAGGGTAGCAGAAGATATGATACATTTTGTCCCTGCCTCTGATCACTCAAAGCCGCACTTTTCTCCACATTCCATGGCACCGGCGTTTATGTAATTTCAGCCATTACTCTTAATTTTCCGTTCGTGGGGTCAATTGGTTTAGCGTGTGACTTGTTTAAGGCTTTAAGCTAACCAAAATTCTCCACGAAGCAAGGAAGCATCTCTTGGTGCAAAAACTCGTTTGGCAATTTGTCTAAGTTTTGAATTTTTTTTTATTTAAAATTAATTTTGTTTAGTGATTTTAAATTATTTTAATGTATGGTAGAGATAAATTTTAAAAAATAAAAATATTATTTTAATATATTTATAAATAAAAAATACTTTAAAAATTAATTGCTACTAAAATATCAAACAGTACCTGAACCACATTTATTCATTCTTAAAAAGTAAAAATAAATAAATAAATAAAGAGGTGAATATAGCATATGAAATCAGATGTAAATGCACCAATCTCAATATGATTCATTGCTGAAAACTATAAGCACAAATATATTATAGATATCAACTTTTTTACTAGTTATTTTATCACATGCTTCTGTGTGATTCTCGTGATATATTTATTTAAGATAAGCAATCATTTGCTAACATATTTTAATTTCATTAAGTTTCGTATTTTATTTTTTTATTACTAGAAATGATGTTTGATTGAATTCAACTATCCATAAAAATATATTACATAGTTCGATTGTTTAACATCATTTGGTATGCAAAAAATAATAATCTTAAATGTAATATTTAACTACTAAAAATGTTTTTTTTTTTTGTAAAAACTTTTAAACACTGAAAATCTTTGTTTATAATCACGACTAATTTTGTAACTAGTAATACTAGATGTTTTAAAGTTAAACATGGTAAATAATCTTAAATTACACATAAATTAATTTTGTTGTTCTTATCATTAGTACAAACTGTTACAAATGCTGCTGAGATGGTTCCCGCACCAAAGCAATCCAAGGATGAATTGATGAATTAGAGCACAAATGCATAATTTAACAGAGTGTCCCGGGAGGAGGAGGATTTGATTAGGTGATGAATTTATTTTTTATAAATTATTAATTTGAGTTTTATAAATTTTAGTATTATTAAAGATTTATATAGTTTTTAATTTTTAACTTTGTAGAATTAATGAAGGCATTCGTAAATATATGAAAGTCAAACTTAAATAAAAAAAAAAGGAAAAGAAATACAATAGAGAAAGGTTCAGGAGATTATCGTCATAATTCCTTCATTATGTCATAATTCCAATTTTTGTTACATTCTACCACTATAAAGGAAGCTACAGTATTCTAGAACCAGTATTAAGACACGCGTAAAAACATATCAGCTGTAATAAAATATGAATATATAACCAAGCACTTCTATCCCGGTGTTACAACGTTAATATTGTTTTGTTATACGTGGCCATGTTGTTTACTAAATTAGTATTGCGTTATATCTAGTGCTAAACAAGGCAAGAGCAGTGGATTCAAGAAACCATTATAGAATATTTTATTTATGGAGCTTTTCTTCAGGTTCAAACTTCTCACAGTACGATTTAGACCCGTTTATTTTTATATTTTAAAATTATTTTAAAACAATTTAATTTTTTTAATATATTAGTATAAAAATAATTTTTAAAAATAAAAAATAAATATTATTTTAATATATTTATTAAAAAATTCTTTAAGAAACAATCACAGCTCTTGCCAACTTAAAACTTCTTTAATGAGGGGTCGGATTCATTTATATAATCACGTGATTTCATTATGATCAGGAGATCGCTAAAGGCGAGCAAAACCCACCACATCCAGAACTGTTAAAATATTTAAAAATATATGCTTGTGTTTGAATTGTAATTAGGAGATCTTCTTCACGTAGCGTGATTTAATGGCATGGAGAGTACCATGCCCTACTCTCATGTGCCGCTGCTTAGTGAGAGCCATCTGGCCAGGTATCATCTAATCCACGTGCACTTGTTGTCAGGAAGGATCCTACAACACAAAACTCATCGCCGGTGTCGCAGGAATTGACGTCACGGGGCCCAAATCTGTATTTTCCCCATCATCAATAATGTGGATGAAATGCACAGACACCAACAATAATGTGCCATTAGGCCACCGAATCTGTATAAATTGCAATGCTTGTACAATTCTTCTCCGTTGAATGTATTGATTTTGATTTTTTATATGTATGACAAGATTCGTTGATTTTATATATTATTTTGCAATCAAACGATATCGCTTTAGCCCAATATCACGTGAGGCAGCGTCTATAAACACACTTGAAACAGTAATTTTCTTTAATTTAAAAAATATTTTTTATTTTTCTAAAATATTATTTTAATATATTTCTAAATAAAAAAACACTTTAAAAATATGATATTGTAAATTACCGTGTAAAACTTACTTTTTTTATTTTAAAGGTGTTTTTTAAAATTATTTTTTATTTTTATCTTTTAAAATTATATTTTTTAAATTTTTTTAATATGTTAATATAAAAATTAATTTAATCTATTCATAACAAAATAAACACTTTAAATCATAATTACTAAACCACTTTTAAATACCCCGAAAATAAGAGGCGGTGCACCGCAAGCTGAAGAAATCAAGAAATGATTATGCATGTGCTAATGGGTCCATAGCTGGGCCCATGTGTAGGTGGTTCAGATTTAGCTGGTGAATGGGCCAGGGCTTTGAAAAAAAACGGGAAAATCTTTGACTGGAGTCCCAATATTTTTTTTATTTTTTTTATTTATACGGATATCTGGGTCAGCTTGCATGTAACATGACTAATCCTCACGATTTACTAGATACCCTGCAAACCCAGTAAACATGTAAAATATTACGGAGATAACAAACGTGCAGGTCTCAGATCCAGGTAAGTGGAAGGAGTACCGATATTTATCTTCCTTATTAGTGATAAAGGTGGGTCCCGCTACCTTAAGCTATTGATATTTTATTTATTTATTGAAAAGAAGTGGGGCCCGTATCAATGGGGCGATCTCTGACTTAATCTTCCAGCTGGCATGTCCCCTCTCTATTTTGTTCTTTTTTTGTTGTTCCTCTTTTCATTTTCCATGACCATTGGCGGTGTGGATCTTTTCCTGGATTTCTTTTAGTGAAGTGAAGAACAGATAGGACGCGTCGCTATGCGTGCTTTAATTTTAAAAAAATATTAAAGCAAAACAAATATTTAAAAAAAAATAAAAGATTCAAGCAATTGCATTCAATAAACTTAATTAATTCAAATAATAAAAACAAAAACAATCAATAATAATAATAAAATAAACAAAAACTTGACTTAAATTCACTCAAGTTAGTAACTTAAATATATCATCTAGACATGATATCAAAATAATTTAATAAAAAAAACCTAATAAAAATATAAATTTTAATTATTAAATAATTTAATATTAAAAATAAAAATAAATAAAAAATAAATAAAACCAAGTTAACTGGTTAACATTAAATATAGTCACAGGTTTTGAACAACTCTAAAAAAAAAAGATTAAAAATAAAAGAGATAAAAAAAAATGAGGATCAATTTTTATGAAATAAAATATTAAAAGATAAAATTTTAAAAATAAAAGATAAATCTAAAACAAAAACTAAAGTTAACTCGAATTAATCATAAAAATTTATGATCTTGACAAGCCCTAAAAATTAATACATTAAAATTTCAAATCATTAAAATACTAGAGGGTAAAATTAAAAGAATAAAAAAAATTCAAAATAAAAGGATAAAAATTAAAACAATGAAGACTAAAATCAATATGAAAATAATTTAAAATCAAATATTGAGGGAAGAAGTGGTGTTCAAACCAGAGGTTCCAGAAACATTAATTTTTTTATATTTTTTTTTATTTTGATGTATTACTATCAAAAATAGATTTAAAAAAAATATTTAATGTATTTCAAATAAAAAATATTTTGAAAAGTAATTGTTATTATCATCTCAGCACATCCACATAATAAAAAAAACTTAAAAATATATATAAAAAAAATGATATATTTATACCTTCCAATATATATATATATATATATATATATATAATGACACATTTATACTTTGAAAAGGGTAAGAAAAGGTAAAAAAGGAAAAGAGAGAAAAAAATCATTGTAGTGCACTCGCATAGCCTCAATGGAAAGAGAATAGTAAGGCACTTCTGATGCCGTCCTGTCACATGGCATACAGCGGCTAGATATTGTTAAATATGTCAAGAATCTTTTCTAACAACATTTATAGTATTTGAAAGAGTGATTTGTTTCTTTTATCAACTTTTATTAAATAAATACCAGTATAAAAAAATAAAATAAAAAACCCTCAATGCAAGTTTACTATTTTTATGCTTGTAAAAATAATATAGTTTTTATACTGTGCCTTTAAAATATAAAAAGAGTGAATGTCCCCTTAAGATCTTTTTAAGATATTTTGTTTTTGAGGGCAATATAGTTATTGCAACATGAATTTAAAAAATAAAAAGATCAAATTATTATCCATCAATCCTACAGTGACCAATGAGACTCGCGGAGACCACTCTATTCCAATACCAAAGTTATTGATTTTTTAAAAGGGCAATATAGTAATTATATTGAATGGTGGATAGTCACAAGTGTATAAGTGCATAATGAATTTTCCATGTGTTTTAAGTTTTTTTTTAAATTTTAATTTTAATTTGTTATATACAGCTAGTAAAGTAACCATCAATAGATTAATTGAGATAATAAAGTTTATAGAATTTGCTTGAAGAACCCATCAAATTTCAATAGACAATGTTACGACATAATTTATTATAATGATGATGATTATTTGGATTTTTTTATTGGGGTTAAAAAAGCTTGCATGGATTAGCTGCAATGTTTTTCTGGCCATACGAGAGATATGTGGTTCACAGTTAATGATTAGTTAATTAAGGACCTAGTTGAGGGTTTTAAGATTTACGAAAAAAGATTTTTTTTTAGATAATAGGGTAGTGTTTGATTTTAATTTCGAGATAGAAGAGACAAACACGTATTGGACAAGACAATAATAAATAACACTAAGACACAACAAAATCTAATAGTGATATATCTAATGGTGATGTGCATGATAAAATAATTATTTCTGTAACTTATTTAATTATGATAGATAAGATAGAATAAAATATTAAAAAATATTTTGCTCTTAATGTATATTATTGTTAAATTTACATATTTAAAAAATATCTAGATATTATTATTTTTTATTTTAATTTATATTGAGTGTTTAATTTAATAATTTTACAGTTACCCTAAATATAAAACTACAACTAACTTGCAAGGTTAACTCAATAGAACATAAACTCTATAAATAACAAAGTAAAATTTTTAAATCATAAAAAATGTTAAGAGATAAAAATAAAAACAATAAAAAGATATAAAACAAAAGAAATAATAATTAAAAGGATGAAAATTCTACACAAAAATAATTTGAACTTCAAAATTGAATGATGAAATTAAAAATAAAATTCAATTAAAAAATAATTAAAAATAAAAAATAATAATCAAAAGAACAAGAATCAAAATTAATATAAAAATTATATAAAACTAAATAACAAGGAGCAAAATAAAAAAAATCAATCAAAATAATATAAAAAACAAAACAAATGACAATAAAAAAACTAAAATCAAGTTAAAAAAACATGACACCTTTATAATTTGATAAATGGAAGAGAAAGAAATATATATATATAAAAAAATTCATTGAAGCTCGACCATCATCCTGTCGAGCACATGCACGACACTAGCGGGAAAGGATGATGAAGCGTTTCTAACACCATCTTATAAAATGGTGTTTGGTAGAGTGATGTTGTCATATGTACCATTAATATTTTTTTAATAATATTTATATTATTTAAAATATTAAATTATCCCTGTAAAATTTTATAAAAAAAACAACATGGAAAGATTAAAAAAATTTATGCAAGGTTAACATTTTTTACATGTAAGGATAATGTAGTTTTTATTTCATGGCTTTAAAATGTTTTTTAAAAAAAAATCGTCAAAAGGAGTTTTTAGAATATTTTTCTTTTGAAGGCAATATAATCATTCCAACGTGTATTTTAAATATAATAGATGGAAGTATCTCCAATTAATCCTACAAAGACTTTAGAAAAAGACCACCCTATCCTAGTACTAAAGTCATTTATTATTTTTTGGAATGGAAAAATAGTAATTATATTGTGCGGTGAATAGTGATATGTGTTTAACTGCACAATGAGTTCTCCATATGTTTTAAGATTTTTTTTAATTGTAAATTATTATATACAATCAGTGAAGTAACCATCAATGAATCAATTGAGGTAATGGAGTTTATAGAATACATTTAAATAACCCATCCAATTTCAATTGGTAATTTAAGCTGTTTATTAGGGTTAGAATAACTTATATGTATGAGATGCAACGATTTTTTTATATATGTATAATTGAGATGGCAGTGAACAACCTATTAAGGGGTTTTGCGCTTCAAATGAAAAGAATTGTTTGTAGAATAAGGTAGCATTTGCTTATTACTTGAGATAAAAAGAAAACAAAATAAATAAAGATAAATGACATAAAATATAAAAAAATAGAGAAAAAATTATATTTAATAGTGATATACAAAATAAAAAGTTTGTCTTTTTATTTCGTTCTGTTACGATGGATAAGACATAATAAATATAAAAAAAATTAATTTTATTATTGTGAAATATACATATTTTTTAAAAATACATACATATATATATATATATATATTGAGCGGCCTAAAACTTGTGTTTGGATTAACTCTCAAATCAAATTTTAAAACTATAATAACAATTATTTTTATCTATAAATTAACTTGGGTCAACTCATGTTGATTCTTTTATTAGTTAACCTTTGAGTCGAGTCTTATAGCTATAAGAATGATATTTTTTTTATCGCTACATTGATTTAAGTTGACTATCTCAATTATGATGACTCATACCTTGTTTTAAAATTATTATAATAATTATTTTTTTTATATATATATTAACTCAATTCATTCTAAGTTGATATTCTTAACATGTGATCTGGGCTTTACTAATTAAGAGTTGGTCATGATATATAGTTTTAAAATTATAATAATAATAATTATTTTTTTTATATTGATTCGGGTTAAAAGTCTACCCTGCTTGTAACCCAGGCCCTGCCTTAAGTCAACATTCAAATTAAATTTTAAAACTATAACAATAATCATTTTTATTCTTATACTGATTCGAGTCAACCTAACTCATGATCCAGACTTTAACTAGTGACTTGATCTTTATCTTGAATTGATGATCAAGGTAGATTTTAAAACTATAATAATAACTATTGTATTCTGATATGTTTTAATTGAGTAATTTTAATATTATAATTTTTTTTTAAAATATATTAAGAATAAAAAAGAAAAATTATTGTCTCTAAAAATGTTCTCTACGTGCTTTTTATTTTAAAAGTAAATAAATTTATTTTAAAATTATTTAAAAAATATCTTTATTTTTATAATTTTTGTATCTAAATTATTTTTATATTCTTCATTACAAGACAATTAAAAATGGAGCATGCATTAAGTTTCGATAAAAAGAATATCTGTTTTTTTTTTTTTTTTCCCGTGGATTTAGATGATAAGTTGTGAATTTTAGACCCGCCCCAATAATTGTTAGGATAAGGGGCCCGAAAACTATGAGTACTCTGTACTCTGATAATTTCGTGGATCAAAAAGCTTCTTGGACTCTAGCCCAGAATTTCATGGATAACTGATCTTTGCTTTCTTCACCCAAACATACCTAGCAAACCCAAGTCTCCCCTAATAACCTTGCGATACGTGGCACCTGATGATGACCAGCTTGAAAGAACATCAAGAGCACCCAGTTATCGAGATACACTAGATCATTTCCTCCATCAAGCGCTAACCTGTTTCGAGTTTTGATCACCAGATCAATCCTCCACCGTGAGATACTCGAAACCCCTTTTAACAATCATAGAAATTCAAATTCCCTCTCAAAATTCAAAATTCAAAATTCAAATTCTCCCGACCGTTAGATCTCTTCTGTCCTTCCTTTTTATAATCTAACATCCATCTCCTTCCCCTCGTTTCGCTTCCAGACACCATCTCTGTGTCCTCTGTCTCTCAAAACTAAAACCCAAAACTTTCTCTCCCTAGAAAAAACCAAGCTCTATCTCTCTGTTTGTTTAGCAAGAAGCCCTAAACTTTCCTTTCTACAAAGATCTTCCTCAGGAAACCCTAAAAGGAAGAAAAAAATTCACACATATCTTCTCGTAAACACCCTAATTCGTGACTTTCTCTCTCTTCAATGGCGGCAGCGACCAAGAAAGTCCCATTCGCAACAAGCAACAGCGTAAACATGAACCAGGGGAAGACAATCGAAGAAACTTACCAGAAAAAGTCCCAATTGGAGCACATTCTTCTACGACCCGACACCTACATCGGGTCAATCGAGAAGCACGCACAGACCCTCTGGGTTTACGAGGGTGACAAAATAGTGCACCGATCGGTCACCTATGTGCCAGGTCTTTACAAAATCTTTGATGAAATCTTGGTGAATGCGGCGGATAATAAGCAAAGAGACCCGAAAATGGACTCTTTGAAGGTCGTGATTGACGGGGAGAATAATCTGGTTAGTGTTTATAACAATGGAGATGGGGTTCCGGTGGAGATACACAAGGAGGAAGGTGTTTATGTGCCGGAATTGATTTTTGGGCATTTGTTGACTAGTAGTAATTATGATGATGCTGAGAAGAAGACCACTGGCGGGAGAAACGGGTATGGTGCAAAGCTTACGAATATTTTTTCGACCGAGTTTGTGATTGAGACGGCGGATGGGAAAAGGCAAAAGAAGTATAAGCAGGTAATATTTTGTCGACCGAGTTTGTTATATTTTTTTATAGAATTATTTATTAAAAGATCGAATCTATTAAATATGAAGTGGGCATACAAGTTTAAGGTTTTATTAATTTGTGGGAAAGAAGTTAAAGGTTCTGTGAAAGGTTTCGATCAAATTGTTAGTTGATATTTTTTTTTGGCTGAAACCTGTGCTATGTGAACTGGGATATAAGTGTAATTTTCAAATTGTAGCATGTTTTAACATGAATTAAGGTAATTAAATCAGGCAAAGTTTCTTTTGCAAGGACAGATGGTTTTGTTTATGGTGGATGATTTGGCTATCTTGTACATGCTCTTATTAAGAATGTAATATGGGTTTGTGTTGTGATGTGAAAGGTTTTCTCTAACAACATGGGGAAAAAATCTGAGCCAATGATAACTAAGTGCAAGGAGGGTGAGAATTGGACCAAGGTGACATTTAAGCCTGATTTGGCTAAGTTTAGCATGACTCATCTGGAAGAAGATGTGGTAGCTTTGATGAAGAAAAGGGTGGTTGACATGGCTGGTTGCCTTGGAAAGACTGTGAAGGTTGAGCTCAACGGAAGTCGTGTGCCTGTCAAATCATTTCAAGATTATGTTTACATGTACTTGAATTCTGCCTCTGAACCTGGCTCAGAACGCCCTAAAAGGTTGTTTTTAATAATCTTTTGTCCAGCCATCGAGTTTTTAAATGTTTCCACTGTTAAGATGCTCATTAGGTATTTTGGTGCTGGCCAGTTTCTACGAGAAAGTTGGTGAGAGGTGGGAGGTTTGTGTGAGCCTTACGGAAGGTCAATTCCAGCAGGTAATTGAGAACCTTTCTGAATGGATCGTAGTTTATTTCCAAGCTATTTGCAATTGTATCACAGAAAAGTTCCTGATTCCAGAATAAATGGGTTTCATTAACAGGTCAGCTTCGTTAACAGCATTGCAACCATCAAGGGTGGGACTCATGTTGATTACGTCACTAATCAGATCACTAATTATGTGATGAATGCTGTTAATAAGAAGCACAAGAATTCCAACATCAAAGCCCATAACGTGAAGAACTATTTGTGGGTTTTTGTCAATTGCCTTATTGATAACCCTGCTTTTGATTCTCAAACGAAGGAAACTTTGACACTTCGCCAGAGCAGTTTTGGATCGAAATGTGAAATTTCTGAAGACTTTTTGAAGAAAGGTCGGTCACATGTGCTGCTTGGTTTTCTGTAAACTATAGCTTTTTTATTTCTAGAATGTTGGTTTTGAGTCTTGTATGCCGAACATTATCATATTTGCAGTGGCAAAGTCTGACATCGTGGACAACCTCCTCTCGTGGGCAAAATTCAAGGAAAACAAGGAGCTTAAGAAGACTGATGGAACAAAGACAGCGAAGGTTAATGTTCCGAAACTCGAGGATGCTAACGAGGCTGGAGGGAGGTACTCTGAAAAATGTACATTGATATTGACTGAAGGAGATTCAGCAAAAGCTCTGGCAGTAAGTTCCATGACTAATAAAGTTTCCGGTAGCAACATCAATTCTATTTTCTTTAACAGCAATGAATGTATGCAGATAGCTGGTGTGGCTGGGCTGTCTCAGACGGAACGGAGTTTCTACGGGGTATTTCCTTTGAGAGGTAAATTGCTCAATGTGCGAGAAGCCACGCCTAAACAGCTCAAAGAGAATAAGGAAATTGAATGCATCAAGAAGATTCTTGGGTTGCAGCATGATAAGCAGTACAGTAATGTCAAGTCTCTGAGATACGGTCATCTGATGATAATGACAGATCAGGTTAGTGCTTCCTTTAGATTTTTTGCCTTAGAATCCGCCCATAATTCCTATAGGAGAGATTTGCTAACTTTTTGTGCTTCAAACAGGATCATGATGGTTCTCACATTAAAGGCCTGCTGATCAATTTCCTTCATTCATTCTGGCCATCATTACTGAAAGTCCCATCATTCTTGGTTGAGTTTATAACTCCTATTGTCAAGGTTGGTACATATAACTAACCATTGTTTCAGAAAATTTGATATTTTTATTCAAGAACTTTGGTTATTTTCAGCCTAATTGTTTGTGCAGGCAACTCATAGAAACGGAACAATTCTATCGTTTTATTCCATGCCGGAGTATGAATCCTGGAAAGGAAGTTTGGCGGGAAACGCGAGTGGCTGGTCCATCAAATACTATAAGGTCTGTTCATTTGACATGGAAGATAGGAATCTGGGTATACATGGTTATATTCATGTACTATCAATCAGCAGTAATTGTCATTGTTATTCCCATCATGGGTAATATAGTTGATGTCATCGTAGGGGTTGGGAACAAGTACATCCAAGGAAGGAAAAACATACTTTCAAAGTCTTGACAAGCACAAGAAAGACTTTATATGGATGGATGAGCAAGATGGGGATGCGATAGAGCTTGCGTTTAGTAAAAGGAAGATCGAAGCAAGAAAGAATTGGCTTCGGCAGTACGAGGTTGGTTTTTCTGCATATTTGTTGTTAAATTTATTTTTCACCCCTTTCCCAGCCAGAAGAAAAAACTACCGTCTTCTAAGGGGATTTTAGTTTCGCTGAAATTTTGCAGCCTGGTACTCACCTTGATCAGAACCAGAAGCTTATAAAGTACAGCGATTTCATTAACAAGGAGCTTATATTGTTTTCTATGGCGGATCTTCAAAGATCTATTCCTTCAATGGTTGATGGCCTGAAGCCTGGTCAGAGGAAGATCCTTTTCTGTTCTTTTAAGAGGAATTTTGTCAAAGAAGCGAAAGTTTCCCAGTTTTCTGGTTATGTATCCGAGCATTCTGCTTATCATCATGGTGAGCAGAGTCTTGCCAGTACAATCATCGGAATGGCACAGGATTTTGTTGGCAGCAACAACATTAACCTTCTTCTGCCAAATGGTCAATTTGGCACCCGCAGTGTGGTAAGATAAATGATGTCTCACTTTTTGAAGTTAAATCAACATCAGTAAGGTGTGTTGTTATTATCCTTGAACACTAATCTGATTCTCATTGTCTATTTTCATCATTTCACAGGGAGGCAAAGACCATGCAAGTGCTAGGTACATTTATACTCAGCTCTCTCCTATTACGAGGTTCTTGTTCCCAAAGGATGATGATGGCCTTCTTGATTACTTGGATGAAGATGGGCAAACCATTGAACCTAATTGGTAAATGTTTTATTTCAACAACCAAAAAAATTATGAGTGCTTTAAGGTTACATATAAAGAATGTTGCCTAATTTTATTTTCGTCCAGGTACATGCCAATTATTCCACTGGTCCTTGTGAATGGGTGTGAAGGAATCGGCACTGGCTGGAGCACTTTCATCCCTAACTATAACCCAAGGGATGTTGTTGCGAACATAAGGCGGTTATTGAATGGTGAAATGATGGAGCCCATGAATCCATGGTATAGAGGTTTTAAAGGAACTATTGAAAAAGGTGCGTCAAAAGAAGCTGGTTGTAGCTACGCTGTTAATGGTGTCATCGATGAAGTCAATGAGACAACACTCAGGATAACTGAACTGCCCATCCGTCGGTGGACAGACGATTACAAGGCATTTTTGAATTCTGTTACAGAGGGGAATAGAGATGAAAATGGCAATTTACCAAAGGATCCCTTTATTAAGGTAATATTGATATTTAAAAGGTGTTCTGTTCAATGCTTCTATTTTCTCATGGACAATGTTCTGGTTGCAGGATTTCAGAAAGTATGGTGATGATGCGACAGTAGTTTTTGAAGTTCTGTTGTCGGAAGAGAACATGATGATTGCAAAGCAAGAGGGTTTGCTAAAGAAATTTAAATTAACCACCACAATTAGCACAAGTAATATGCACCTCTTTGATTCAGCAGGAGTGATTAAAAAATATGACAACCCAGAACAAAGTACGAGTTAGATATCATTTATGCCTCTTCTACAATACATTACCTTGTTTGAATGCTCACTTTTCATCTTTCCACCTGCAGTCCTTGAAGAATTTTTCCACTTAAGGCTTGAATACTATGAGAGAAGAAAGGTACGTCATAGAATTACAACTGAACTTTTTAAAACTAATTCCCGCTGGTAAACCGTATTGATTAGTGCTTTTCTAAATAATGCAGAAAGTTCTGCTGGAAAATCTAGAATTCGAGTTGTTGAAACTGGAAAACAAGGTCAGGTTTATCCTTGGAGTTGTGAGAGGTGAAATCATTGTGAACAACAGGAAGAGAGCTGATTTGTTCCTAGAGCTGCACCAGAAAGGTTTTACCCCCATTCCGAAGAAATCTAAGGCTGTTGTTGCTGGGGCAACGGATGATAAAGATGAAGCAGAAGACAGCCTCGAAGTTTCTGGGGTGCGGGCTAGTGACTATGACTATTTGCTGTCAATGGCAATCGGAACCTTGACACTAGAAAAGGTTCAGCAGCTATGTGCTGACCATGACAAACTCAATGGAGAGGTTGACAATTTAAGAAAGACAACTCCAATAGTTTTGTGGGTGAAAGATCTTGAGGCTCTTGAGATGCAACTTGATGTATGTGCATAGTCAACACTTGATATTTATTTGTTTTCATTTACTTTTTTTCCACTTGGCTATTTCATTTTCTTTGCCTTCTTAACTTTTTCTTTGATTTGACATCTTTGATTTTTATGCAATACATGCATTTAGGTGCTGGATAAATACGATGCTGAAGCAGAGGAGGCAAGAAAGAAATTAAAAGGTGATGCAAATGGCGAAGCTGGTTTTAAGGTTTCTAAACAAGCACCTAAAAATCCAAGGAAGTACACTAAGAAAGCCATAAATGAAGAAGTATCTGTTGAGACCACGGGAAAACCATCCGGTTCTGTGATGGAAACAGGTCAGCAGGCAGGTAGAGATGCTTCTACCAACAAATTATCTATTCTTGGCATGTTTTACAAGTTTCCTTGAGCTTTGTTAATGTTTACTCTATATCTCTGTCAGAGAATGCTGCTGAGGTAGTGAAACCCAAAGGGAGGGCAGGATCAAGGAAGGCTCCTGCTAAAAAGGTACTCCTTTAAACACCCCCGCCAAACCTCCCCACAGACAGCAAACATAATTGAGCTTTTTGAAACTTATCACCGTCTGTTTCTGTTCACCAGCAGGAAAAATCCTCTCCAGTTTCGGATGAGGATGATGAAATAGAATCGTTGAAGGACCGACTTAAGGCATATAGACTTGATTCTTCGCCTGAGCAATCAGCTGGTGAGTTTTTCTATCCAATTTATTTCCCATTGTATGAAATGGTTGAACTTGGAGAATTCCAGTCTTTCTCTGTTAATTTGAAAGGACGCTTCGATGCGGAGACACTTGTGTTTGGCCATAGATTGGACATCTTTACTTGTGACCTTAAGGGTTATTGGTTTATTTTACTGTCACAGACATGGAGACTGATGTGCTTCGAGTACCAGTTGGGAGAAACGCTGCTAGGAAGAAGCCTCTAGCAGCTGTCTCAGTCATTTCTGATAGTGAGGACGAACCAGATCTTGACGATGACTTCGATGTACAAGTGAAAGCTGTCCCAGAAACAAAAAAGAAGGGGGGGAGAAAAGCTGCTGCTGCAAATGATAAGGCGGCCAAACCACCTGCAGCGACGAAGAGGAGAGGGCCAGCCAACAAGCAGTCCCAGGGATTGGGCCGGCAGCTTCTAACTGAAATGTTGAAGCCTGCTGAAGAATCAGGAATATCTCCAGAAAAGAAAGTGAGGAAAATGAGGGCATCTCCATTCAACAAGAAGAGTGGTTCTTTATTGGGCGGAATTGAAACAATGCCAGCTTCTTCTACATCTGAAAACGCCGATGTCATCGACGTGCCAGCTAAAGCAAGACCGCAAAGGGCAAACCGGAAGCAGACTAGGTATGTGTTGAGTGACTCTGAGAGTGAAGATTCTGATTTTGAACAGGCTAGTGAAGATTCGGACTCCGACTAGGTGGTTTGCTTGGCTTAGGGAAAGTTAGACTAGGATGGGGAAACTCGAGCTGGTTTGCTTGGCTTAGGGAACATTAGATTAGGAGGGGGAAACTCGAGCTCATTTCCCCATGAAAATTGATCAACTGGCTTGCCAGCAACAGATTTTCTTGAGAGTACTCATTTGATGCTTTCTTCGTATATATTCTGTGTCCCTTTTCTTTCTCTTCGCCCCATTTTCTTTTCCTGCCTTTTCTACTGTTCAAATATCAGACAACATTTTCTACTAGTTTTTTTTTTTTTTTGAATAAGATAATCATTTTCTTCAATGATTTCATGTTATTAAAATGACACTGACAAATCATGAGTTGCCGAAGTATTAAAAAAATAAGGTAAATATGAAGCATTGGTGGTCTTCCTCCAGCAACCTATTCCTTGTTCCTAAGCTACAAGTTTTCTTACAAGTTTGCTATGGATATTATATAAATTGAAAAGGTCATTACCATTGGTTGATGGGCATGAATAAGATTTTTTAAGAGTAGAACGAAGAATTACGTCGGAAATTTTCACCGGAGATGCCTTCACAAGTGGCAGTACATATGGATGCTTCGATTGAATCATCTTTCATCATGAGGTGTACAAACATGTGATTATAACAAAAATAAAAAATACCTTATTTGCCAAACAAATATATAATTCTGCATAAAAAATTAAATGATATAAATTTAAAAGATAAAATAAAATCAAAATGGTATTACATGGAAAAAGCATTAAAATATTATAGATTTATATAGTGTTTTTCTACCTTGATTTTTTTTATGTTGCTTGAGCATATAATTTTTTTTTCTTTTATTTTGTAATGATTCTTTTTAAAACAATTTTTATTGATTTTATTTTTCAATATTAAAATAGTTAAAAGTTTAACTTTATAATTTTTTTATTTTTATTTTATTTTTTATGGGGTTGGTATGATTTGCATGTTTGTTAAAATAGCTCAAGTTATTCCAATTTATAGGTTTGGTGGGGTATCTTTTTATTCTCTTGTCTTAATTTAACATGACTTTTATAGTTTTTTTTTAGCATATAGTTAAAAAATAATAATTTGAGAGAAAAACCGTGTTATTAAATATTATAAAGTAACAAAAATTAAAAAGCACGAGGAAACCATTGTTTACCTATAACAAGTGTTCTAATAATAATCCATAATGTTTTACCTTTTTTTTTTGAAATTTTTTATGATTTTTTTTAAAATTTAATTTTATCAATTTTATCTTTTAATATTTGAATGATTAAAAATTTGCTTCATAATTTGTTTTTCATTTTCATTTCTTCTTTTTATAAGGTTAACTTAAGTTGTACTGGTTTACATGTATCATCCCTATATCTAGGATTAAGCAATAATCTCATGTCAACTGATACATAAAGTAATTAAATTATATATGCGTGCACGCATGCAAGGTGTTCATATTAAATTTTACTAAAGTTTTTACTAAAATTTTGGTAGAGTAGCTTTTATATCTGGAGGTTTCAAGTTATTGACATTTAACTTGTTTACACTTCTATATTTCACATCTCATAACTCAATCTCAACCCAATTGTCTTGAGTCTTAATCCTACAAACATTATTATCATCACAACCATAATATTTATAAGTTACATTAAACAATAAATATCATTATAGAGGAATAAATAAGATAAACATGTATGCATGGAAATAATCTTATGAAATTCAAAGCTAAGATTATCTATTCAAGTTTAAACATTGATTATATTAATTAAGTTATATAAAAGTTGTAATGTTACAAAATACATAGGTATACTCTATATTGTGCATGCGATGGTTCTAAAATAAAATATATATTATTGAAATATAAATATCACAATAAATATAACAAGACAAATATTCAACAATTTAAAAAGATAAACATGTATTCATATTTTATACACTTTTCCCATCTAGTTTTCATTGGAAACTCTTTGTCATTTAACTACTAAAAATTGTTTCCTTTTTCATTATTAACCTCCATTCAAGATTTTATAAGATCAATCATGATTATTTTCACTTAACACATTATGGATATCAATTTCACTTGTATCATCATCACCTTGTAAGAGTCGATGCAAGGTGATCCCCTTCCTTAGGATCCTATATGCATTAAATGGATGTTAGCCAATACATGTTGATCATCTTACCCAAGATCCTAACATACACTTAATGTATGCTAGTCAAAACATGATAATCCCTTTACTTGTGATCCTACCATACATTAAATGTATGATAGTCTAAACATAGAGATCCCTTTATCCAGGATCCTAACATACACTAAATATATGTTAGTCTATGCCATATATCACACTTCTCATATTTTTATTGTGATCAATAATTTCATCACCTGACAGTTCACATAATAACCTTTCACCTCGAATATTCATACATTTAGAATACTTTCTAAAATATTGATATCATTACGCAAATTTTCCTCCTTTCACATAATATCAAACATTCAATAATTCATATTTTACATCAATAACATATTAAATTAAGAAATTTAACTAGAAAGTATAAGTGTGGATCACCTACCTACAGTAGAAACTCTATTAGTACTCCCCTGCTATTGTTGTTGCTGCAACACCATTCCAGTAGTCCTTCTAACAATCACATGTTTATCTCGTAAATTTTTTTCATTCAAAAATACATTTTATAATAATGATATCAATAGTTAATAGATCTTTCTTTCAATCATTTCTTTCTTTATATACTGATATAATTTAAATTTTGAATTATTATTGTTTTCAACTATTACTCTTTTGAACCCTTACTCTCTTGAACTATTACTGTTTGCAAAGATCATATTTTGACCTCTTTTTAAAATTTTAACTCTATCTGAAGTTCTAGCACTCCGTTTCACATGTTTGGCTAGTTGACATGTTTTCTGGGTTTGAGAAGTTTAATTTTTTTTATATTTTTTTAATTACTTTGTTTTTTTTCATACTTAGATATTGAGTTAATTAGAAATTCAATTTTATAATTGATACTTTTCACCTTTTATGAGGTTATTACATTACGGGGTTGTGTTTGATTTTGCAATTGTTTATTTTTGTTATCATATACTTCTATAAAAAATAGTTTTGAAAAACAATTATAATTCCAATGGAATCTATAACGTAGTTCACAAGTTTGGCATGCTAATTCAAGTTATCCAATTCACAAGTTTGACGAGTTAACCCTTCGACTAGATATGCTTTTTTTATTTGTTTTTAATTTATTTTTTATGTTATCTTTTAATATTGAATTGATTAGGAAATAAATTGCATGATTGATTTGTTTTGCTTTCCATAGGGATAATTGTCTCAAATAAGTATTTATTTTTAAGTTATTGCTTAATTTTATGAGCATCTATTTTTATCGTATAATTAAGTAAATATATTTCTTAAAAAAGTTATTAAATCCAATAGATTTCATAACTTGGATCGTAGAGGGACCAAGGTCGATCTAATATGTTATTGTTTTAATATTTTTTTTAAAGGTTGTCATCTCTAATTTTTTTGTAAAAGTTAAGTTATATTTTTACTGATCACGAAGGTTGCATTTAGAACTATGAAATTGATCAATTTAAATTAAGTTAGCTTTCATGAAGTTTAATTAAAAACTCATGCTAGATAAAGAGCTTGGTTGAGAGGTTTTGATATTGACCATTTTTATCAAGTTTAATATCACTCTCAAATAATTCTTCACACTCTTAGTTTTTTTTTTAACTTTTTTTTTTACTTTTAAGAAAAACTAGTACATCTCGCGGTGGAGAGGAGATCAATAAACTTGTTAACAAACACTAAGCTTGGTGGGGAAATCATTATAGCAATGAACAATAATTTCCCCACTTTGACCCTTAAAAAAACATATACTAAGGGTAATTTAATCTTTTATTAAGATACATTAGTCATTAACAAATTAATTATAGACAAACCTGACTCATGACTTCTATTATAAATAGTTAAATTATTTAATTAGCCTTATAAGAAAAAAATATATTATCTTATTTCCCAGGGTATTTTAAAATTTTGTTTTCTAATCACATTTAAATTATTCATTTGTCATAGGAAGAGATAAAAATAAAGCTTCCTTCTAAGTGGTTTTTTTGCCCTTAATAAAAGGAGAAACAAAATATGAGAGTATCCTACCATTTATATTTTATATCCAATTTAGTTTTTATTTTTTTTATTATAATTTATTGTATTTTTAATCCTTTTCTAATTACTTTTTTTTTTCAATTTCATCTTTAATCATTTAGTTTTATTTAATTTTCATATCAAATTTAGTTCTCATGCTTTTAGTATTTTTAAATCATTCCATCAATTAATTTGTTTTTTCAATTTTATCTGTCATTATTTGCTTTTGATTTCTTTTTTTGTTTTGAATTTTACCCCTATTTTTTTGTTGTTTATTTTGTTTTGGATTTTTTATTGATTTTTTTCCCTCTAGATTTCATCCCTTCGTGGGTTTTCTTGTTGTGCTTTAAGTCTTGATCTTTTGATTATGACCACAAGTTTTAAAGGTTAACATGAGTTGATTTTGATCTTTTTAGGTTTTTTAATTTTTTTTTTCAATTTAGTCATTCAATATTTTTTTAGACTAGTTTTCATGTTTTTATTTTCACTTTTATTTTTATAAGATTATCTCAATTATATGCTTATAGTCATGAGATTAACACAGTTTGACATAATTTTTTTTATTATCAGTTTTATCATTCAATATTAAATTGTTTTATAGTTGAGTTTCATGATTTAATTCAATTTGTTTTTGTTGCAATTTCTTACCTTTGATGATTTGCATAGATAATTGTTTGAATATGAAAAATATATTATAAGAAAAATACTTATTAAACACAACTTAGTTCATACCCATGGTTTATATTGCAAGATTAAATATTTTAATATTATTTTTAAAAATAATTTTTATATTTTATTTTTCAATTTCATCCTTCTTCAATTTAATACATGAGGTATCCAAATCATGTGCCTATAATTACTGGGTTAGCATGTCCATACAAGTTGAAATGAAGTTTTTTTTTATCATTCAATATTGATTGTTTTACTAAATAAAAATAATATTATATAGTTTTTAAACATAATTACTACATGGTTCATTTCAAGAAATCAAATATTTTGATATTAGTTATCTGTCAATAAATATTAATTTAATTAATTAGTTATATATGTGTACATATTTTGATTTATTATTAAGAATTTTTTTTTTAAAAAAAAATCTTATATATTTATTTATTTATTTATTAAAAATAATTATCCTACGGCGGGGGCTGGTACAAAATTAGACGATATCTATAGATATACTTTTTAAGATTTGCAATGAGATTTTCATCCGTGATTTTGTCGAAGATTTTTACACGTGTAGAATTACCGACAAATTCTTATTCCCTTAGAAGCTTTCGATCAGTAAAGTCCAACGAAATGTGTTCCGCGCATGTTTTCGTTGATTTTTACCGATAGTGTATTTCATACACGTGTGTTAATTTACCCGACAAGAACGTTTGCTTTTCACGTTATTGTTTTTGAATACCAATCTAAGAAAACCTGATGGGATAGGAATGTTCTTCGAAATTCTACAGCCAGATCATAGGTGGACTTTGCAGACCAACTTGACGAACATGTTTCTCACTTTTCTAATGTCTGGTGTGACTTTGAAAACTAGTCATCGACAATTCAATTTCTCGTGAATAGTTATTGCCCTTGGGCATCATGAAAGCTGTGATACTGAGCGTCTGTGAGCAAACAGGAGCAGCATAAACTAAGAGATAGCCTTGTCTCTGTGAGCCATCTCCTTCTTAACTGTCCAAATTCGGAACGAAAATGAAGTATGTCATTCGCATCAAATAAATTCCATGAGAATTAGCTGAATACGGCCTATTTTATGATAGTAAAAAAAAGAAGAAAAAAACTAAAATAAATATCCACATTGCCAAAATGTTAGCTTCTTAACGAAGAGTACCACACAAAGAAGTGCCCGTGTGGAGATGGTAAATCTGCCTGGGCTATGGCTTCGGCTCCTGACTCTATCCTGCTAATATTACGAAGGCTGATAAAGATTGGCAACGGTGACCTGATTAATTGTTATTTTCCTTGTGATTGTGAAGAGAAGAAAACAGTAACTGTTCTTATTTACAGCCGATTTTCTCGCTGCCATTATCATGTTTCCTCCCAAGGTTGACTCATCCTGGAAGTAACCACATCTTCTATCCCTTTTAACCAGTGCAGTTATTCCCAAGACAAATCCATCTTCTGGTCGAACATTCTTACTCCAGTTCCAGTTCAAAGACCCAAACTTGTACACGCCTAAGACAAGCGATCTGAGCATGCCCTTGTATTCAAAATATGCATGAATGAATGGCAATAGCTGATCATAACACGTTTCCTTTTCTTTACTGATCCGCTCACGGAAAATGGCCCTAATGCAACCTAAACACAGTACTTGAATCCCTTCAAATTATGAGAACCTGATCTATTATCTCTCTTTCAAACTGCTTCCATAAAAGGGAGCGGCTTACAGCATTTAGAAGTTTTGCAGTTTCTGTACACATTCATGTTAGCAGTGAAGGTGGAGACGGAAGGGACCAAAAGATACACCTCCAATCTGTGAAACAGCAAATGGGTGCCATATTACTACATTGCAGAGACACTAGTATCTAAAGAGTAAATTTACTCGATTCGTTGACTTTCTCATGCAAAATCCTACGCTGCAGGGATCACATGGCGAGGTTTCGTTTTGTAGCTTCCATTTTTAACAAGAGGTCCTTAATATCTGCTTCCATCCTCATCTTCATACTGAAGTATTCCCGGTGAGCTCTTTCCAGGGACTGAAATTCTTCAAGTCTTTGTTTCCGCATTTCCTCAGCCTCAACTATGTGCAGTTTTGAGAGTCTACCTGCGTGCTCTTCATCAATTTTTTCACTCTTTGCAATCACAATTCGTTTCAGGCCCTCAGCTTCTCTTCTAGCATCATCAGCACGTGCTTGGAACATCTTAGCTTCAGCCTGTTTGATTCTGACAATGCTCTCCAGTTCATCAAAAAGCGGCTCCTTTTGGGCACTTCTCAACAACTCGGACTCAATAGGGCGTTTATCATTCAAATCAGAATGGAAGCTAGTTGATCTTTCCAATTGAGGAGTTTTTTCAGCATAGACAGATTTGAACCATGCAGTATCCTGGCTAGGTCCAGCAATGGTGCCATTGCTTCCATTTCCTTGTTCCTTTCCAGAAAAACCAGATGCATTGCCAAACTTGGATGGATCACTTTCTGCAATAATGGAGGACATCATACGAATGGAGATAATACACAAATAAACAAAAGAAAAACATAAACACATGGATGCTACAGGAGATTGTGGCAGCATTAACGTAGCACAGAAGAGTTAAGGCCGGCAAATGCTCTGAATTAATTCATTAATGCTTGTGCAAGCAAGTGAAAGACACCATTTTGACATAACTTGCCAATAATCCACACATTCAAATAAAGAAAATCGACTCAGCATGTTGCAGTTTGAAAGCTGATTTAAGATGGAAATGAAGTAAAATTATAGCCCCATCACCACTTCACCATAGATAGTCCCCTGATTACAACTAGTATCAAAATGCCAACACACATAAAAAATAAGCACACCAAAAAAATATAAATAATTATGAAATTAACCCTCATGAGTTCAGCAGATCCCAGCTCTTTAATACAGGAGGTGTGTAAACCTCTGACAACAATTGGCTGCAACTCAGACCAGCTGGCAAGAAAATTAACTCAGCATATTGAGAGGCCATTTGGAACTTTTTTCCGGTGTTTCCCTAAATTTTTTTTAAAAAAAAATTCTTAATTTTTTTTTTTGTTTTTGGGATTTGATATGATAATGTCAAGAATGTTTTTTAGAAAATAAAAATACATTATTTAGAGGTGTTTCCAAGCAAAAACACTTTGAAAAGCAATCATTAACACTCTCAAGTACCCTCTGAAACAGCACGTCATTTTATAAAATGTACTTCCTACAAATAACCATGTCCTGAACTCCGTAAAAAGTTGTATGCATTTCACAGTACATACACCGTAGAAAATAAAAGGTGAAAATGACATTCCTCATCCTGAATGAAATAATGAACAATAAGATTGAAAGCTGTCTTCACAAGAAATATCAGAATTCTCTCACAAGTTGCTCATTTGGGATGCAGAGAGAAAAATAACTTTGTGCGACTAAAATGTTACCATCTTTAGGAATTGTTATAATCTCCCTAGTGCAATAACTTTCAAATTAACCATCTTCAAAATGACAAGACACCCTGATATAGAAAATACAGATCCCTAAAAACTACAGGTACAGCCTACAAACAAATGTGAAAAAGTAATATGTTTGTAATAAAGCATCGCATACCAGCACTCCTCTTCAAAATGACGAGAACACAAAGCACTCCAATAAATATACAGAAAGTCATGGACGAATGATTCAGAGCAACTTACCAGTCAGGAAACCCATTATATAATTATACACCTCGGGAAGAATGGACTTATTTGCCAATTTTGCCAGCATCTGATCGGCTATTTCATGCAGCCGTCTCCCTCTCAAATCCTTGCTGGCACGGAAAATTCTCTTGACATATTCTAGTTCTCTGCAAAATGCCTCTGCTGTCCAATCTTTTCCGAAGTTTTGGAAAACCTCCTTCACAAAGCCAAACATCTCAGAAGGATGATCACAGGCAATACAATGGAACTGCATCTCAGTAGTCCCTTGAGCACCACTCACACTCCTTCCATTCCTAATGCAAGCTTCTCGCAGTGCACAATCAGCATGACACCAATGAAGGCAAACATCACACCCAACCCAGCTGCATGTATTAGAGGCCATGTCGAACTTTGAGCACACAAGACACATACATGAACTGCAAAAACCATTCTTCTTCACACAAACTTTGCAATCACATTCATCCACAGGCAAATGACTTTGACATGTCAGATTTCTGCACCTCAAGTTTAGGAAAACCTCAGCCAAATCAGAAGACGAAATAACACTGTCTACTTGAAGATACTCCGGCAATCCCGTTCGCAAAGCAACCAAGACTTCCAGTTGAACACGATGGGATTTCAACAGCATATCCAAGGTTAACTCAGACCTGTTGTGCAGCATGCTTTGGAATGCACATGCTTGTCCTTGCTTATTGGCATTTAACAAAATCTCTCGAATACTATCCTTCAAACTCGATGCAGATTGTGCTGTCATTTCATGGAATTTCTTAGCCATCACATGAATGGGCTCAGAAACTAATCTGCCAATGATGCTCTCAACAAAATCAGCTCCACCTATCGAGAATTGCTCTAGTTCCTTCTGACTATTACTTCTATATAGGCTACTGCCATGTTTCTCTTTCATGGCACGCTTCTTCTCAAAGCTATAAGATGAACCAATATCATGAGATCCCACACTTTGAGAAGGGGATCTAGTGTCATCATGGTTCTTTGCCTGCCCCCCCGGCAACTGTCTATGAAAACTCAATTGTCTTTCAAGTTCATTGTGCATTTTAGAGGTTCCTTGCAAAGCTTGGCCATTTGACAAACCTGGCACTGCTTGAGGCTGATGAAGAGAGCCATTTCCATTCATCAAAATTTTTTGATACAAGGGAACATCTTTATGCTTGGAATCGTTTTGAGTCTGACCCTGCCAATGTGTTTGATCAATACCCTGAAATATAGGCCGGCTGTGAACAGATTGTTCATAGTTGTCCATGTCCAAGGAATTCTGAGTTAGAGAACAGCTTGGATTGTGATAAAATGACTGAGAACCTGAAAAGGACATTGATGCAGTAAACCCATCTGAATTTGTTCGAAATGAACTAAAAGACTGAACACTTCTCCCATGACTTGGAGAACCAGGAGCCTGGCCTGTGTCTCCAGTTGCACCAACAGGCAACAAAACATTCGGTAAGCTAAGAGAAAGATCAAGCGGTTCCAACAGCAGCTTTTCATCTTTCGATTTGATACCACTTGATTCCTCTGCTTTCTCGACTCTTCTGACAGGAGAGGTAGAGAACAACTCAAATCCCCTAGTACTTGGCCCTTCCATATCATCTTCCCCGCTCCTGAAAGTTGCAACATTTCTTGATTCTCTTTCAGCCCATGTACCATCTTCTGCGGAATCAGGAGCATTGATCGGTGAAACAGCCACACTTTTGCCTTTGTCCTTCACAGTTTGACTCGAAATCTCTGTCACCATATTTATATTCACTTCAGTTTCTCCATTTTCCTTCACAATTTCCTTGTTTGACTCTGTCACTTCAACATCATCTGCCTTCACCTCGAGATCAATACCCTTATCTTGTTTATTATTCTCCTCCAAATTCAAAGACTCCTCAACAATCATTTTCTTACTTACCTCCCCCCTGCACTCAACTTTTTCCATCAAACTCTTGTTGTCCTTGGTATCTCCCTCGCCATCCATATTTCCAACTTCTTCCTCACTAACACTATCATTTGAATTCTCCTCAACATTTGGCATCTCACCAGCTTCCTTCACCACATCCTTCCCCTCATTAACATTTTCTTTATGGGACCCTGTCTCTTCATTTACTAGATCCTTAACTTCAGCATCAATCTCAACCTTCCTATGATCAATATCTACTTTAACATTCTCTAGCTCTTCATTTACATTATCATTTTCATCTTCCTTGGCAACTTTAGGAACTGAATCAGGCTCTGGCTCAAGCTCCCCTTCTTCTATTTCGCTACAATTCCCACTCTGAACAACCTTCACCTCCATCTCCACGCTTTTAGCCTCTACCTCAACACTCTTTGTCTCTGCTTCGCTTTTCTTCCCCACCTCTACACTCTTAGATTGCTCGCTCCCCGAATCCTTCGACCACGTGGGTGAAGACCTAGACTTGGAATTCGAAGACTTCACTTTCGCCTCATCCCTCCCACTGCCACTTCCTCTCGCCACTCTAGTTTGCTCACTCCCAGAATCCCTGGACCAAGAAGGTGACCTAACAACATCTCTCAACCCCTTCGGAGAAGACCTAGCACTCCCCATACTCTCCTCATTTCCACCTCTACCACTCCCACCTCTACTCTCCTCAAATTCCTTACTCCCAAACCTCCTCCACGACGAAACACTCACTTCTCTCCTTGATCTTTCCCTCTCCGACCTAAACCCTTTAGGAAACTCCCTCCTCGACCCAGCTAAACTCTCCGGTCGATGAATAACCCTATCATTACCACCACCACTTCCACAATAACCTTCTCTGCTATTACTACTACCTCCTCCACTGCCATACCTATCAAATCCTAGCCCTTTCCTCCTATCAAAGCTATCAAATTCATGATCTGATCGCTTCCTAACCATCCTGGAGCTCTCTCTGTTATCCTCATCAGTAGATCGGTCTCGATCGTACCGGCTAGAGGATGACGACGAGGAAACCAATCCTTTGCGTACATTATCAGATTTGTGATAGAAACTTCTAGATGATCTACTTGGATTTGAATCCTTGACTGAGCTTTTCTCGTTATAAGAATCAAGATCATCACTTGATCTCAATCTCTTCATTTCCAAACTAATAATAATTAATTCACAACAACAAAAATAATTTGAAATAGTAAAGTTAAGAGATTTGAAACCCTAACTTTTGGGATCAGATTTAGAATACATCGTTTACATGCTACAGAATGAAAGCTAGGGTTCATCTGTAAACTACTTTCAGAATTGAAAAAAAAATAAAAAACATGAAGATGAGAGTTTTGCAATGCTTAATTTTTTAGGGTTCAAAAGGAAAGGGGTTTTAAAAAGCTAAACTGATTTAGATGCAAATTTACAGAGGGTAAAACGACACAGCAACAGCAGAGGGAGCGAGAAGAAGGAGCAAGAGATTGAGGTTGGAAGCTAAGGTTATCGGTAGCCTGTTGTTTTGACCCAAATTTGAAAATGCCAGGGGGAAACTTTGACAGATTTTTTAGCGTGGCTGTGGATGGAGAGAGATTGATTACTGGTCGAGCTGGTGAAGGATGAAGGAAGGTGACCGGGAGAGAGGAAAGAGGAGAGAGATTTGGGAAGGGAAAGAGTTGTATGAACAAGGTAAAGCAGTGTGAACAAGGAAGGAAAGAGATATGAGATTTGGGAAAGGAAAGAGTTGTGTCATTCTTTCTTACATTCATTTAGTTCAGTCAACGCAGTTTAACTGCTGCTGATTTTTTAAGTTAAATTAAATTTTATTTTATGAGAGTGTGTGTGTCTGAGAGAGAGAGAGAGAGAGAGAGAGAGAGGCAGAGATGGATACGCAAATCCAAGACATGCACGCCTCGAGGCAACTTGTATTCCGGTAGTTTTTAATATTTTGCTAACATTGTTTTTTATAGTATTTTTTAAAAAATATATATATTAAAATAATTTAAAAAATTATTATTAAATTCATCACATTAAAATGATATATATATATATAATAATTTCAAATTAAAAAATAATTTTTTAGCAAACATGCAGCAAGTGCATAGCCAAATAATATTTTTCACCGTGTTTATGTAACTTTTAAAAGAATACAGCATTTCTAAAAGCTTTATTTTTTTATTAAAAATTTAATTTTTTTATAATTTTTATATGTTAATCTCAAAAATAATTTTTTAAAAAATAAAAAATATATTATTTTAATATATTTTACCATGAAAAGCACTTTAAAAATATAACCACAATTACCTTCCAACCATGCCCTAAAAAGATAGAGATTATTCAATTTAAAAATGAAACAAAAATTATTATAAAATCATACATTATACATATACATAACTGTCTATTTTTCATCTCTTTATATTCATGTTCATTCATCATCTCTCAGAACATTTAAATTTTATATTTTTTTATGACTTCGTATATTTATAAGTATTAATATGCATTAAACTATAAATAGAAGCATTATTAAAATAATATTTATCTACAACTATATTTATAAGATTATATGATATAATAATACTTTATTTGTTTATCTAATCTCTATTTATTTTATTCACTCTTTATTAAAGAGTAAATTGCTTCCTTATAAATATATAGTTTTATATTAAGTTATCAACTTGATTTTTTCTCTCTTCCGTCTTAAAAAAAATAATTATATTTGACCCATGGATAAAAAATAAAATGTGTGTTTATTTACTTATTTTTTTTCAAGTAAATTTTTTTAAAGTTTATAACAAATTTATTCAATATTTATTATATTGTTTAAAATAAATCACTAACAATTTTGATATTTTTCAAAGTAACCATGACAAATCTTGTCAAACTTGAGTTTATGGCACTTGATATTATAGGTAAAAATTATTCATCATGGTCTTTGATGCTGAAATTTATCTAGATGGCATGAGTCTTATAAACACTATTGAAAATATCGATAAAGCATCTAGTCAAAATAAGACAAAGACGATAGTTATTTTTTCAAAAATTTGTTATGATTGAATACATTTATAATTATAAGATTCTAAATTAGAAAGTAAATATAATTTTAAAATGTTTAATATTGATTATAAATTAAAATTATATAGAGATAAGATCACCAATAAAACATGTTAGAAATAAATATTTTTTATGTCTCAAATTTTGCTTCTATTGTAATGATATAGAGAATGACTTTTAAGAAATATTCTGAACTAATTTTGATATCTTCTTGTAACTAAATAAAATGATGAGCTTTTATTGAAAAATTATATATCATGATCAATTGGTTCAACTTCATTTCCTAAAGTGAATGCTATAAGATATAATAATTATTATGGTTGTGGTCATGGTAGAAATCATAGACATGGATATAAGTGAAGACTAATTAATTTTTATAACTCTATTGGTTATTGGTTGCACTTATAATAAACTTTATTAGAACAAGAAAAAAACAAGAAAAAGAAAAGAATGTATACAATAGAGATACCAAAAAGATATAAAATACTTATTATAGGTATAAAATAAATGAACATTGGTGATGTACTTGTTATATAACTAAATATCTTATTGATTTATATTACTCTTCATTTAAAGAAAAGGAGAAAGACATAGAAATAAAATTTACTCATCCATACCAAGATAACAATAATATTTATTTCAACTTCTTTAATATAACACACCTTGATGTTGCCAATTTCTTCAGGCAAAATTGATGAGAAAGTTGATATTTCATGTAATGAAAATAATTACTTAGTTACATATAAGAATGACATAATTTAAAACTATGTTAATCTTTTGGGTGTTTTAATTTTATACTAGTATATTTAAATGTATTTTCGTTTATTTCTTTCATGTTGATTTATTTAATGTAAATGATTGTGTTATAATAATTGTCGTATATAACTTTAAGAACTATATCTTTTATGAATTTTTTTATATATTTTTTTCATGAAGAAAATATGAACTTTTATATTAGTGGTGAAAATATATGTTTGGAAAATAGTATAATAACACACCATTCCAAGGTATAAATAATATTTTTTAAATCTGAGAATGATAGAAGTGGAAGTACGTATAATAGTAGGCTCAATAGACTTGATTGAAAGTTTTGAAAGGCCTAATATAATGTTTCTTAAGGGGAAAAGATTTATAATTGATAATGTTTTGCTCAAATCTGTTAAGTTTTAAGGTTATATGTTGAAACGGGTATCATATTAAGACTACTAATAACAATGGTATAAAATATCTTTATATCATATTGAATATTTCTACTACAAAAAATATTAAAAGAATTACTTTTTTTATCTTTAGGTTTGTAATATACAACTATTAGTACAATTGGAGATATATAATAATGAACCAGAAAGTTAATAAACAAAATAATTTTATTATTTGACATGACTAGTTAGATCATCATAGATCAATAATGATACAAATAATTATTAAGAATCCTTATGACCATTCATTAAAGAACAAGAAGACTATTTAATTTAAATAATTATTGCATGCTGCTTGTTTTTAAGAAAAATTAATTATTAAGCCATTACCAATTAAAGTTTGGATTAAATCCCTAAGATTTATGGAACATATTCAAAGAGATATTTGTGGGTTTATTCACCCACAATGTGAGCCATCTAGATATTTTATACTTTTAATATATGTATCTATAGTACAATTACAAGTGTGTTTATTATTAACTCATAACATAGTATTTACGAGATTACTTGCTCAAATTATTAGATTATGAGCATATTTTTTAAATCATATAATTAAGACAATTCATATTAACAACGCTAGTGAATTCACATCTTCACCATTTAATGATTTTTTTCATATCATTCAAGATAAACATTAAATATCTTGTTGCCTATATCATGCTCAAGATGGTATTCTTGAATCATTTATTAAACAACTTTACTTAATTGCAAAGTCATTACTCATCACAATAAAACTCTATATCTTTTTTTTGGAACATGTTATTTTATATGCATCAACATGTATATGTATTAGGCTAATATCATATCATAAATTCACCCTATTACAATTGGTTTTCAGTCATAAGCCAAACATTTTCTATATAAAAATATATGGTTATACAGTGGAAGTTCTAATTTATCCACCACAACCTACAAAAATGGATCCTCAAATGAGATTAGGAATATATATTGGGTTTAAGTCCTAATTGATATATTAAACCCTTAATAGATGATTCATTTACATCATGATTTGTTAACTGTCATTTTGATAAGACTATATTTTCAATATTAGATAGAGAAATTAAATAGCTAGATAAAAATATTATACAAAATGTATTATCATTATTGAATTTTGATCCTCGTATAAAATAATATGAACAAGAAGTTTAAAAGATATTTTACTTACAGCACATATCAAATCAGTTACCAGATGCATTCACTGACTCAAAATGAGTAACCATATCTCATATGTCAACTGCTCCAACCCAAATTGAAGTCCTAATAGGACAACTTGCTAAAATTACAGCAAATGAATTCAAGGCATGTCGGAGACATCATGGAACAACTAGTTCAAAAAACAAAAATCATTTGGAAAAAAAGAGCAAGTAATTAAATTGGCATTGTAAAAGAAACAAACACTCATAAAGATATAGACATAACTAATCATAACACCCGAGAAGAGCTTTATATACTTGAAAACAATAAAAATAAAAAGATCTTGATAAATTATACCTCCATGTAAGAAAGATAAAACTTAAATGAGATAGTTACTAATAATTTTTTATATATAATATATCTCTTAATATTATTAGTAAAAATAAAGACCTTGAACCTAAATCTCAAAGAGTGTTAACATAAAGATGATTGGTTAACATGAAAATAAGCAACCCAAAAAATAATTAAATTCACTTACAAAATATGAAGTTTTTGGATTTGTAATCTAAACACGTAAAGGTGTAAAACTAGCTGGATACAAATATGTATTTATATAAAAATAAAACTAGAAAATTAAAATCTTAAGATATAAGACATGATTAGTAGCATAAAGGTTTTCTCAAATACTTAGTATCAATTATGATGAAGCATATTCTTTTATAATATATGCAATTACATTGCGGTATCTTATTCACCTAATAAATTATAAAAGACTGTATAATTGTCCAATTGATGTGGTTGCAACCTATTTATATGGGTCAATTGATAATGATATTTATATGAAAATCTTTAAAGGATTTAAAATGTTTGAAGCATATAATTCAAATCCTAAAAAGTTTAGCCAATTGAGTTCCAAAGATTATTATATGGATTAAAGCAATCAAGACACATGTGATATAATTATTTTAGTGAATATTTATTTAAACAAAAGTATAATAATTATCCTAGATGCCCATGTGTTTTAATAAATAAGTTACAGTATGATTTTGTTATTACTATTATATATGTTAATGATTTAAATATTATTAGAACTATTGGAGAGATAGCAAATATAGTAAATTACTTAAAGAAAGAGTTAAAGATGAAAGATTTGAGAAAAACAAAATTTTATCTTGGCCTGTAGATAAAGCATTTAGTATTGTAGATGAAACATTTAGTAAAAGGAAATCTCATTCATCAATCATCTTAAACGGAAAAGGCCTTTAAAATATTTTATATGAATAAAACACATCTATTGAGTACCATAATGGTTGTTCAATAACTTAACATGAAAAGGGATTCTTTGAGATCTCGAGAGGACAATGAAGAATTACTTGATCCTAAAGTACCATACCTCAGTGCAATTAGTGAGTAATGTATCTTGTTAACAATACATAACTTGATATAATATTCTTTATGATTTTGCTAGCAATATATAGTTTTTCTCCTACCAAGAGACATTGAAATGGAGTTAAACATATTTTTCATTGTTTATCAGGAACTACAAATATGGGCTTATTTTATTCAAATAACGCTAATCATGAATTAGTTAGGTATGTTGATGTAAGATATTTATCTAATCCACATAAAGGTCGATCTCAAAC
The DNA here is from genome assembly GCA_015708895.1 of Populus ilicifolia. Taxonomy (NCBI): domain Eukaryota; kingdom Viridiplantae; phylum Streptophyta; class Magnoliopsida; order Malpighiales; family Salicaceae; genus Populus; species Populus ilicifolia. Next base: position 1,198,850 of record SRLM01000287.1, on the reverse strand, counting down.
AAATTATCTCTTTATGTGTGGTAATGTTGTTATATCATGGAGATCGACAAAGCGAACATTAGTTTCCACTTCATCTAGTCATACTAAAATACTTGGAATCCATGAAACTAGTTGCGAGTATGTGTGAATAAGATAAATGACTCAATATATTCAGGAAATATGTGATTTATCCTCTAGTAGAAGAACTTTAACCATACTGCATGAAGACAATATTACATATACAGCTCAAATAAAGGGGACATGTTAAAAAAGATAGAGCAAAACACATCCCACCAAAAGTTTTCTTCATAAATGATTTTGATAAGTAAGGTGATATTGAAATTCACGATAAAGATAATCTAGCAAATTTGTTCATAGAAGCATTAACAACTATAATGTTTAAAAGATTATGATGTCATATTGAAACGAGATAGCTTAAAGACTTAAGATGATACATTTATATGGGGAGTTAATACACATTGCACTTTTTTTCCCTGTTAACCAAGTTTTTTTTCTCCATTAAGTTTTCTCATGGTAAGGTTTCAATGTGACAATTTCTAATATATAAGGCTGTAAAAAAAATCCAACGAAAAGTATTATGAAATCATACATTGTATATGAATGCCTATTTATGTTCTTTCACTTCTTCATCCTCATGTTTGTTCATCATCTTGAAGTATATTTGAACTCTGTATATTTTTATAGCTTTTAGGCTTACAAGTATTAATGTATATTAGATTATAAATAGAAGCATTATTAAAATGACGTTTATGTACAACTACATTAACAAGATTATATAAAATAAGAATACTTTCTCTATTTTTCTAATTTACATTGTTCTTATTTATTTTATTTTATTTTATTTTTTGTTAAGTGCTAGGCTAGTGTTAAATTATAGTTTTATGATAAAAATCAATTTTTATGAATGTCCATATTTTGAGTCCTAATTATCAGAAAACAAATCCCAAGGAATAAAAAAAATTGGGAATACAATAAATTATTTTTTTAGTATTTCTTAAAAATATACTTGCCTTAAAAAAATTAAATTGATATGTTTTTAGTATTTTTTATATCCTACCTCAAATAAAAGAACTCCTAGTGAGAAGAATATATGAATTTTTTATACTAGTAATCACCAAAGGAAATTGATAGACCTAGCTACGAAAGGCTTTCTTCATATGATATAGAATATAAATGGGTATTTTCTTTTCAGGTCTTTTGCTCTCTGGTGTAAGTCGTAAACTTATCTAGATTCCATTTTAGGATCAAATATTAAGCGAAGTGCTTCTTATTCCCTCCTTTTCACATCATTCTTTTGTTGTTGTTATTGGAAACATAGAAGATGATTTTGATGTGTTTATGTTAAAAATAATAAAAAATTTAAAAATTATTTAAATATATTTTTAATTGAAAAATAATTTAAAAAAATATCTCGCATCACTATACTAAAGATGTACTTACTCTGCCATTAAAAGAAAAAAAGAGCCTAAACTATAGATTTAAGATGTGTTTGTTTTTGTGGTTGAAGTTTGAAAAAAGTTGGTTTTTAAAAAATTATTTTTTATTGTAGTATATTTAATTTAAATAGGTATTTGGTTAAAATTGTGATTGAAAATACTTTTCAATAAATTCCAAGTTATAACTATTTGTATTAAAAATATGGTTGAAGGTGATGACGTATTTTAAATTACCATGTAAAACAACTAATTTATGTGTTAATTTATAATGTATTTAAACATACATTTACATAAGATAAAATAAAAAGAATGAAACTTATTTCTTATTATACTTAAACATACATTCTCATAAAATAAACCAAAGATAAAAAACTTATTTCTTATTGACCTATTAAACTTGCAACAACGGTACATAATCTATACGTGAAGGTCATGTAAGATCTTGGGACAACATGACACAAGATTTGGATTTTGATTTTTGGTTTTCCACCACTCATCGCAAGTTGAATTCGTTCATAATTTAAAACTTTTGCTACATTAGTTTCTAAAATGAGTATTTTTTTCATATTCACCAATCTTTCCTTATCTCACCTCACTTGTTCTTCATTCGGGATTTTGTTAATACATATCTAATTTGCTCCTTGAAACCGGAAATGATAAACTTCCATTAGGTTTTGTCAAAGCAAGTGTTAGGTTATGTGAACTATATACAAAATTACATACTAAACACTAAAAATTTTCATTAACAATTTACAAATGGCAATTTAATGATGATAAAGACCAATTTCTAGTAAATGCCACAACATGAAAGTAAGTAATCAGAGGGTGACAAGGGAATAATAAGTTGTGAAAATGATATTATCACTTAGGGATGTCATTGAGTATATTCAATTTTTTTTATCCTTAAATATAACATAAATAAAAAACTAAAGAGACAAAGATGAAAGCAAAAGGCAAAGGTATTACCTATAAACAATAGTTGTGAAGTCTGTGTTAATGCAAAGTAATCGATACAATATTTGTTTTTCAAACCGAGTCTGCAATAACAAGACATCACCTCCAATATGACAATAAAAAAATTAAAAATTAAAAAAATAGCAGATAGAGTTTAGTATATAAGCAGTACTTTAGTTGTTATAACCGATGAAATTTCAAGGTATCTCACTTGTGATGTGAGATCAAGATAGTACATCTGTTAGAGTATCTTCAATGCAAAATGCTATTTTAAATAGGTAGATTGATAAAATAACATTTTAAATAGTATAAATATAGTTTTTTATCATGCATATTTTAATAAAAAAAAACCATTTGAAAAGCTAATTCCATTAGAGTGTAATAAATAAGTATTTTATTTTTTTAATGATTTTGATGTTATTTTATTCACATGGCTAAATTTAATTGACTTATTCTTTTGTTAGCCCTACTTTGTTAGTTTTGGTTTTTCTAAGAGATATGTAAAAATAGTATTTATAAAAGAGAAGAAGATATTTTAGTATTTTATTTGACTTTCTCAAAAATATAAAAAAATAAATAAATAAAATTAAAATATTAATTTTTAATTTTTAACTATCTATTTAGCATCTTCATTGAAGATGCAAGATGCTTTCATGAAGCGTTTCGATTTAGGAACACGGTAGGGTCACCTGAGAGTGTTTTTTTTTTTTTTTGGGGGGGGGGGGTGGTGGGGGTATTTTAGATGGTAATGCCAAGATGTTTTGAGAGAATGAAATATTTGGAAGGGAAAAAAAAAGATTTGCTCGGTCTGGAAAAGAAAGATATAGCTGGAGACGATGGGGAGTGTAAAAATCAGCAGGTCTCCATAGTGAATATCTTTCTTGGAAGACAAGGTATTTAACTTTTGTATATATTAAAAAGAGGTTGACAGTGTTTTGTAAAAACCTGCGGTGTAAATGCAAAAAATACATCGATGCTACCAATTTAAAACTTGATTTTATTATTATTAAATAAATATTTATTATAATTTGTCTGAAACGCAGAAATAACCAATAAACAAAGACTCTCGTAATCTAACCATCCTAAAAATCTTTCTCTGAAATAAGGTTGAAATTATATAATGGAGTGGGGTTATTTTTATTGTGCGGCTAAAAAACTTTCAATTATATAACTTTAAACCTAACTCTGTGTTCTGTAGCAAAATGTTTTGTCTGTCACTCCTCGGCGCAGAAAATATTTTTGGAAAAAGAACAGAAAAACACAAACAGTTTAAATTATTGTGGATGCTGCCCTCAGCTCTAGAAACACCCATTTGTGATGACTAAGACACGATAAAACGACGTGGACACTTATCTTCTTTCCCTCTCTGACAAAAAAACATAAATAAATTATTGCATGTCCCTGTTTCACAAAACTCAGTACTAGCCACGCGTCTTCATGTAATTGGTGTTCTTGGCTCCTCCTGTCTTGTAACTTGTAAGATGCACATGCTAAGGTTCCCCTCCTGGCCACCTATGCTCGCCGGGTTTGCCCTTGAAGCCTGAAATGGTTTCTGTTTTTCGAAAATATTTTATTTTTTTATTAATTTTAAATTAATATATTTTTAATTCATTTTAATATACAAATATTAAAAAAAATTACTAATATTTATTTTAAAAGAACTTCAAGTATAGTTTAGTTGCTTTCATTGTGTTCTAACAGTATTTTTGAATTATTTTAATATATTAAATTTTAAAAAATACTTTTTAATATATTTTTAAATAAAAAATATGTTAAAAAACAATTTTCATCCAAAAAAACATAATCATTTCGTGCACCGAGATGTATATCAAAGACCTGTGCTCAAAATCGACACCGTTTACGCTTTCAGTATGCTCACGTGTACACTGCACAGAGCGAGTTCTATGGATATCAAACACTCGCGAACGTGTTTTTAAAAGTAAAAGGGAAAGGCCGGGATGGTTTGACTCCTGAAGAAACTCTCGACGTCACATCCAAGATCACATTAATAATAGAGATAAGATGTTCAGCTTTTAGACCCTTCAAGTCTTGGAAATCTCTCTTTAATTTAATGGTCCAGACGTTACAGTATTCCCTATTCTTGTTTGGTTTGGCCAGTGCCGTTGGATTTATCTGGTCCCATGATCTCTGCTGTGATTGGTCAAAAAGATAGGCATGCGTGCAGGCAAAGTTATCAAATCCACCCGGCCCATTACCAGATCCAGGGATGTCAAAATCCAGGTCATGAATCGAGTGATTTAGCCCGAGCCGACACTGAATTAATAAAAAATCATTTCGAATTTTTTATAAATCAAATAAATGATTTAGACATGGTTTCAGTCTTGTTTTTTCAATCCATTTTTAGAACAAGATTGTCACGAGACTGTCGGCAATCGTAATATTTTCAATCCATTTTTTATCTTTCTTGTGCAAAGATATTTTCTTCGCAACGTAGTGACAACGATTGCTCTAAGTTAAGGACAAACATGCTTCTGTCTCGCCGAAGAGGAGCCAATAGATACTTCTAGCTCGAAAGTGAAGAAAGAAACCAAGCAAGACAAGCAATCGTCGAGGCAACTCTTCGGTGATGTGGAGAAGTTCGGGAAGGGAGGAGTGAAGGATGGATAATTTGAGCCCTAAGCAAGAGGGTGATTGGAAAGATTGTTCGTGCATGTTGTGCTCGGATATCCATGCTCAAGCAATGGTAGACAGGTAGACCATTATGCCTGTTCTCCACGCTGGTTTTTCAGGCGGGTAGATGCTGACTTGATCTTGTTAGCATCTTGGATTTTTCCGGTTCTTTTCTATTGTTTTTGCTCAATATTTCTCGGGGGACTTCCTCGACAAATAGAAATACGACAAAGAAGTATAAAACTGTATCTGTTAACATCGCACACGTTAATTCGATCAAACTGAATGTCGATATCACCAAAAGCTTGTCCTAGCTTCTCAGATTAATGCCCATCTTAGTGGTTTCCACAGCAACTTTAAACTCCACTCTCGAGTTTCCAGCAGTTGCTACGCTGATCTCCAGAATCTATCTGAGGTGTCCACGAAATGTACAGTACACGTCCCAGTTTGCTCAAAGAAAGATCTCTCCCACATTGGCTTTGAGATTGTTGCAAGAGAAACTCCTATTTCATTACTTTGGATTCAGGACACCTGCAAATCAAAAACACTTGATCATTGAACACAAATCAGCATAAGTGCACCAATACTCAAAGCTAGCAAGTGCCACCATGCAAGTACACACGGGATGCTGAATCAACGGAACATCAAAATTATAGTTAGTGAGAGCTTTGGTATGCAAAGGATTTGAAAGTCATCAGTAACTCTTTGATTAGGTTGATCGAGTTTCAGACATTGTTCACTCACGTGTTGACCACCTATAACTAATCGGCTTTGCGCCTTTCACGCTTAAAGAGGCGATAAATTAGTGAAAGCAGCCATTGGCAGATGAGGATTAGCCATTGCCACATGCGGGTCAGCACATTAGCTGGCTTGGGCTTTGGCTGTGGTGGTGGTCCAAATATTCCTTTATATATCTCCTTTTGCTTCTTATATATAGCTTTATCATGCTCATCCAGCAAGCGCAGCTCCCTCGTAATTGCCTTGTCTTCAGGTGCATGTTTTCGTGCCTTGAGAAAGTCTTCCCGGGCAGCATCTGTCTGCCCAAGCTCTGCCCTGGCTTTTCCTCTCCTGAACAGAGCCTTGGCATTGTTTTCATCCTCTGCCAGTACCTGTGAATCCATTTTTTCAGTGGATTAGATAGGCAATGATATAAAACATCGAAATCCCCTATGTAAGTTTAAAGCATGAAGTAGCACAAAAAACAAAGAGGCTAAACAACAATCGATTATATGCAGATGCCAGGATATTAAAGCCTTTGTGAGGTACCAAACAAGTCTAAACAGCGCATTTTCCTTCAAAACGACCAGAGATATTTAATATCCATAATTCTCATTGCACTTGCATGTATAACAACAATAATTGCACACACGCACACAATCACACACAATGGGAAAATGATAAAAAGCTGGCTGATTGAGCTGGCATTGGATTTCTGCTTTTCCAAATCCATATAAACCAAAATTATTTGACGTTGGCAATAAAACATTATAAACAGAAAAATTGACCCATTAAAGCATACATACAATTGTGCATTGTGCAATGGCTTCTTCATGCCGCTTAAGCTTTATCAGGCAAGCCGCCATGTTAAGATGACATGGATTCTTAACTGCCAATGCCATGTCTCGATACTTGCCAAACAGTTGAAACATAAAGTCATCGCCCAAATATGCAATGGCCTAATATGAACAAAAGCCACCAGAATTTGTCAAGACAGGCAAAAGGAGGAACTAAAAATTTGCCAAGCTACTTAAATACTAATACAAATGTACCATTTCATACTGCTGCATGGCCTCCTCAAGTTTCTCGTCCTTAAATAAAGAATTTCCATCCATTTTTCTTCGATCTGCTGCACCAATCCTCTCTTCTGCAGTCATGTCACCACGTGCTTTCCCCTATAAAACACATCCCCCATGCAGGTTCATCGTATTAGCAATCAAATCAGATTGGGCAAATATAATCTGAACCAAGAGTTTTGAACATTCATAACTATTTATTTGGAAAATAAATTGGATGTAACTTACTTCTCTGACTTCATCAAATCCAATAAGTTCAACTTCATATATTATATCTGCCATAGGAGGAACATTTGGGAAAGAAAAGCTTCCTTCTTTCCCATACCCCAGTTCCCAGCCCACATGTAATAGGGCACGTTCACCAGCCTTCATACTGGACACACCAACAGCTAAACCAGCCATTTCTTTCTTCTCTGTTATGGTTGCGAACCATCAGTTTTTGGTGATACATTCAGCAGCAAGCTAGAAACATGATATGATTACAGGATAAATGGACTCAAATGCATACTATATTATTTCTGTGGCATGTATAAGCATCTAACTAGTTTCTTTTTATTAGATTCCTGTTTAGTTGTTATCATGACATTGCAAAATCCTTGCACAATCATTACTTGTATGAGATCAGCTCTACAGCCAGAAAAAAAAAATAATGGTTTGTTGTGTCATTCCAAGCTCTTCCATCAAACACTAGTCATTGAGAGAACAGTTAATTGGCATGTATTTCCATGAAATCATGGATACCTGACAATTATAGATGGCAATTACATTACTATAAGTAGAACAGCTCCAGACCAAGAACAGACTGCAACATTTCCAAAGAAGATGATTGAAGGGCTTTGAAGTGTGAATAAAATAGGCATATACCTTTTCCTAAAACCATCTCAAATGGTCGCTGTTCATGCCATGTATCTTCAAACTTGTGCTGGGTGCTTTCAGTCCATGCCCTGTAGTGCACTATCATGCAGATGGTTGAATTTTTTAGAAAGCATTCGAGGAAATAAGATGTGCACAATTGCAGATGGATAAAAACACGCAAGCATTTCCATTTCCATTTCCAATCAACTGTTGTGTACAGTTAGTTCGTACTATGCAGTGTAATTCTCCAGAGTCAGTCAGATTTTTAGGTTCCAGTACACAGCGAGATTTTTTATCTGGAAAACCTTCCCTGAAATTAGATGTGTGCGCCTGTACAACAAATGTTTGTCAACGTGTCCAACCCAAAAGTTGAGGCCAACAGGTGGGGAGATCCATGCAGTCTAAACCATCAAACACCAAGGCATAAATGAAAATAAATAAATAAAAATGGACGTGTGTATGTACCAATATAACATATATAGGCATGACAATAACAACAAAACAAGACTCCGTGACAACAGCAGTTGTGAGAAATATACCTAGAACCTTGGGCAATGAATAAAGTCAACCAAACAAAACACCTAGCTCCTCTGAAATTAAAATCACGTGCTAATAAATACAATTGTTTTAACAACCTAATCCAGTAATGGCTTACACAAAATAGCACGGCTGTTTTGCTAGTTGGATAACCAAGGTAATGAATCATCTGTAGAATTCTCCACCTTAAAAGCTATATAATTAGCTGTCTTGATTGTGCAGGAAAATAATAAGCTCAAAGAGTTTTAAACCTCTAGTTTGCTAGGTCCAAACCCCTAATCCATTGCTGTTGGCCTTCTGTAAACCCTCACGGGTAAAGTTCATATCATGAAATGAATGCGATTCAAGTTTAAAAAATATTTTGCTAATGAACTGAAACAATTGTCAATATAGAGCCTGTCCACCTCACAACATAATAAACACAAGCTCAGATCATACAATGATGTGATTGGATTAGCTTTCAATTATTTTACGAATTATAGCACCAACATGTCCAGAGTCGTGAACTCAAAAGGCAACCAAAAAAAATGGGCAATGTGTCCGTTGTAAGGAGTACAAGAAATAAAAATAGCTAATTTAACTTACAAAAGCATGTTGCATATTTGGATGGCTTCTGACCATGACCATCCTTAACGACTTGCTTAGTGACTTTCTCTTGAAGGATTTCGACTGGCGAGTCGACTTTCGGAGGAAAATCCCCATGTTGCAAAGGGTCACCATGCACACCCGCAGCTTGTTCCACAACTATTTCATCCTCATCATCTTTGGCTGTAAAAATGAATAAATTAAGAACAGAACTACTGTTCAGTTTGCCCATGCTTCTCTTACAGCTGAAGCAAGTTCCAATCAAACATGACAACATGTTTAAGCAATAAATTTAACTCCGTCGATTTTAAAACAAGTTAGGGATCTCCACAATCATAGGAAATAGTACTACTTATGTCATTCACTTTAATATCTAGAAAAATAAATTGCTATCCGATTCGATAAAAAAAGAAATGAAGAAAAACAATAAATTACCGATCGATTGGCTTTGGTGCTCTTGAATCTCCTCCATTAATCACACACGTAAATCCTGCGAAAAAGGAACAAAATAACAAAATTGTTCACTTCGTGTGGTCAGTAAGTCCTTAGTTGTCGAAACTGGAATGAAAGATAAAAAAAAAAAAGCTTACAGTAAGGTGAGTTGACTTCACTGACATGGGAGCTTGAAAAAACAGATAGTGAAGATATTGGCTTTGCTTTTAGTTTACTTTGACGAGATCTGTAGCTGCTCTTGTGCTTGTGTGGGAGAGAGAGATCGAAGAAGATTCTAGACAGCGAGGGGGGCGGGGGGGAGTGGGGCTTAGCAGAGTTAGAGTAAGAACTGATGAATTAGTTAGGTAGTCGTTAATTAAATGTGGTTTCGTCGGGTTATATTGGGAGATTGTGTTTGGGATTGGGATAATTCTTTCACTCGTGAAATTATGAGAAAATTTACAGTAATAAGGAAGTAATTAATAATTTTTTATTGGCTATTTTTTTATTTTTTATAAAAAATAAATATAATTAAAAGAAAAAAATTATAAGCCGAGATATTTTCCTGAAATATCAATTAATCTGACCACCTTGAAATTTTACTGAAATTACGTCTTCAAATAAAAACAATTGCCCAATTGGAAATATGCGGTATCTGATAAAAACAAATTAGCAGGTACATAAATAAATTAACTAAAATTAAAATTATTATAATTTCATTGTTATATAATAATAATAATAATAATAATAATTGTTTATTTATTTATTTATTTTTATATAGAAAACTCATCTTATCATTATTATTATAATATATTTTAAAAGTTATAGAAAAAGTACGGTAACTTTTCCTATATTTTATTTTTATTATTATTTTTATTATTATTATTATTAGTAGTAGTAGTATTTTTTCTTTTTTGGGTTTTTTTCTTTTTATTTTTTTATGTCTTCATAGTTTTTTTTTTGGTTTTTTGATTTTTTTCTTTTAATAAAATTTTTTATTTAGTTATCAGATTTTCATGGTATAATTATAGGGTTTAACAAGTTAATATAATTTGATGAGTTAAGCTGAAATTTTTTTTTAATTTAATTTAATTTGTTAATGTTAATTTTTGTTATTTAATTATCAGAGTTTTATGATATATATCCTGAATTCAACAGGTTCAATTCTAGGTTAACCCATTAAATTTTTTTTCCTGTTTAATAGTCATGCTTTTATGACGTGAATTCTAAATTTGACGGGTTAACTTAATTTGAAGAGTTAACCTAATTAATTCATATTTTTATTTTTATTTTTATTTTATTTTTTTCTTTCGGGTTTTTTCCTTTATCTGTTAATTAGTTTATTTAATTATCACACTTTTATAACACAATTTTATAGTTAGACTCACATTCAACACTCTTAGGTCCGGTGTTGTTACCAAACTTGTTTAAACTTAAGTCGTATAAGTTTAATATTATTATTAATATTGTAAATATTACTCTTAGGTCAAGAGATGCACCTTATCCGTTTAGTTTATTTTTTTTATCTATAGTTTTTTAATATTAAATTCGTTTTTATTTAATTATCAAACTTTCATAATACGAATCTTAGGTTTGGCAGGTTAACATAATTAATTCAAATTTTTAGTAGTTTTTTTTCCTGCAAGTTTTTTTCTCTTTATTTTTTCTTTTTTGATTAATATTTTTCTTAATTTATTCATTAATATTAATTTTTTTCTATTTAGTTATCATATTTTTATAATACAAACTCTAAATTTGATAGGTTAACTTGGTTTGACGAGTTAACCTAATTAATTCAGATTTTTTTTATTTTTCTTCATTAATTTTATTTTTTTGATAGGTTTTTTTTCTCTTTGCTTTTTTCTTTTCAACTAATATATTTTTAAAAAATTTAGTTCATTGATATGAATATTTTTTATTTAGTTATCACCATCTTCATTACATGAATCTTAACTTTAATGACTTGACTTGATTTGGCGAGTTAACCCAGTTGATTTAAAAAACTTTTTTCTCATTAGTTTTTTTCTTTAAATTTCATCTTTTAATATTGTATGTAGTTTACAGTAAAAAAGTTGATGTTTTTTCTTTATGACTTTCATTGTGAATTGCATAATGCAGTTCACGATAAAAAAGTTAATGTCTTCTTTAAAAGAAAATTTTTTTAGTTTGTTGATATTAAATTTTTTTATTTAGTCATCAAACTTGAGTTAAGATAATTAATTTAGATTTTTTTCTTCATTTATTTTTTTTCTTACAAGTTTTTTTAATTATTTTTTTTTAATTTAGTTCATTAATATTTTTTTTCTATTTAGTTATCAGCCAATGCCTTTATTTTTTATTTTATTTTATTTTTTATGCATTTGACTATGGATTATATTGTGTAATTCACAATGAAAAGGTTGATATTTTTTTTCTTTTTAATTAATTTTTCATTTAATTTGGTTTGTTAATATTTAATTTTTTCTATTTAGTTATCAAACTTTTAAAGCACAGATCCTGAGTTTGATAGATTAGCTTAGTTTAATGAGTGAGCCTAATTAATTATGGGTAAACCATTAATTTTTTTTCTATTTAGTTATTAAACTTTCACGATAAAAATCCAAGACTTGACGAGTTAACTTACTTTGAAGGGTTAACCTAATTAATTAAGATTTTTTTTATTAGTTTTTTTTAATTTTTTAATTAATCTATTTAATTATTATATTTTTACAAAATAACTATGCAACCAAACTCATATATAAAAGACTATTAAATCTAGTTTTACAGTCAAACTCATTTAAATTTAAATCATGCAAGTTTAATGTTATTGTTATTATTATAAATATAACTTCTAGATTAAATATTACAATCAAACTTAAGATTTTTAGTTACAATTTTATAGAAATACTTAATAATTTTAAATTTTATTTTTTTAATATTTTTTCTATAAAAACGTTACCTCATGTCATCACACGGGTTATGCACCTTGTATATTGCAAATTGTGTCATATATGTTTAACTGTATTCACTGTATTCTCTATCTGTAGTCAAGTTCCCGGTAAGTTCTTGTATCCTAGCTGTATCGTTCAAGTCGCCACCAAAAACACAAGTCTCTCGTCCATTGTTAATTTAATTTTTGAAACCAAACTATCTTCCAACCTGTGCTCATATATATATATATATAGATGTATGTATGTATATATGTATGTATGTATGCATGCATGCATGTATTTGTTGCCTTTGTGTTCATGTATTCATAACATACATGTGTATCTAACCAACGCCATCGTTTTATCCTAAAGATATATATTATTTGTGTGTTTTAAATTATCAGGGTTGAAGTAATTTTGTCCACTAACTTAAATTTCCTAGTGATATATGCTTCGTGTATAGTCATATTACATGTTAGTTAATTAACAAGAATTAATTAGAAAGGAAAAATCATTACCTCTCTCCCTGTAGAATATATATTTTTAAATTTTATTATTTAATATTATATTAAATAAAAATAAAAATTCATACTTTATAATTTATTTCAATTTATTTTTTATAAAATTATTTTAATCTCATAATTTAAATTATAGTTTTTATGAAATAACTCGGTTGACTCAATTTTTTTATTTTTTATAGTTAGTTTTTTAAAAATTTTATCATTTATCATTTATTTTGATATATTTTTTATAATATTATCATAATTTCAAAACCCAAGCCAAGTGTTTCACATGTTAAATCGAGTTATCTCAGGTTTTTTTATTTTATTTATTTTTATTTTTTAATTTGATGTTAAATTAATTAAAAATTAACTTTTATAATTTATTTTTTATTAAATTATCTTGATCTTATTATTCATTTTAAATCATATTAGGTAGATTAACTTAAATTTTTTTAATTTTTTTTAATTTTATTATTAGATTTATTAAGATTTAAGTTTTAATATATTTTTTTAATTTGTTGTTTAAGAGATTATTACAGTGTCAAGCTTTGGATTTTAAATTTTACATGTTAGCATGAATTGATTTAAGTCTATCTAATATATTATAGTTTTAATATATTTTTTAAAAGATGCTGTTTTTAAATTTTTTTAGTTAAATTATATTTTTTATATTTGAATTATTTTTAAATTTATTAAATTAATTTTATCATTAGGTAAATCTTTACTCAATTTATTTTTTTAATTATTAAAAATATGTTAGCAATATCTATATATTTAAAAAAAAAACTAATTCAAATATACTGTGGCGTGAGTAAATCATATAGTATGTAATTAATGGGGGTTAAAAAAAAACTAAGGATATTATTAATTTTATTTATATATATAAATGTTAGTTTATTATCATTTATATAAGCTAGTATAAGATTCAATCTGAATAAAATTAATTTTAAAGCGTTATCAAATATTTATTTTGGGAAGTTTTTTTCATATTTGTCCTGTGGAAGAAATGTACTTCTTCTTATCCGAAAACGAAAAGGAGGAGCCGGTTTTCGTCCTTTTTATTCCCCTGCTATTTCCCGATCTCCCAGGCACACCTCACTCTGTATCTCTCCGATCGAATCCGGAAATATTACTCGTTGGAACCCTAGCAACCCATTACCCTACTTGTTGTCTCAGGACAAATCTGTAGCCCATCTTTGTTCGGAGCAAGCACTTCTCTTCCTATATATAGAAATCCAAGCAGCGAAGCCGCAATCTGATTTCAACAGGTAAGTCGATCCCTATCTGGACGATCGTTTACTTTTAAGTTAACCAGTTAGGGGTTTTTGTCAACCATTACTGTTAGGGTTTCAAATTTTGTTTTGATTTGAGATTTCAGTATTCATTGCCATGCTTTTAATTTCATGATCTGACTTTTAATTCATCAGATTATGGTTTTAGGATTCAAGGATTATACCTGCTTTCTGTTAAGCTTCATTGTTCTTGTAATGCTCCGACGTTCCTTTTTTTATTTGCTTGAAATTTCATCGTACAAGGTTCTGTTTTGCTAATTCTGTCGTAAATCAAGTTTGCGAAAGAAAAAAGGTTATTTTTTGTAGTTTGTGTTTTTATCCTTTTTGGCCAGTGGGAGTTTAAAGTAACAGTGGTTCTATATTGGTCAAGACTGTGTCTGTATTGGATTCCCTGAATGCACTGATGATTGTGGATGGTTCTTCCCCTTTGCATCTAAAGAGAAGAAGATTTGCCACTGTTGATACCATGGAAGCTGAAGCAGCTAAGGCCAAGTTTGCAGCTATTAAAGAGAAGTTCGGGCGTGATATCCGGGTGTTTGAAACATCAGGAGTCTCGTCATCACCGACTCAAGTGTCCCATGATGATGAGAGGGATGATTTTTACGAGTTCACTGCTGAGGATTATTATAGACTGCAGGCTGCAAAGAAGGCAGATAAACATTTAAAGACGAAAAAGATTCGAGAAGCAGAAGTTGCTGCTCACAGGTCAAGAATAACCAAGACTACAATCAGGGTTCGTTTTCCTGATAATCATACATTGGAGGTGGTATTTCATCCATCTGAAAAGATTCAGAGCTTATTTGATCTTCTCTCTAGAATGGTTGCTCAACCAGAAGTACCTTTTTATCTGTACACTACTCCTCCAAAGAAGCAAATCAAAGACATGTCACAGGATTTTTACTCTGCTGGTCTTATTCCTGGTGCAATCGTTTATTTTTCATATGATATGCCAAATCAAGAGGATAATGAAGCTGTCAATTCTGGTCCCTTCCTCCGTGAAGAGGTTATGTCTTTGAAAGGTTTGGATGTTATGCCAGAGCCAGTAGAGCCGATCAATACTACTCCAGAACCTGTGACAACAGCTCCTCCTCCAGTTCCACAAGAGCCCAAGGCTGCTGGGAAAAAACCTGTCAAGCCAAAGTGGCTTAAAATGTGATCCAACAAACTCTTCTAGTCAAGGTTCAGCTTGCGAATATAACTCTGTCAGATAGAAGCATGCTTATAAGGTAACTTATAGGACATCCTAGGAGGAAGTCTTTCACAATGAATTTGTTCTAAAGCTGTAACAGTTCCAGAGGAACGCTCTCCTTTTCTTTTGATAACTCGTATTTTTATAGCTTATTACTTATAATTATGTGAATACCAATCCACTGTAAGAAAAAGAAAAAGGAAGGAATGGCTTCTTGTTTTATCTTTAATGCTGCTCAATGATTATTATTTTAGGTAATGAAGGTATGGCTCAAGATGGAGCACGGGTCTGTCTTCTCAGTGTTGGAAGGCAGTTGGATGATCTATAATATTTTCTGTGACCATCCTCTAGACCCTTTTCTACGCGTCTAACCGTCTTCAAGTTGATCGTGTTCCTTAGTTTTTTGTGTCATTTCTTTTTGTTTTGAACCACTTCATGATCGGCTCGACTGCATTTTTCTCATGTTGATGTTTACGCTGCTGGCTTTTGCACACGCTTGTGGACAGACTTGAATGTTGAGAATAGCTTTTTGTAGATGTAAGCTTGCTGCCTCCGCTGGGTTCCAGTCTATCGTTACCACACAAGTTCCATCTATTTACTGAAGAGTCCGCTTAGAGTCAAAGTCATGTCGTTTTACTTGAAGCCAACACCAGTCCGGTTACAATCAAGTCATGGATGGATGGCAGAACGGATGTAGTAAACTTACGAATAAAATGTATAATCATTTTTAGCTTGTAGTTTGGCTAAAATGGACCCAAAAGTCGATGGCACTGCATTCCAGACCATTGGTGACTGGTCTGATTATCTCTCAAGTTCAAAAGCGATGCCGTTGCAGCAAGAATCTCATAGCTGCAAGATTAAGTTAAATTAATTAGGAGCTGAATTGTCTTGTGAGTCATGAAGAACGACTAGCAAAAGTCAAGGGATTTCTGACATCTGGAGAGAAAGGAGAGCATGAAGCCATGCTTTATTTATTCTCAAGGCGAGGCATAACAAAATCTGCAAGAAAAGTTGATCTTTTTTAGTGTCACAGAATCGTACAACTGCATTACGAGGTGAAAGATATTTGATTCTGTCAGAGAGACAGACATTGCGCTATGCTCAAGTTCGCAACCTGTCGTGTATATTTCTTACATGTCACTCCTCTGTTATGCCATAGGCTCCGTGGCCTCTTCTTGTACAAGTTGTTCTGTTACTACGTTGGTTGATTTTATCGAAAAAAGGCGGTAAACTGTCAACCATGCTGAGTTTCATTTTGCCTGCTCTTATGTTCTTATTTTTTAGGATGAAATGAGAATCAATCTACCACACAAAAAGAATTCGAAAATGTGAACTTTTCTTCTATTTTTTGTTTTTATTTTGTTGTGCTGGAATCTTATGAGTCCATTTAGCCATAATAATTCTGTCAATAAATGATTTTGTATTGAGGCATAACCATACATTTTGGATCACTGGACTTATTTTTTGATTCATGATGAAAATCTGCTGATTTTATGTCCATCATGTGATTGAATTCACTCCAAAAACACCACCCCACTTAGATGGCTTAATTTCCAGAAGTTACTCCCCCCCTTTTCTCCTCATAGCAAGAGATCAATTACAGCCACTCAACTCTCACTGGTGAAAAACTAAGAGGCGAAAAAATGGTGACACTCCAGGAAAAATAGAAAGGTTTCATTTGCAAACATCCCTCTGCAATTCTGGAGGGGGGTATAGTAGAGAGAGAGAGAGAGAGAGAGAAGCGAAGACATAGATAATGGATCGTGTTGGTGCCGTTAATGGCACAGATCCAGATTGCCCTGGTTTTGTTTCATAAATGTAGCAGGAAAGGTAATTTCCATCAGTCTGGCTTTTGTTTTCAGCAATCTTTTACACCAACTTCTAAAGCCTCTATCCCAACCACGCATGGTTTCTGATATTGTTGTAAGTTTCTCTTGTATCTCTCTCTCCCTTTCAATATATATGTGACAACGATTTCCAATAAGCTCAGCCTCTCTCTCTGCTTTTTTTTCGAGATAATGCTACTTGTGTGTAATCTTTATTGGCTGCAGGTAGGGCTGGTTCTTGGCAACATAGGTGTGATACGCCGTGCTTTTGACGAGCAGTTTATTGCAATACTAAATTCTATTGCCGAGTTTGGTATGATGTGTTGCATGTTTGTGCTGGGGATGGAAATGGACCCATATGTAATCTTTAAAGAACCAACAAGAAATGCTCTGGTAGCCTATGCTGGAATGGTGTCCACATCCGTTTTGGTCGGCAGCATAATCCCATTAATGAACTATTATAAACACCCGAGCATTGGCTTCACCCTTTCCCTCTCTATCAGCCTCTCTGGCAGTGCCTCCCATGTACTAACTCGCCTTATAACTAGTCTCAAGATAGGTAAGTCAGATATAGGAAAAATTGTGATTGCAGCTGGAGTGCACTCTGACATGATATCCATGCTTCTCATCTCTATTGGATATCCTTTCCTCCAACTCACAGTCGCAGTTACCGATATTGCTGCAAGCATTAGAATGACCTTGATTATGGCTGCTGCATTGCTGCTCCAGATACTTTTCACTGCCACAGTTTCACCTATCTTTATGAACTGGGTCAACAACGAAAACCCTGAAGGGAAACCCATGAAAGGTTCCCATTTGGTGCTTTCCGTTGCCTTCATGGCTTTTGTTTGCAGTGTCGCCCCGATTTATGGATACAGTCCCATTCTCAGTGCATTCGTGGCTGGAGTTTTCATACCAAGTAAGGGGAGAGTATCAAAATGGGCAATTGGCAAAATCAACTTCCTGTTACCTACCATTTTCTACCCAGTGTTCTTCTTTTGGATGGGGTATCATGCTAATATCAGTAAATTTGAAGCTGGCAAATGGGAAATATGGCTAAGGTTTTTTGTCCTTGCAGTCATTACAATATTTGGCAAAGTGGTCGGAACAATCATATGTGGAGCAATGTTAGGTTTTCATTGGCGTGAATCTGCTGAACTCGGGTCTTACATGCCCCACAACATGAAGTCCATTGATTTTCCTCTTCGCAGCTTTGCTTTGAGGCAAAAGAACTGTCAATCTAAATAAAATTGGACAGCATTCAAGTTTAGCTAAGCAATAGTTGGGAAACAATGGTTTTGGTGAGGTCATGTCAGCTACAGCATTGTTGAGCATATTCTAAATTCAAGCATTCGATGCAACTTAGCATTGGGAATTAAATTATATTAATTAGTACTCATTTCTAATATTGTATTTAGTTTGTTACATTGATTGCAGTTAGGTATTACAACTATTTCAACTTGCATTTCAATCATTATTGTGATCTTCCTTTCGGTAGTACATGCCCCAAAAGTGTCAAAAATCATCAAACGTGCGAGGAAACTTGCACCAACTCAACGAATGGCTCTTCAGTGGCTCGACTCCTCAAGTGAGCTTCGAATCTTGCTGTGTCTTCATGGAGTGCATAACGTGCATTCAACCATCAACTTCATGGAGATTTCTCGAGGGGCATCTGACCCAGGAATTCTGGTTTATCTGACTGACATGGTTGAACTCACAGATCAAATAGCTTGTACACTGGTTCAAGAAGGAAGGGAAACTGTGACTGTGACTGTGATTGACAATGTTGTAACCCAGATGAGAGATCAGATCACTACTGCAGTCCAAGCTTATGTGGAGGAAAATGGTGATGGTATCACTCTCGAACGAATGCTTGCTCTCTCAAAATTCAATGGCATGGCCAAAGATATCTGCAATTTAGCGGAGGACTTGATGGTCTCCCTCGTCATATTGCCATTCCACAAGAACCTGTGTGCAAATGGGACGGTGGATGGGGGCAGTCCTGGTTTCCGACATGTGAACCGCAAGGTAATTATCACGAATCAACATCCCTTAAAAGAAAAAAAAAATCAAAAGTAAAGAAGAATCTTTTGTTTTCGTACTAGTTATATATGACCAAGAAATTGTCTTTCATCTGCAGCTAGGAACTGACTCGTGATTTAGCATCATAAACTATACCATCACTTTATCAATTTTCTGAATTTGTGCAACTTGTCTGTTAAAAATCACCAATCATAATGCCAACATGTTGCTTAACTATGGTTTTGGTTTCTCTTAGGTGCTCCGGAATGCCCCATGTTCAGTGGGGATTCTTGTGGACCGAGGTTATGGATTGGTAGAGGAAATATCAAGGTCGGTAAGATCTTTCCAGGTAGCAGTCATCTTCTTTGGCGGCAAAGATGACAGAGAAGCACTAGCATATGCAGGTCGTGTTGCAGGACATCCTGGGGTAAAACTCACTGTGATAAGATTCCTACTTGATAGTGATTCAGAGAACGCCTCTAGAAGAGCTGGGAATTATAGGATAAATGCTGCTGAGCAGGAAGAAGAGATGAAGCTGGACGATGAGTGTTTTGCTCAATTCTATGAGAGACACATCGCCAGGGGACATGTTTCCTATAACGAAAAGCATGTTGCCAATTCAGCCGAGACCTATGCTACTCTGAGATCATTGGAAGGACAGTATGGGCTAATAATAGTAGGGCGAGGTGGGAGGGTGAATTCGATATTGACTATAGGGATGAATGATTGGCAGCAGTGTCCGGAATGAGGCCCAATAGGGGATGTTGTTTCAGGGTCTGATTCCTCGCACACAACCTCTGTTTTGATCATCCAACAGCAGTCTCAAGGGAGAATTAGATGGCGTAGATGATGAATTTTCCATAATGTAAGTGCCTAGTGAGGTAGTTCTAAAATTTAGAAAACTAATTTTAGAATAAGGAAATTACTTGTTCTAGGATAGAGCTCTGATAGAACGGGCAGGAATGTAGGAAGGACTGGAATCTTGCAAATCAAAAGATAGAACGTAATCTACTAATATTCACTTGATCAGAGGAAAAAATGGAATGATTTTGCTTTCTGTTTTAAGGCTGATAACATATCCTATCTTCCAATGGTGCTATGTCGTATTCTCAAGTAAAAGAGGGCATTTCCTGCCACACACTTTAACAAGAATCCGGCTCACGTATGTGTTCCGTATGCTTCTCGCATTCTTCACAATCAAATCGGATACTTTAACTTTACGCTCTGAAGCCAAGACCCTTTTTCTTTTCTTTTGTTTTTTTCAATTTTTTTTCCTGATGTGTAACTTTAATCAAAACTTCTTCAATGGCTTTGCATTTCTTAGATAACAGATGCCATTGCTGGGACTTTACTTCCTTGGGCAGCTAGTAGGGGGTTGATTCGGTGCAGTTATGCCGATGGCCATCAGGGCAAATCCAATGATCCTGATGGGCATCAATATTGTGCTGGTGCTAAAACGTAGGCATTCTAGACTTCCCCAGTTAATAGGATTCTCCCGCCTCCTAACACTGAATTGATGGCCTTGGAGCAGGACTGTATTTGTCGATAGAGTTGACCAAATGCTTCAGGTCCCATTGCTCCTGGCGTGAAACTCGTGCAAGGAACACGTATAAACAGGGACGGCAATTTCAAATGCTAAAATCTCCCTGCTTCAACTGTGACAAAAATAGTGGGAATGGCAAATAACTATGATTTCAAGATAGACTTATTTTTATTCTCTGCCACCTGTAGTATATGGTGTTCTACGTTGCCGCCTACACCAGCAGAGCCCTGAGTGGATGCCCTAGAATTAGTTTAAAGGATCTCATCCGAACAGAAAATGAACTTAAGCAGCAGCTCACAGCTCACATCCAAAAAACAGAACCCATACATGGAAAAGGTGCAATTTGCATTCAAAGAAAAAATAACAGCTGGAGGGCTGGTTAAGAGTATGAAATCAGTCTGTGAATCACGCTTAAGAAAAACATCCGCTTGCCATTTCTCAAGCAAGATTAGCTACACATTTAATATTGATATCCGCCAGAAGTCATCAGTTAATTACAACCAGAATCGAAACCCATCAAAATCACACTGCTTCACCGCAAACTTCCATCAAACAGCACCATCAATTGAACATACATATCCATATGCTTAATAATCCCTTGAGATTTTTGCCATCTCAGCCTACAAATAGCAATTTACATACGTGAGGAGTCAACAAGAGTACCAACAAATACACAAATGCACGAAGGTGTCAATAGAACTGTTCTTTTTTTTTCCCCTCAAAATGTCTAAACTCTAGACACATAGCAATCTTAACTTGTAAATATTTGTACAGTCCGAAACATTCCAAAACACACAGCATCAGGTCCTTCAGGATAAGATAATCTGTGCAATGCAATGATATGACCAAGAACTAGAATGTCAATGTTCTGGTACAAAACCACTGAAAGCGAAAAAAAAAAAAACTTGTTCATCAATTTAATACCTATAAAAATCAATTATTTATTTAAATGCTGATATGCTTGAGAACGATTGGCATTGATGCTTGTCATGGATAGAATCCAACAAAGCTAAACAGCTGAACTTTTGGGAGCATATTGTTAGTCCAAGTCACTTTAATGAAGAAAATTCATATTATAAAAGTTCCATATAACCAAGGAAATGTTGAAAGTAGCAATGTCAGAAAGAAAATCTATTACCATCACAAGGCTAGATGTTTTTTAGAAGTAGCAATAGGCCATTAGCCATAGGTGAGGCTCAGCAACTACTATTTGCACCAACAGTAAAAGTACACTAAATTCAACAAATACCTCACACCTGCGACCTATTTCAGAAGAAAAATAACAGCTTCTAATCATAAGGACCTCTTTCACACATTTGTGCAATGCATGAAAAGATGAGTGGATATGGGGTAGCTAAATGAATAAAATTATATTGTGTGATCTGACAATGAGGCTGCATGATATGTTGGGGTCACCACCGAGATCTGACTCTTTCTGGAAAATAGATTAGATAATGCAGGGACCTTGTAGAAGCCAAATCAGGGGAAAGAAAACATAGGCAGGATAGTTAAGACTTTGAGAGGATAAAATTTAAGAAAAGTCTAAAACTATCAAAGAACACTACAGGAAGCAGATCTATCAGGAAGGAAAAGAAGTATACAAGCCTAAATTTTTAGCCATTTTTTAACTTCGTGCCTAAATGGACACCTCAAAATGTGAGGTTTCCACTAGCCCAACCTTACTCCAGGCACGCATTCTGCATGCTCAATCCAAATAAAGCATCAATCATGCCATGTCACATGAGATATGGAATTTTTCTTAGCTAAAGACCATTACAATTCCAAGGAACACTCTTTAAACAGCTAAGAAATACGTACCCTTTCACTTAATTATATCAGAGAAATATGTTCCAAATTTTGAACATAATAGTAAAATCCAAAGATATTATAAGTTGTTGAAGCAATAATCAAACCCATGATAACTAGCAAAACGAAAAAAGGAATGTAATGTTACACCTCAAATGCATTCTTCAAATGGTCGAGCTCCTTGTCCAGGTCACTGATACATTGTTACAGGCCTGCATTGGCGACGACTGGCTAGTTGTGTAAAAAAATCAAACCCCAGAATTGTTAAAAGAAGAACTACCGAAACAATGACTGTGTAAGGAATAGGTGTAAGCGCATGTATAAATGCACAAGAGGGAGGAGTGACCAAATACGGACCCTGGCAATTATTTTTTGCTCCATTTTAGCATCTGTTTATTCATGACTAGCAATTTCCGTTGTCAAACCGTGGAGGATGCACAGTCTTTCAACTCAATTGTAGTGTTAGGGAAAAAACTCAAGTCGGTTCAATCCACTCACACGCCGAGGGAAGAGAACGCGATTGCAAGGCGTGAACAGGAACCATAATGGGGAACTTTTTCGCAGCTTGACTCTCTGCACCAAACAGCCTCCAGTTAGAAAGGCTTGTTTGTTTTTTCTTTTCTTAACAATCGTGCTAGGTTGTAGTGAAAGGAAAACGGGTAAATGGTCACAGTAGTGGGAATCTCAGTGGCCTCCACTTAAACATTTGACAATGTCCAACCATTAATTCTAGGGAGTTTTGGGCTAACTTCGGGTTGATTTGAGTATTGATTTACGGGTGAATTTGGGCTGGAAAATGGATTGACTTGAGAAGACTTTGGGTCTGGTTTTTTGGGTTGATTCGATTGCGAAGTCAGGTTGATCTCTAGGTAGATCTTCAGGTAGTTGGCCGCTGAAATTCGTGGCTTTGGATGGTGGTTTGTTGAGTGGTAAATCTGGTTGAATTGGCATGGCTGTAGTGTGTGGTTGTAGATGGCGGAGAGTGACTGATGGTGAGAGGGCAGTAGTGTCTGATGGCGTATGACAGTGAGTGTGGGGGGAGATGAAGGGCCGGGTGTGGCGAGGGTTTTTAGCTGTGTGAATCTCTATGAGGTTTTGGGGTTGGTGAGATTGTGACTATGGAGTTTGGAATGAATGCATCTAGGGTTTTGTAAGGAAAGAAGATGGGTGAAAGAAAATTAGTTTTTAATTAAATTCAAAACCCCCATTTTATACCCAAAAAAAAATAAATCTAATTATATGAGGTCGAGTTAGTTTTATATACAGTTTATTATGAATTTCGAAGATTAATTTAATTGGATTTTAAACTTTTGACTTGTTAAGAGTTATAAATATATTTGATTAAATATAACTTTGACCTAAATCAAAAGTTTCTTTTCCTACTGTGATGAGTCAAATTCTTTATTTTATCGGAATTTTTAAAAAATAACTTTTAACTCATGGATTCTACCCATACTGCATCTTTTTTTAAAATAAAAAAATAAAAAAATAAAATATTATTTTAAGATATTTATGTCAAGCATACTCTTAAAGTTGTTCTAACTTATTTTCATTACAAATTATTTATATAAAAAATAAATTATAATTAAAAGTAATTTCAAATTAACTTTCCACCACCTCAATAGTTTATTTTTTTGCATATTATTTATGAGTCAAAGACCCCCTCCGAGTTGAAAAGGGGGAAAAGGAGGAGGAGGAAGAATACCAACACCAGCTCTGGTGTCCATGCCGCTACAAATGAAAGGAGGAGATGAAGAATGAAAAATCCCTACTCTCTTATTTTTTTTTAAATCCATTCAACTTTAATAAAAATAATAATTTTTAAATTTTTTTATTAAAATAATTTATTTAAATAGTAAAATAAATACAACAAAAAAAATAATAGTCAAACTTGAAAATATTTTAAAAGACCGATTATTAAAACAAAATTGAGGTAATATATTTTAACTCAGATATTCTATAGTTTACGTATTAAAATCAAATAAATTTCACACGAGTTTGAAGAATCCAAGCGAATGCAAGCATGAATTATTGAAATTAAAACCTTGCTAGTATAATTGTAATTGTTTTTTAAATATTTTTTACGTTAAAATATATGTTAATAATTTTTTTAATATTAATACATCAAAATGATTTAAAAACATATTAATTTAAAATAAATAAAATTAATTTTTTAAAATATTTTTAAAATATAAAAACAAATATACTGCATAAAAATCTAGAAGTTACATATAATAACCAACAAAATTTAATTTGTTGGCCGCTAGATCCTTTGTGAACTTTATGTTTGCTTTTTATGTTATTTCACCTTTTTTTTAATTTTATTTTATCGAAATTGAATTTATACTTCCTGCTATACAGTATTTAACTATTCTAAATTACAACAAAATATACACACACACAAACACACTTTTGATTTTCTAGGTGGCTTATTTTTATATTTAAAAAATGTTTTTAATAGAAATTAATTTTTTATTTTTTATTTTAAATTAATTTTTATGTTTTGAAATTGTTTTGAAATATTAATATTAAAAATAAAAAATATTATTTCAATATATTTTAAAATAAAAAATATTTAAAAAACAATTCTTACTCCAGTGAACGCGAAGTAATCTCAATCAAAACATCTCACAATTAATGCACTAAGAAAAAAAGGGTGTAAATTAAAATAACTGTAAGATTGGAGACTTATGTGCATCTTAGCCTGCAAAGGGGGCTACGCATACAAAGAACAAGGCACAGGTGCGCAACCAGATCCATCGACAAAACCCTCTTTACTTTCCCATACCCCCCCCAAAAAAAAAAAACCCTAAATGCGAATTTTCACTTTCAATAATAACCACAAGGATAAACCCCCGTCTCAAAATTCCAATTAATTAATTTATATATATATATATAAAATAAAGAGAGCAACCTCTAAATCCTCTCTCTCTCTAAAATTTTTTCAAAATCCCTCACTATGGCCTTTCACGTAGCTTGCCCAATTACATGGTTAGTATTATTACTATCTTCACTACTATTAACACTATATCCCCCTTCAGTCTCTCTTATTTCTCCTCTTTTCTGTCTCTCTCGCGAGAGAGTTCTTATTTTTTTGTCAAGGACTGATACGATATCGTGTTTGTTTTGTCTCTCTCTCACTTGCAGTCGCCGAATTTGTTTTTGCCCGCTAGGGTTTACGCGAGATCTCCACTTTAGGAAATCTAAGGCTGACTACCTGTTCGATTTAGCGAGTATCGATGAGTTTTTGAAGGATCCTTTTGGAATTAGAGCTTCCAGGGAAGGGACTGTCCAGGTCTCCGTTCCCAAGGTTGTGCCCGTGCCCGTGCCGGTTCAGATTCACCCACCCCAGTCGCATGCGGTCATTCCGGGGAGAGATAGAGGAGGTGATGGTGGTGTGGGCATCTTGGTGGAGGAGGCTGTGTCAGCGCAGACTAAGCGCGTGGCTATTCAAAGGCAGGCTGCTGCTGCTAAGGCATCTGCTGAGTATTATGCTAAGAAGGTCGAGTCTGGTGATACCGCGGTGAGATTTTTTTTTATGCGTTTGTGTAATTAATTTGTATTTTTTCGCAACCGGTGTAATTGAATTTTAATATTTTTTTCCTTTTGTTGTGAATGGATTTTGTGTATAATGTGAATGTGTGGATTTTTTGGTTACCAAGGCTTTCGATTTCTTATTAATAATTGACTCTTTGCATGTGTTTGGATTCTTTCATTTTCAATGTCTAGATACCGATATTAGGTTCTTGTGTGCGGAATGGCAATTGTTGATTTCTTTTACTAGTTGCTAAATTTTGGTTTAATGGATACTTGTGTTGAAATTTTTGATTTGGGGTTGTTTTGGTAGCTAGTTTGTTGAATGTCAACTGATTTTGGGTGTCTGCAGTAGTAGCTTTGGACTTGCAATGGTGATTTGGAGTTCAATGATGAAGCACAAAGTGTTTTTACCATCCAACTGCTTATCTGCAACCAATGCTATCTATATAATTCGAGTAATAGAACAGATGTTAATTACACTGCGATGTTTGATTTTCTACTTTTGAATAGTGATTGTGGATGTGGAGGCAGTTTTTGAGTTTGACCTAATCTTGGATTTACTAAAAAGTATAAAAGTCAGAGTTAGCTGAGACTCAAAACAAGTACCCGCACTCGTTCATTTGCTAAATGCTGGTTTGTGTGGGACTTGTAATTGTTTTTCTTTCTAATATTTTGGCTGTTCATTTCGTGTTAGTGTATTTATAATTCCTATGGAGATTAGAAAGAAATCTATGAACTCTTATTGGCATATTCATTATTCACTTGTTATTGGACAGCATGGTATTCCAACCCTTCTAATGCGCTAAAACCTTCTCATCCAGATGCGTGAGCATGAGCTGTGGAAATCGGGGGGGGGGGATTCTGTTGGTTGTTATTCTGATATCATGTAATATACCATTTGCAAAATCTAATCACCTATTGCTCATTTTAGGTAACCTCAAGAGATATTTCAGAAGATGCGAGTCCGTTGTGTCGGATGTGCTTTGTGGGTGAAACAGAAGGAAGTGAGAGAGCGAGGAAGATGCTCCCATGCAAAAGTTGTGGCAAGAAGTACCACCGGAGCTGTTTGAAAACTTGGGCTCAGCATAGAGGTAAAACTCATTGGGTTATAATCTTTGAAGGCTGCTTTTTTTTTTCCTTTTCTTTTCCTTTTCAATATCTCATAAGTCTATTGATGGTAGATTTATTTCACTGGAGTTCGTGGAACTGCCCATCTTGCCGAACTTGTGAGGTACTCATTGATATGCATAATTGATTAATTAAATCCATTGCACCCTACTTTTTCTGGGCAAGAAATCTAGATAAGTTGTGCATCTCCAAACATTCATTGCTATGTAGCCATGTCTGTCCTTCTTTGCCTTTTGTGCATCTGATCATTGTATCTTTTGAAAACTATTAAGGCCATGAAATATTAGAGTTAAAACATTCATTTTTAGTGTTTTGTTCACACCATTCTTCAAAGTCCTGAAAACAGATGATTTAGTCATGTTTGACATAGTTTCTGTGTGCTGGAAGCGTTGTCGTCTTGTATCATATTTTTAATACATTATCATTGCTTTTACACTTTGAATCTTCTTCTTTCCAAAGGTATGTCGAAGAACCGGAGACCCAAATAAGTTTATGTTTTGCAAAAGGTGTGATGGTGCTTACCACTGTTACTGCCAGCATCCTCCACACAAGGTGACGGTAATTGCTTGTTTTTTGGTGTCATATCTGGATCAGAACGATGTTATTAACAGTGATTTCTGAATAGTGCAGAATGTCAGCTCTGGACCATACTTGTGCATCAAACATACAAAATGTCACAGCTGTGGATCTACTGTTCCAGGAAATGGATTAAGTGTGAGGTACTGGTTATCAAGAGCTATCCTTTGCACATAAATATGGTCTTTTTTGGACAATTGATTGCTTGCAAAACTGTGAAAAATGCATATATTGTGCTTTTAAATAGACATTTATTGCTTTGTGACTAATGGGACCTTTGGATACATAAATGATTTGTCATTTCTTGTATTAATCACTCTTAAGCTTGCTTTTCAGCAACATACCTGTTAATGAGGGTGCCAACCCACTCTCTGACCCATTATGTTTGAAATTTGATACTGTGAGTGTGACCCTTGTCTGAGTATACATGACAATTTGGAAACAGATTGTTAAGTACAGCTGCAATGATGATGAATTTGTTTGATTTATGCGCTGTTGATAATTATCTCTGATTTAGACTTCCCCATTGATCTTTAACATGCAATATAACCAAAACTGAAGGAAACAACAGAGTATGATTTTGGTACATGGTGGGTGAAGTTGTTTATCTAAATGCAGTAGTTATATATAATCCTTGTGTGTTTGTACTTGTCAACAAGGCTTTTGTCTTCTTTATTTCTTGCTATTAGTAGGTTCATTTATCTTTTATATTTTAAACATCCAGGTGGTTTCTGGGATACACTTGCTGTGATGCTTGTGGAAGATTATTTGTGAAGGGAAACTATTGCCCTGTTTGCTTGAAGGTATTTTCCACTTCATGTTCCCTTTGGGTGTATGAACTTTTCATTTAAAATAAAAGGTTTGGGTCAATTACCAACTACTTGCAAGCTGTTGTGATTGATCTTTATATCTAAATGCCTCATCATCTGGCGAAAAAATGTCCTTGATGATTTTGGTGTAGTAACTTGATGTTTATACTTCCGAACATGAATGAAAGTCATTATATGTTTTGGCTCAACCTTGTAGGTTTATAGAGATTCAGAATCAACTCCAATGGTTTGCTGTGATATTTGCCAGCGATGGGTGCACTGTCATTGTGATGGCATCAGGTTTGTCTCCCCCCAAACAAAAGGGCTAATGACGTGCTAGGATGATAAATGTTCTCTGAATTATTGATAGACTTGACAGAAACTTATTCTTTATGAGTGATTTCCTTTCAAAATCATGACAATTTCTGTATGATGAATCTGGAGTAGATTCTCTTCCTTGCTTCTGTGTTAATATGAAGTGACTTTTCTTGCTTGCAAATCGCTGTTTGTTTTCCCTACTGGATCTCTAATAAAGCTTTCTTGAGCAGTTGTTTGAAGGAAGTGGTTTTTATTTTGAGAAATGAGATATCTTATTCTGGAAGAAATATTTTGCAGTGATGAAAAATATCTTCAGTTTCAAGTAGATGGAAATCTCCAGTACCAATGTGCCACATGTCGTGGAGAATGCTATCAGGTTTGTTAATTGCAGAAATCTCTCTCTTCTCTATCAGTGTGTTCGCATGTGGCTTGTCTTGCTTGTTGCAGTGATCAGCTTCCTTTCTTACTTCCGAAATGTTTACTTCCAGGTGAAGGATCTTGAAGATGCTGTTCAAGAGCTATGGAGACGACGAGACAAGGCTGATCGAGGTTTAATTGCAAGCTTGAGGGCTGCTGCTGGGTTGCCAGCTCAAGAAGATATATTTTCTATTACTCCTTATTCAGATGATGATGAAAATGGTCCTGCAGCACCAAGGAATGATTTTGGGCGTTCTATAAAACTCTCTCTGAAAGGGTTAGTTGAAGAGTCACCAAAGAAGAGCAAGGATCATGGAAAGAAACATTTGAATAAAAAATATCCCAAGAGAAAAGGTCCTCAAGCTGCTGCTTTTAGTAAGACAGAATCATATCAGCATGAAAGTCACTCTTATGAACATGATTCGGGTGATGAGAAGAATAATGATACAGAGTCTCAAGCAAAAGGAGGATTGGGTAGATGTTCTTCTCCTGTTGCTGGAATTGTGAATCACACTGAAGGAATTTGCTCTATCAATCAGCCAGGGGCTTTGAAACACAAGTTTGTTGAAGAGGTGATGGTGAGTGATGGAGAAAGGACATCCAAAATTGTTAAAATTAAGAGCAATAAGCCTCGTGATTTGGATAGTGGGGATGATGCTGAAAAACCCAGCAAGTCAAAATCTGTTAAGGCAAAGAAATTAGTAATAAATCTAGGTGCGCGAAAAATAAATGTTTCTAGTTCTCCAAAATCTGATGCTCAAAGCTGCCAAAGAGAGCAAGATTTGAAGGCTTCTAACGGTAAGTGATCCTTTGTTCGATACAACTGCTCGTAGTGCAATTATTGTCAAAGTTTTCATTGTTGTCATTATTACCATATTTTGGTCACTGCTAAATGGTAAATGTTTGGTTGACCTATATATAATTGTGGATGTTATCATTTAGTCACTAATTCACTGACATGATTGATTTCTGCAATTTGCAGGAGATGGAGTTGATCACTCTGAGCAGAAAAGAGGTTTGATCAAGTTTGCAAGGAGAGAAGGGAATTTCATTAAGTTTGGGAAAGTGAAAACTGAAGCTTCGAGCTTAAATCTCAAATCTGATGGAGGGAACCATTTTGATGCATATGAAACCACTCCCCTAAATCATGCTCGTGTTACATCATCTAAAAGGAGCCTTGAAGGGAGCAGGGCTGCAGCGGGGCCTGCAGGTGAAGTTCCTATGTTAAGAAATGACAGGGTTTCTTTGGGAAAGCAACCAGAGGCCAGGCTTGATACGCATACAGAAAGCAATGATGATTCTGGTGACACTCCTATTTTGCATTCATTGCCAAAGGATTCAAAACTTTCTTTGAAGCTAAAGATTAAGAAACCTAATCTTGAAAATCGGAGTTCTCAGATTCTTCTGCATGAAGAAGAAAAGAGTAACACAAGGGGCCAAAGGTCAAAAAGGAAGAGAGCATCAACCTTCATGGATAAAACAATGTATAATGAAGATGAAGATATGTCAGAATCGCATCTAGACAGTGAAATGATGGAAGCTAATTGGATATTGAAAAAGCTGGGTAAAGATGCTGTTGGAAAGAGAGTCGAAGTTCATCAGCCATTTGACAATTCATGGTGAGTTTTCATTTTACCAAGGAATAAAAAGTTTAGGCCATTGAGTACACATCATTTTGCCAAATATATTTGCTACATTTTGTCATATTGCTGATGTATTCCTAATCCAGGCACAAAGGAGTTGTCTCTGACACTGTTGAAGGCACATCATTGTTATCTATTACTCTAGATGATGGTAGAGTAAAAACCTTGGAACTTGGGAAGCAAGCAGTTCGCTTTGTTCCCCAAAAGCAAAAGAGGTCAAAAACATGAAAAGGTGAACTTTTTCTTGAGTATTGGACGATTTCATCTGGACTCCAGATACTCCTCCCATTTTAAAGGCGAAGAGGTAGTCTCCATTCCCAAGGACCATAGGGATTTCAGTTGCATTTCTGGATGCATATATGGCCGGTGATTTTTCATTGAAGCACATTCACTAGGGCGCTTCAACATTTGTGTGGAATTCTTTTGTACAACCAGGGATTATTTTGACGGAGGGCTCTTCTTCTAGCCTCCATCCCCTTCTCTTCATTTGCTCAAACGTAGCTTGCTTCCCAGTGTATGGAACACTGTATCTAGGCATCTAGAATAACTTGCCTTTGTTGTTAATCAGTACATGTGCAAGTAGCATTGCCATTGTTCATTGTAGTTGAGTTGCAAAGCTCCAGGCCTACCTTTTGTTTTTTCTTTTCAAATTTGAACAGTCAAGGGTTTCATTGCTTCCCAAAATGAGAAGTTACAAATCTGTGCTAGTCTCTCTGTTCTATCTGATACTGGCATGCAGGTGCATGTGTATTCTGAAAGAAGGTCCCAAGTTTTCCAATATTCTTGGTTGTTAATACACGCTCTGCCCCAACTTGGAAACTGATATTTCTTCATAAAATCTCCGAGGCTGTAAATCTGCCGGCAGCTGGATCTTTATTATGAATCGCAATATAAAATGACTCTTTTTTTTTTTCTATTTTGTTTTCTGTTTTTATTTTTTTCATTTTCTATGCCTTTATGGGTTTTTTTTTGTTTTTTTTTATGTATTTTTTCTTTAATGAATTTTTTTTGTTTAATTTAGTTTGTTAACTTTAATTTTTTTATTTAGTTATCAAATTTTTATATTTTTTTATTTAGTTATCAAATTTTTATAATACAGATCCCGACTTTGATTAGTTAACTTAATTTGACAAGTTAACTTGAAATTTTTTTTTTTGCTTTTTATGTCTTTATGGGTTTTTTTCTTTGTGTATTTTTTTCTTTTAATGATTTTTTTATTTTAGTTTGTTAATGTTAATATTTTTTTAGTTATCCAACTTTTATGATATAAATCTCAAGTTTGACGAGTTAACTTGAATTTTTTTTTTTTGCTTTTTTTTAAAGTTTGACGAGTTAGTTCAGAATTTGTTTTTTGTTTTTTTTTCTTTTTAATCAATTTTTTTGTTTAGTTTAATTTTTTAATGTTAATGTTTTTTATTAATTATTAGACTTTCATGACATGTATCCTTGATTTGACATGTTAACCTATCAAATTTTTTTTATTTAGTTATTAAATTTTTATGATGTAAATCTCATATTTGACGAGTTAATCTGATTTGAAGGATTAATCTAATTAATTTAAATTTTTTTCTTCGTTAGTTTTTTATTCCTATTAGATTTTTTACATTAATCTATTTAATTATTATATTTTTATTACACGACCTTACAACTAAACTCATATTCAAGACTCTTGGGTCCAGTGTTGTAGTTAGACCCACTTAAACTAGAGTTATATAAGTTTAATATTATTATTAATATTATAAATATTACTTTTAGGTCAAGTGTTATTGTTAAACTAAAGGCTCTTGAATATATCTTTGCAAAAAAACCTAACACTCTTAAATCTTAGTCTTTTTTGATATTTTTTATGCATGAAAAAAAATTAATTCATGGCTTGTACTTTTGTTTTTTATTTTTCTCTTTTTATTTTTAAGCCTTTTACTATGAATTGCATAATACAATTCATACTGAAAAAGCTGATGCATTTAGTTTTTTTAATTTTTTTAATTATTTTTTTAATATTAATTTTTTTTATTTAATTATCAGACTTTCAAGACATAGATCCCAGGTTTGATAGGTTAACCCAGTTTATTCATATTTTCTTCTTTTTCTTCATTAGTTTTTTTATCTCTTAGTTTTTTTCTTTTTAATTAATCTTTTTTTAAAAAATTTATTATTTATTAATTATTTTTCTATTTAGTTATAACACTTGCATGACACAAATTTTAAATTTGATATATTAACCCGATTTGACGAGTTAACCTAGTTGATTCAAATTTTTTTTTTCCTCAATAGTTTTGTTCTTTCGATTTCATCTTTTAATATTGTATGCAGTCCACGATGAAAAGGCTAAAACCTTTATTTATTTATTTATTTATTATGTCTTTCATTATTGATTGCACAATATAGTCAACGGTAAAAAGACTAATGGTTTTTTTTAATTAATTTTTTAATTTAGTTTATTGATATTAAATTTTTTTTCTATTTAGTTATCAGACTTTCATGACACGGATCTCAAGTTTGACGGGTTCACCCAATTAATTTAGATTTTGTTCTTTTTCTTCATTAATTTTTCTCTTCTTATAAGTTTTTTTTCTTTTATTGTTTCTTTTGATTTAATATTTTTTTTATTTAATTTAATTCATCAATATTTCTTCTTCTATTTAGTTATCGACTGATGCCTTTAATTTTTCCTTTTTTTTGTTGTTTTTATGCCTTTAACTATGGACTGCATACTGGAGTTCATAGTGAAAAAACTAATATTTTTTTATTTTTAATTAATTTTTTTCATTTAATTTAGTTTATTAATGTTTAATTTTATTTTTTTGGTATCAAATTTTCATAACACGGATCTTGGGTTTGACGGATTAGCTCAGTTAATTTTGTGTTAACCCGTTAACTGTTTTTCTATTTAGTTATCAAACTTTCAAGACATGAATTCAAGGTTTGACGAGTTAACCTGGTTTAAAGGGTTAATCCAGTTAATTCAGATTTTTTTTCTTTTTCTTCATTAAATTTTTTTCTTCCTTTTGATTTTTTTAATTAATTTATTTAATTATCATACTTTTATGACATAACCTTGCAACTACACCCACATCCAAGACTATTAAGTCTAGTATTACAATCAAACTCACTTAAGCTTAGGTCATACAAATTTAATACTATTATTAAAATTATAAATATTACTCTTGTGTCAGGCGTTGTAGCCACACCTAAGACTATTGGATGTCGCTTTACAAAAAAAAAACTTAATACTTTTAAATCTTAATTTTTTGATATTTTTTATACAAAAATCATTGACTCGCGACATCACGCGAGTCATTTAACTAGTTATAACTAAAATGATTCATTAAATTGTAAAAATACTGAGTTTCTTTTTTCTTTTCTCATTTTTTTAATGAATTTTTTTCTTTAATTTAATTTGTCAATATTAATTTTTTTATTTAGCTATTAAATTTTTATGATATGGTTTTTAGGTTTGATGGGATAATATAATTTTTTTTTCTATTTTTTCCTTTTAATAAATTTTTTTATTTAATTTAATTTGTTAATATTAAATTTTTTTATTTAGTTATCAAAATTTCATGATATGGATTTTAGATTTGACATGTTAACCCAATTAATTCTAGGTTAGCTTGTAAATTTTTTTTTTCTATTTTGTTATTAATTTTTTATGACATGAATTTCAAATTTGACGTGTTAACCCAGTTAATTTATATTTTTTATAAATTTTTTTCTTCATATAAATTTTTTTTCTTTTTTTTTCCTTTTTAATGATTTTTTTAAAAAATTGAGTTTGTTAATATTTTTTTTCTATTTAGTTATCAAACT
Organism: Populus ilicifolia; assembly: GCA_015708895.1. Lineage (NCBI taxonomy): Eukaryota > Viridiplantae > Streptophyta > Magnoliopsida > Malpighiales > Salicaceae > Populus > Populus ilicifolia. The sequence goes on along the minus strand of SRLM01000287.1, from coordinate 1,164,299 downwards.
TTCATAACACGAATTCAAGGTTTGATTGATTAATCTGGTTTTACATGTTTACTCAGTTAATTAAGATTTTTTTTCTTCATGTAGATTTTTTATTATTATTATTATTTTAATTTAATTTTTTAATATTAATTTTTTTTCTATTTAGTTATCATACTCTAATAACACAAATCCCAAGTTTGATGAATTGACCTGATTTGGCTAGTTAACTCAGTTGATTTTAATTTTTTTTTCATTAATTATTTTCTTCCAATTTATTTTCTAATATTGTAATCAACCCATGGTGAAAAGGCTGAGCATTTTTTTTTAATGAATATATATTTTTTTAATTTAGTTTGTTAATGTTACATTTTTTTTATTCTGTTATTAAACTTTCATGATACGGATTCTAAAGTTAACCGATTAACCTGGAATTTTTTTTATTTTTCTTTTTAATTAATTTTTCATTTAATTTAGTTTGTTGATGTTAATATTTTTATTTCGTCATCAAACTTTTATTATATGGATTTCAGGTTTGAGAGGTTAACCCAACTAATTCTATGTTAACCTGTAATTGTTTTTCTAGAATCCTAGGTTTGACGAGCAAACTTGTTTTGAAAGGTTAAACCTATCAATTCATATTTTTTTTCTTCGTTAGTTTTTTTTTTCTTGATGTAGTTTTTTTTTCTTTTTAATTAATCTTTTCTTTTCTTTTCTTCATTAGCTCTTTGACATGACTAAAAAATTAATATCTTCTCCTAAGTGCAGGAGTATCGAAGTAATAAATAACCTAACAAGACCAAGGTTGAATCACAAAGAGGTTAATTGTACAAATTATAAACAACAACAATAGTAATAACAACAACAATAGTAATAGTAGCAATAATAACACTACTACTACTAGTAGTAATAATAATAATAAAAAAAAGAATGAGAAGAAGAAGAAGACGATGAGAACTTCAATATGAAATATTAATGTAAGGATTAAATAATGATAATAACAAATGTCAAGGTTAGAGGTTCCGCTAATAATATGTCAAACAAGTATAGTATAAACTCCTATTATTCAATTAGAAATCACACAAAAAGAAGGTTCCAATTAGATTATAGATTGTTAATATAATTACATTAGTCATATTATTCAATTAATACTAATATCTGTAAATCTCGTCAAGCATTAATGATTATAACGTATGTTAATAATAACAAATCAAGTTCTTTTCATTGCTCAGGTATCGGTTATACCATACAGTATGAACTATAAAAGTGTCAAACATTTGTTGTACTAAGTGTTATACAACATAAATCAAGATTAGTCATTTAACAAGCAAAGTATTAAAGAGTGAACAAGATAACAAATACAAAACATATTAGTATCAAATGTTAAAGTCCATATTAAGTTTACACTGTGTTTATTCTTACACCATTAGTGTAATTTTTTCACCTTAACATAATAAAATTAGCTAAACATAATGAAAGAAAAAAACATAAATAAAAAAAATAAGAACATAAATAAGATAAAAGTTAACTAAATAAATGAAAGGAAATAAAAGGTATAAACCTGATGTTAATGAAAGTAAAGCATACACATTACAAAAAATACAAAGAGAGAAAGCAAGAGCATGATCTTGATTTAAAAACCAAGATATCTAAATGCATGTAAATACCTCCTTCTATAGGCTGAAATTGAAAACTATTGATTTAATGACTAATTGATGAGTAGGTGACCAACTCTTGATTTGATGGCAATCCTTATCTTCTTTTATCTGCCTAAACTATCATTGATAACGTCAAAATTGAAACCACTTGAAAGTATGAAAGTTGTAAGAAATTGTCTCAGCTTTCTTGTATAAAAAATTTAGATCATTTTAACTTTTAGAACTCCAGATATGGCCAAAATACTGAACAGTACTTGGGTTGTAGAATAGATTTAGACTTCTTTGTTATTGCTTGAATTTGAACTTACAAATGACTTTTTTAGATCTTGGGCTCCATATGAAAGTTGTAGGCTTATGTGTCACCTTTCCATCCATATAAAGTAGACCTAAATCGAAGATCTACAGTTTTAGATATGATCCAATTACTAAACAATATTCCGGTTTGGATGGCACCGACATCTTTTTTCTAAGTTTGGCCATCTCTTTGTCCTTTCAATTTTAGTTCTTAAATTCATCAATCAATCCTTTCATTTATATGATAGGCCTGTCTTTAAAATGAACATTTACTATAAATTAAATGTATCTTATATTATTAGGTATATTATTATAAAACATGCTTTAGTTAAGGAGTTATTGATATTTCAAGTGCAGAATGATAATATAAAACCTTAATAAAAATACACTTTTAAATATTAATTACTCTTTTTTTAATATTAATTTTTTTTCTATTTGGTTATTAAACTTTCATAACATATATTTCAAGTTTTACAAGTTAGCCTAATTTGATGAGTGAACCTAGTTAATTCAGATTTTTTTCTTTTTTTTCATTAGCTTTTTTTCCTATAGGTTTTCTTTCTTTGTTTTTTTCTTTTTAATTAATATTTTTTTTAAATTTAGTTTATTAATATTAAATTTTTTCTATTTAGTTATCATACTTTCATGACACGAATACCAAATTTCATAGGTTAACCTGATTTGGTAGATTAACCGAGTTGATTCAATTATTTTTCCTTTTCTTCATCAGTTTTTTTTCTTTCAAGTTCATCTTTTAATATTATAATTAACTATAACTAAAAGGCATCAACTTTTTACTATGGACTGTACCGTGCAATTCACGGTGAAAAGTTTGATGCCTTTATTTTTATTTTTTTATGTTTTTGCTTTGTTTTTTTAATTTAGTTTGTTAATATTAATTTTTTTCTATTTAGTTATTAAATTTTCATGACACAAATTCCATGTTTGATGGTTTAACATGATTTAAAGGGTTAACCCAATTAATTCATATTTTTTTATGTGTTTTTTCTTCTTTTAGGTTTTTTTCTTTGTTTTTCTAATTAATCCTTTTTTTGTTTAATTTAGTTTATTAATATTAATTTTTTTCATTTAGTCATCATACTTTTATGACACGAATTTCAGGTTTGACAAGTAAATTGATTTGACAGGTTAACTTAGTTAATTCAGATTTTTTTTCATTAGTTTTCTCCTTTTACTTTCATCTTTTAATGCTATAACTATAATTAAAATATATCAACCTTTTATTGTGGATTGTATTGTGCATATCCATAGTGAAAGAAAAATGCCTTTTAGTTATAGGTTTTTCATACTGTTTTTTTCTTTGTTTTTTAATTAATCTTTTTTAGTTTAATTTAGTTTGTTAATATTAAAATTTTTTATTTAGTTATCATAATGTCATTTTTTTAATCTAGTTTAATGGGTTAACCTAGTTGATTTATATTTTTTTTCTTAATTAGTTTTTTTCTTATAATATCATTTTTTAATATTGATTTGAATATAAATTAAACCTCATGCTTTTTTTAATTTTTATTAAATTATCATAATCTAATGAGAGAATTTTATTATACCTTTCCTTGCAAGGCATTATTCATTGGAATAATACTTTGCTTTTTTTTTGTCCTTTTCAATTGATTATTTTTATGTTTAATTTTATACTTTAGTATTAATTTTTTATATTTAATTATCATACTTTTCATGATATGATCTTGTAACCAAGGCCATATCCAAGACTCCTGGATTTGGTGTTGCAATCAAATCCAAGGCTTTTAGACTTGGCGTTGCAGCTAGATTTACTTAAACTTGGATGATGCAAGTTTAATATTATTATTAATATTAAAAATATTATTATTTATATTATAGATATTATTATTTTTATTATAATAAATATTGCTAATATAATAATTAATAAATTTGAAAAAATATTGTTAGTTATAGTTTTTTTTCTTTTTTATTTTTAATTAAAATTTTGTTTAATTTAATTTATTAATGTTAATTTTTTTATATTTAGTCATCACACTCTCATGATATAAATTCTACTCTCATGATATAAATTCTAAGTTTAACGAGTTAACCTGGTTTGATGGATGAAACTAGTTGATTCAAATTTTTGAAGTAGTTTTTTCTTTTAATTTCATTTTTTAATATCTATTTGATTAAGAATTAAATCTTATGATTTATTTTGTTTACTGTTTATTGGATTACTGTGATCTCATGAAAGAATTTTATTGTATGTCTCCTTGCAAAATACTATTCATTAAAACAATGCTTTATTTTATTTTTTTCTATTGAATTAATTTTTTCTTTTCAATTTGATTATGTAATATTAATTTTTTTAATTATTATATTTTTATAACGATATTGTAATTAAATCCATATCTAAAACTTGGAGTGTTGTGTTAAAGTTAATTTTATTTAAATTTAAATTATATAAATTTAATATTATTATTAATATTATAAATATAATTTTTTTAATTAGATGATGTATGATGGGACATATTTCTAGTTACCACTACAAGCGCTCATAAAAATAGACAAGCATGGTGCACGAAGGGTCTTGGCCTAGCGGTGGAAGGGGCTTGTCTCCTTCCACTGCACCTGGATTCGAGTCCTAGCGTGTACGTCTGTCACCCCCGTGGTGCCTTATATGCTTACTGGGTTTGCAGGGTATTCAGTAGACCGTGAGGATTAGTCGTGGTGCGAGCAAGTTGACCTGAACACCCCATGTAAATTAAAAAAAAAATAAATAAATAGACAAGCATGGTATTTTGGCATGTTCTGTATCTTCCACTCGTGTCCGTTGGATGGTTGTCGTGGGCTGGAAGTGGATATGGTTGCTGGTCCATGCCCCACAATAGATGGCGAAAACAAATACTACGAAAGTACAAAATTTAAGAGGTTTATATATATAAATATAGCATAAATCATTTTTTTTCAACATGAGAAATTATAAAAAATTAGCTAAATGATAATTCGAACAGAATATAACACACAGTGGGTTTTTTATTATCATCATTTTTTAATTATGTTTTTCCTTAATTTCCAAACTAAAATATAATTGATTAAATGAAAAAAAAATTATAAAAATATTAAGTAAGATGTTAGGAAGTAAGCACTGTTTTTGGTGTCTAAATTATTGATTTTTCTGGACAACTCACTTGGAAAGCCCAGCCCAAAAGGATTCAGAATACTTTATCTTTTGTGCTCTATTTTCGAAGATAAACTAAACTGATAGCGTGTGCAAACAGAATCCACGCTACCTTGCAGCATAAAACCACTCTCTCTTGCCGCGAAGGACGACGCCGGAGCCAGCTCTACAGTCTCGGTTGCCGATATATTCCTCTAATGTAAACCCTAATATCTCTATTAGTTTCCAATCAATATATGATATGTTTATTTATTCAACTGTTTTCTTAATGTATGTTGGTGTTTCTTTGTCTCAACGTTTTGCCCCTCTCCTGTTTGATTAAATGCCTGTTGGAGAGTACTTTATCTTCTTTCATTGATTTGTTGGCACGAAAAACAGTTCATTCTTATACATTCACTATAACACTTACCTCCAACTGGAATTTAGTCTAATGGTACAAATCCCGAGCTCAGGTCTTAGAGTTATTTCAAATCATTTCATCACTAAGTAGCCGCTAAAGAACTAAAATTTGAGTAGAAAAGGAAAAATATATCATTTAGGCTTGAATGTAGTAATGTGATAAGTTTAATTTCTCCGAGTAGTTGCAGAGCATAGCAGCTTGTTTGATGCGTATGATCTAATATATATGATGATGCAGTTTCTATTTAATATGGATATAGGTACCTAAAAGGAGCAAACATCCTAGAAGGAGCAAGCTTTCTCTGATTAAAGAGAGAAAGAGATGGTGAAGTTTTCTGGGTATTCTTTGATTTCTTCATTTACTCCTTTTCATCCTGTTATTCTCAACAAACAGCGCCGATTTTCAGCATTAGATTTATATATCAACAATTCAACCAAGTCAAGAAGAATGCTTTCTGTTTTTGCTAATAAGCATCAGTTACGTAACATAAAAACCCACATCGAGATGGGTGTCGAACAATATTGCCCTCCTCTATTTAGGTGCGTATCCATGAATTTTAATTTTCCTTGTTTGTTTGTTCTGGTTGAGTTGATAAGTTGAATTTTTCCTTTAATTAATTTTGGCTGGTTATATTTGCAGTGTTGCTCCAATGATGGACTGGACCGATAATCATTATAGGACTGTTGCACGCATAATATCAAAACATGCATGGCTTTATACGGAGATGCTTGCTGCTGAAACAATTGTCCATCAACAAGGAGATTTGGTATGTGAGTGAAAGATTAAGAGTGAAAATTGATTCATTTTTTATCAGTTAGTGATTGGGTGCTAGTGTGCAGAGAGTTTGAATCCATCTGGATTAGTAGACCAACTAACATTTTCAAGAACTTGAGATAGGGAGTTTCTTATGGCTATCAAGGTTGAGAAGCAGAGTTGTTTTAATATGATGTTTTTTGTACTTTAGATCTTTCATTGTGTTAGTAATTACATAGCTGGTTCCAACGATGCCATATAAAAGGCTGTCTGTGTGCATTTCTATGATGAATATGTGCTGAAACCAAACAATTCATATAATGTGTCAATGGTTTGTACTTTTTTTTATTACCTTCTCCTAAGAATTCAATTTGAATTGTATCAGCTTATCTGCACCATCCATCAAAAATAGTCTTATCTTTGGTGTCTTGTAAAAAACTATGCCTATATTTGTATCACAAGTTCTTTCTTTTCTTTTGACACCGCTGTGAATGTTTTGGCTTATTGATTAGTTCTTGCAGAAAAAAAAACTAATTCTGTATTTCTTGTTCATATTACTCAGGACAGATTTTTGGCGTTTTCTCCTGAACAGCATCCAATTGTGTTGCAAATTGGTGGGAATAATTTGGACAACATCGCAAAAGCAACTCGACTTGCCAATTCTTATGGATATGATGAAATTAACTTGAAGTTAGTAGAATTCCCTCCTTTTCTTTATGTTTCTTTTTATTCTTTATATTTTTTTGGGGGATAAACTGAGACAATACCTTGTTTCCCTCCAAAATTACTAGTTGTGGTTGTCCTAGTCCCAAGGTAGCTGGACATGGGTGCTTTGGCGTCCGTCTTATGCTTGATCCAAAGGTTTGTTAACTATGCCAATTAAATTGACGAGTCTCTGGGCTAGATGATGTATTTTATGTTCTTTTTAATATTCAATAAGTTCTCATAGATTGTTTGGTATTTACAAGGAAAGTTTGTCGGTGAAGCTATGTCAGTTATTGCTGCCAACACAGATGTCCCTGTTAGTGTTAAGTGCCGAATTGGTTTAGACGATCATGATTCTTATAATGAGCTCTGTAAGGACCCTTTCTATGCATTTTATGTCTCTCTAAGGGAAAAGAAATTAGATTATTATGTAACTTAAAACGTTGTCCCTTCAAAGCTGAAGGAATAAATGTTCTCTGTTGTTCCTCATCATGGTTTATCGCATGGCCTATTGCTACTTGCTTCAAAGTTTCAAAATTATTATGCTTATGTTTTTATGCTCTTTGGATGTATTTCATCATTATGGTAATTACTGGCCAATTTTTAGAAATTGGATACTGTATCAGAGGCCCATCATCTCAGCCACTGTATTCCTGCTGAATTGGGTTAGCAAAAATGATAGAATCATTGAGAAAAGTTTTTGCTACAATTTGTGGCATGGACATCAAAGAAAAGTCTCACACTTTTAAAAAAATCTGCTTATTGACGCCCCCCAAATTAAGAAAAATCTAAAAAGATATATTTTGGCAATTAAAGTTTTTGAAGATGTACAAAGCGACCTTCTGAAAATATCACAAAACTAAATTATATGGAATCATTTTAGTAGTTTTCCTAAGATATCAATTAAATTCCACTACTATTAAACAATGACTCACCATTTTTTTCTTCTATTTCCAAGCATTTTAGCTTGTTCTGGAAGCATAAAATCAGCACATTCTTTTTAAAAATTAAAATAAAAAAGAAATCCTTTTCTAATTCCAAATCTTAAAAGTATATCCCATCTGCCAAGTGTGTTATTGCATTTTATAAAGAAGATTTCTCACACTGTCTATATATAAGTTTCCAAAAAAAAAAAAAAGTCACAGGATAACTAATTAAAATCTCCTTTTCTTTTTTTGTGCTCTATTTATTTTTGTTCTATGTAAATATTTCCTTTCAGATTAATTTTTTTTTTTTATGAGTTTGATCTCTAAAATCCCTACAATCTGAAGTAATTTTATTCTAGAGAGATAAATATGATCCTGTTGATTTTTTTTTTTTGGCTATACCAGTGAGTGAAGAGAATGTATTCAGAAATAGTTTGCTAATTCTACCCCTAACAGCTTCCTTGCTTAACTTGTATATTAAAGTATTGCTTGACTGATGAAAATGTTGATCACATTTGGTGCCCTCATGTACCCCTTCGTTGCTCTTGTTGTCATTTTGGTTCTGATTTGCACCTTTGTTTGGTGGGGTTCAGAAGGGATTATCTGTGTTGAATATTAAGGGCTAATTGCTCCCTGACATTTTGTGCTACAATTTGTGGCACTGTATCTTGACCTTTATGTTAATATCCCCTTTCAGGTGATTTTATCTATAAGGTTTCTTCTCTATCTCCGACTAAGCATTTTATTATACATTCACGGAAGGCTTTGCTCAATGGCATTAGCCCAGCTGACAATAGAAGGATTCCTCCCCTCAAGTATGTATGGGCTGAAAAAATTTAGTTTGTGATTGAATGTTAACATAATTCTCTGGAAGATTCAGAATATGTATATTTATTTAGTAAGCATAACACCGGGCTGCTATTCTACAATTTATTTTCTCCTTAATTACTAGGCATTCTTAGATCAAATAATGATATGCTTCAGTTTGTGTTTTGATTGTGATATTGATGCAGATATGAGTACTATTACGCACTCTTACGGGATTTTCCTGACTTAAGATTTACAATAAATGGAGGCATAAATTGTGTTGATGAGGTGAGGTCTTGTTTTCTCCTTGTATAATTCAGCTTCTGTTTACATTCAGATTGTTGCTTTTGAAATGCTTTTAAAGGTTTATTTTGTTATCACTATTCTTATATTGCCTATTATTCCTCATGACATGGCAAAATTATTTTGTTGATTCCATGTTTCCCTATTTCCATTGGACATCTCAATTGATAGGTAAATGCAGCATTAAGGGAAGGTGCACATGGTGTAATGGTTGGGCGTGCTGCCTACAATAAGTATGTATAATGAGTTTTTTATGCACTTCTTGTAGTTAGGGGAATTGTTGATTTTAATGCAGCCCTCTCTCTCAATTATGTTGTTCTTCCCTGATCATTAATCTAATTTATCAGCCTCTGGAATACTCTGGCACATGTTGATACTGCAATTTATGGTGCGCCAAGCAGTGGTCTTACACGTCGTCAGGTTTGAAAGCAAATATGGCCTTCCACAGGGACACATCTTTTTAATTTCTTTTTTATCCTATTAACTTCAAGTCATGGCTTTATTGATTTTTAGGTCCTTGAACAATATCAAATATACGGGGATGCTGTTCTGGGAACATATGGGAATAGTAGACCTAATATACGGGACCTGATAAAGGTACATTAGATAATTTAACCAATTACATGTAAGCAACCATTATTCTGAAAATAACTGAATGTCTTCATTGAAGGACAAAGCTACATCTCATAAAACGTTCTCTGTTGCCTTGCTTTTTGTCAGGGATGAATGGTCAGACATCTATACTATATAGTGATGAACAATATTTTTATTATATTTTTTTTTCATTTCTACTTGTTGAAGAGTATAGGGAGCGTGCTACTTTTTGTCATCATCTGCATGGCTATGAGAAATTTGGATTTTGTCCTGATTGCATTTAGTTGTAAGAAAAGGATAAGCAGACAAGTTGTTGGGGTAGGACTTTTTTTTTTTTTTTTCCAATCACGTGTCATGTCTGAAATTTGTATGTTGTTTGGTTGGATTTAATTCATTTTCCAGTCCCCCCGGATAAGAATGCAAACTGGTCCACATCACTCTGTTGTTTGGTTTGGATTTAATTCATTTTTTTCCAATCAATATATTTGAGAAGTGTTAATGTGCTGCAGCCTTTATTTGGTTTTTTCTATTCCGAGCCTGGAAACAATTTGTGGAAGCGCAAAGCTGATGCTGCTTTCCAGATGAAGAATATCACGGTAAGACAATTGTGATAACCTACTTAGTTTTGCTGTGTTCTAATGTCTGTGAGTCCTATCATACCAAATTGTCACAAACCCTAATTTCCTCTTTGGTATCATATTGAAATTTTTTTATTTGGTTATGGTATGATTGGATATGTTTTAAAATATTTTTTTATTGTTTTTCAACTTATTTGGATATTATTAATGATGTGTATATATGTTAATAAGGTTTTTGCTAGTATAGCTAACATCATTATTAAAATTAGTGATTCTAAAGAAAGTTAAAAATTATTTATTCAATTAAGTCTTTTTGAAAAAGAAAAAAAAGGATGAGCATTGAATTTGAATGGATATTTGAAGTCTTGATTATTTGAATATGGTTATTCAAAATCCAAATCTAATGGGTAATGAATAAGTTATGATCATTGTTTTTTTCATTTGAATACGGTTATAGTATTATCCTAATATTTGTGGATACTCATTTCATTCTACCATGTCCTGTCTGTTGAGCACAAGACAATCATTACCCGATTGTTGACTGAAGTTGTTAAAACTACTTTGACATTTCAGACAGTCAAATCCTTTTTCGAGGAAACCCTAGTAGCGATTCCTGATGCTGTCTTGGATTCACATGTTGCGGAGCTACCATCTGGTCGTAAAGATCTTTTTGCTAGTGTACAGGGATTGCTTCCACCACCGTATGAAACCAGAGAAGAGGAGGTAGTAGTATATGCTTAGTCTTAACACATAGGCGTCATTTATACCTCGTTATATCCCATATTAAGCTTACTCAACTGTTGCATTTTTTTGGATGACTTGGTTGATCGGTCAGTGTAACATTATCTATAAATTTGGTGTTGGTGTGGGACTGTCGAAGATTTATGATTGTCCCTCAACACTGAGATACAGACACTTAGGATGTATGTGCTAATAATGTATGACAATGAATCTGGTCTTTGGTACTGGCAAATTCCACGTGTCAAAGCTCTTTGATTTTGGAATACTAACATTTGATCAATATATGTATTAGGATAACATGCTGGATTACCCACTTTTTTTTCCCTTTCATTTGGATTCCCTGAGTTTAACAAGCTTGGTTGGACCATGTTGAAAACAAGAAATTATCCACAAAGATAGCAGTGCCAGTACTCCACAGTGCAAATGGCCCCAATCACCATGGCTGCCTCGTTTCTCATGACATAAAAAAAGACAGCAGCAGCTGCTGTCTGCTCATATGCTGGGATTGCGGTAGCTGAGGGGCCGAAGCCAGGTTCCCCAGGAGCACCGGTCCGTGTAACCATACCAACAGCTAGAATGGGGGTTGCTTGGCCCAGCTATTCTGCCGAGTACGTGCAAGCTCTCTCCTGTTCACACGTGCCAGATAGATCTGGGATCGAAGCGAGCGGGCCTGGTTCAAATTGCGTATGAACTGTTGGGGAATCGAATTTGCGACTTTCGCCTGATCACCCCATCTAACCAACCGCGTCACAATTGTAATGTAACGGTGGAGTTTACTTCTCAGAAAGGCTCGCGCGTGCTACATGGTCAATTTTTGAATTTTTTATATATTTTTGAATTATTTTAATATGTTAACATCTAAAATAATTTATATATATATATATATATTATTTTAATGTATTTATAAATAAAAAATATTTTAAAAATTAACCTTTATTAATATTAAAAAAACTGTTGGGTATGAAACTATGGATTGTAAAATGGATCTCAACACTTTAAAACTTGGTTTGCCTAGATCACACTCACTAAAGAAGCATAATTTGCACATTAATGTGCTCTATAAACTAAGTTCAATAAAGACTTGCATTTCCTGCCCAAGACTTGTACTTGCCGGGAATGTTTATTTTTGTGTAGTTCTTATTTTTTGAAGTATTTTTAAATTGTTTTTTTGTTTTAAAAAATATAAAATTAATTTGTTTTTAAATTTTAATTGTTTTAGAATGATTTTATATTGATGTAAAAAGAATACTATTTTAATGTACTTTTAATTAAAAAAAATACTAAACATATAATGTCTTCTATACACTCAACATTTTGGGTTACGTTACAGAGTACAAACGTGACCTGTGTTTTTTGAATGGGAAAGCTATTATTGCTCGAGAATCAGCTTGAAACATAGCCTTGCAAAGCCCTTTGGACCCAAATGAGTTCCTGGATAATTTACTTATAAATAGCTTTCGCGATGTATTCAACTTGAAAATTAGTGTCCCAATAATTTTTAAAATTGTCATAGTTTATTTATTTTTTAATAAAAAAGATTGTTGATACATCGTAATGATCTTTTACCGAGATTTTCAATCTTTATATATTTGTTTTTATTAACACTAATCTAGCAAAGCTTATGATTGAAGAATTCTTCTTTCAAAAAATATAGTAAAAAATTGTTAATTAACCGAACAGCTTTCAGAGCACGCGAGGAAAATCTAAGATCTATCTTTAATTCACAGGTCCGTCACACGCCACCCGCATTTCTCCTCTGAAAAACCACACCCAGCAAAACAGAAAAACCAAAACCCTGAAAAAAGCCTCACTACCTAACCAAGCAACAATGGAATCGTCACAGAACCACGACACTTTATGGACCGCCACTACTAACTGGACCATCGCCGGTGGCTCTCTCGTCGATTCACTCGCGTTCGAGTCCTCTCTTTCCCTTGTCACCCACGACGATAATAACGATCAGGGTCAATTCTCCACCGTCGATTCTAAATCGAAATCTCCTCTTATCCTCTACGCTCCTGCACCCGATTCCGCTCCCTGCGAGATCACTAGTAAGTCTCTACACTTTTTTTATTATTGATTTTTGGTTTTAGCGGATTGTTAATCTGGTTATTTTCGTTGTGAACTAAAATTTAATAATGGAAAATGAGTTTAGTTTGCGCCTGTGACTTCTGTTTGGTTACTGAGAAACTGAATGAAATTCAAAGAAATTGGAGTTTAGTTTTGTTGTAGGGCGGTTAGGTGTTAAATTATTTATCTGCTAGATTTTTTTTCTGAATCTATTTGCCTTTCGAATATCTTTCTTTAGTGTGGTTGCTATTTGGACGCAAAGATAACGAAGGGCAAAGAAAGGATGATTTAAAAAGAAAAGAGGGAGTTTTTTAAAATGCTATCTAGGTTTCAAAATCTAGGAAAAATCAATGAGTAAAAGTGCATATTAATTACTTGTGTTTTACTCTTTGAGTAGTTTATTGAAGTTCTAGTAGAAATGGATATTGAATAGCGAAATATGATTTTCTTGTAATATAAAGTTTCAAAGTTTCTGACACACCAAAGAGGAATTACTGGATTAATTACGGATGAGTTTTGTGTTATTTTTGTGTTTAAGGTAATTTGTGTACGAATTTAAGGTTTGAGAGTAAATATTTGTATTTCTATCTGAAATTTCTCAAAATGAAAACGAGTTTTATGCAAAGATGGAAATGGTCCTATAATGCGCATTCGTGTGAAGGACGTCTTAAAACTTCTTTTGGTATTTGTGAAGTCTACCCTTTGCTAAATGGTGGCTGTTTTGAACTTGTTGGAAAATTTAGGTTATATTCTTGGATTTTGTTTTGTTGCTCTTATAGAATAGTTTAGTTGATGGCATTAAAAAATATTTGATCCTTTCATCCCTTCGGTCTATTAGTTAATGGGCATCTGTATTGTCATGTGACATGTTTTCTCCATCCACAATGTTTTGGTTGATTTGTGAATTCTCAAATGCTTATAATTAGTATTTTTTTTTCCCGGTTTTACATGATATCTAAGTGTTATGGTGTGGGACTAAAATTGTCTAGATGGCTGAATAATGATTATGGCCATTTAATAATTGTTGTTAAAAATCAAAGAAGAGTTCCAAAAATTGTAAATTCTTTATGCAGAAATGGTGTGTCATCATTGCCATCCCTTCTGTCACACAGAATGTTATTTTTTGTAATTTTCTTATTTACATCATCTGGAAGCCGATCAAGATATTTAATTTTCATTTTTACCCTCTCTTTGTAAATGATCAATAATTTCTTGTAATGCAGTAAATTTTTCACAAAAACATGAAGTGAGGCAGGTTTATGTTCGAAGTACTGCTCGAGTTTATGAAATATACTGTGCCCCTGAGCAGCAGAGCAGCACTGAGTATCTTTGTACTGTTCGCTGTGGCATTGCTGCTAGAGATGAAGAAGTGCTGCATGCTACCAATGTTGAAGAAGCTGTTTTGGCACATGCAAGTTCTATTCAAGAATCAGCTGAAGAGAAACTCAGAAATGGTAGTAGCCTATCCCCCAGTGAAGATGACTGGGTTGAAGTGAAAGCTCTTGATAGTCCCCTGGTCATCAACAGAAACAGTTCATCATCAAATTCTGATATAAAGCCAGAAAGAAACTCGCAGGTATTGAGACCTGCTCTTTTATAGACTTATTGATATTTGTTGGTTGACTTCTTTCTAATGGATTGGTTTAATCTCCAACCCACCCCCAATTATCTTTTAGTGTATAATGAATTAGCCAGAAACTGAAAACAAGGAAATTGGATGTGATTAAAGCACTCTTTGAATTCAAAATCATGGATGTTATGTGTTTTCAATGACTAGGTCTTTTCAGGGAATATATCATTAGAAGTTTGTCGATCTATCTTGCTTTTCCAGAACTAGATGTGGATGCTATCTCTGGAATTCTTGAATTGAGGCTTGTGATACTCCCCTCTAATGGGTCAAGAAAGGACTTGCCTTATCCTTTCTTTGCATGTTTGTGTTTTTCTTTTCTTCTCTTCTCTTCTCTTTTGTTTTTTGGTTTCCCTTGCTGTTTGGTTTTGTCTCACTGCACAATATCACTTCCTGAACTGACAGCTCTAATTCTAAGGGACGGTAGAAGAGAAGCAAACCAATAGATTGCATAGAACTACCAATTTGATGGTGATGGCCTAATAGCTTACTGTTAATGGTTGTAGGAAGATTGACAAAGCTGCATTTATTTGTTAGAAGGATCTTTCGGATGAAGTTGAATTTCTAAGTTTATAATGTATTTTCAGAAAATTACTTGGGAATTAAGAGGGTGTTTAAATATAGTCAGATTAAAGCATGAAAGCACTGAAGCACACTTGGCTCTTTACTGCTTTATCTTAATTAATTTTCAATGGATAGAACTTTCAGGATTTTTATGAAGCTACAGCAGAGATCACTGATGCAAACCCATCCACTTCCCTTACGCTCAGGCTGCTTTCGCTTCAGAATAAAGGTTATGTTTGTGTCGATGAAGTTTATGTATTTGGTGATCCTGCTGACACAAGTAATTCAGATAATCAAGCGGGTCCAATGGAGAACCCTGCTGGAAATTCACTTATGGCCATGCTTGTACCTGCCTTTTTTCAGTTGTCTAAAACAAAGGATATTGGTGGAGGAGAAGATAAATACAATATTGATACAAGTGGAAGACAGAATTATCAGGACAATGGGTCAAAAGCAGCTGCTTCTGTTGATGTTGAGAAGAAAATTCAGGAGGAAGTGAGGTTGCAAGAAGCAGCTGGGCCTACTTCCAAACCTGTCCAGCATGAGATCTCCCAACAAGTTTCAAATACAGAGAGCAAGCCTAATATTTCACACAATCATTTTGAAGGTGTCCTGGATCAGCTTGTTTCTCGAGTTAACAGAATAGAGGATCTCTTTTTGAGGTTTGAGGAAAGTATGCTGAAGCCCATTAACAGCATTGATGTGAGGCTCCAGCGAGTCGAGCAGCAACTTGATGCGCTTACAAAGAAAACTGAGAGCTCTGCATTGGTTTCTTGCACAAGAATATCTGCTCCTGATTTTTCATGCAGTGAACCAGAAACCAACTCGTATAACAGTAGTAGTGATATCAGTTATGTGGCATGTGAAGAAAATAGGAGCCACTCTCTTTCTCCTCTGACATCTGTTCTCCCCGATGGCACCCCTGTTTCTGTTAATGACACAATGTTACAACCTGGTCTGGTAGTTACTGCTCCTGAGTTCTTGAATTATGATGGTGAGGAAGAAGATCATGCGGTGGAATCAGTGCAGGAATCTCCAAAGGATAAACAAAAGCATACTATTTCAATAGATGATGCTTTAGCATATGCACTTGCTGGATTCTTATCTTCAACTTCAATCCAGTCCCAGAAATATTCTCAAACTCTTGTAGTTAAGACTCCTGATTTTACAAGCGAAGAAGAAAACACCAATGAGAACGTGACTCCACCAATAGTTGAATCTGAAAGAAATATGGACCCTCCCACTTGTTTTTGTGAATCTGATGGGACAGAGCACTTGGGAAATTCACTTTCATCTGTATCAAATATTACATCTTTAGGGGGCGATGAGAATGTGATGAGATCTCTTAATGATAACAACTCTTCAAAAATGGTTAACGGGGTTGATGAGCAATGCCATCGTAGCGAGGGGGGAGAAAGTGATTCACAGGACATCTGTGTTGGCCATGCAGTTGCACCAGCCACACATGATGTGGTGGGCACGGATTCGTATCACCTGGAAAATGACATAAAGGATGGGGAAATTGACAATAAAACAAGCAAAATTCCTGATCTTCAGAAAACTGAGAGTCTGAAACAGTTTTCTAAAGATCAGACTGATGAAGGCTCTGTTACTACCCAGGAAATAGCTGTTTCAAATGAATTAGTCGCTTCCAAAGGCACAGAAGAAGGATCTAAACAAGACATTCTGCAGAACATTGTTGAACTGTCGCGTGCTTCTTCTGTAGTAGATTTTGAATCTCCAATCCTGGAAGTGAAATTTGTTTCGCAAGGGAACTCAGGTATCAAGTCTCCCCTTGAAGCCCTTTTGGCTGGCATGCCTGATCTGGAAGTTGAAATTCCATCAGCTATGGAAGACAATAATAACGGGTCTAAAAATGGCGATCAGTGCAGCTTAATTTCAGTTGAGGATTTTGGAGCAGAAGGTTCTGGAACTGATACCCACATTTCAGTGGATATGGATTATTACAGTCTTAATGAGACGCCTTCAAATATCGAAGCTGATAAACTATACGACTCTCATACAAGCAGCAGCCAGGAAATGCCAGCTGTAAGTCTGATATGAGAATGAGCTGCTGTTCATATGTAGATGCTAAACTGTATATAAATCCGTACTTTAACCAGTACTCTGGCAACGATTATCTTCTTCGGCCGCTCTACCCTTCGCTTCTACCATTGTCAACGTGTCTAGTTGATGGCAAATGCCAAAGGCTTCTCTGGGAATTCCAAAATGGATCTTTTTGTGCAATATACGTGCTGTTTTAATTGTTGTAACCAAGGTATGCGGATTGATGAGGAATTAGGATGTAATTTGTTACAAACTGATGGATCTGAATATTTTATAATATGTTATTTTTGTTTAAGCTTATGTGTAAAAGCGTCAAGGGGTAATAATTCTAATTACCTGAACTTGGTAGAATAATAAGCTTAAATGACATGGCATGACATGAATTTAGCTTGTTTTTAAATTTAATATTTTTGTGTTTAGTTATATATTAAATTTTAAGTAAATATAAATTTAGTAAGCTGTTACGTTTAAGTATGTTTAGGTTTGGTGAATATGTAAATATATTATTATTAGATTAAATTCATATAAAACAGGCAATCATTATAATTTTTATGTTAAGTCATATAAAACTTTTTTATGTTAAGTCATATGAAGCTGACAATTATTATAATTTTTATGTTAAGTCATGAGTTTATTTATTTATTTTTATAGTTTTTAATATAAAATGTTAAAAATAAAAAAATAATTATCCTTTTTTTTATTTCTAAATGTGTTAAAGAATTTTATCATATTTATATTAAAATTAATATTATTTAAAAAATATTTATCTGTTATTAATATTATGGAAGTGATATTTTATTTTTTTATTAATACTATAAAAAAATAACACTCCAATTCATTCATTCAACTAACATGACAAATATAAGGGTTATATATCTGTTTATATTTTTTTTATATAATATAAGTATTCATACTTTTTATTCTCATAATATTTATTATGTACAAATAAAAATAAATTTTTTATTTATTTATCATAGTTATTGATTTTATTATTAAAGGTTAATTATTATAGAAGTACTGAGTCATCAACTATCAACCATTAATTTAATTGTTATGTATTATTTAAGCACTTCAAAAATTTTATTTATGGACATATTAAATTTTAAAATAATATAGATAAAAATATATATGCTTTTTTTTTTATCATTGATCAAATTTAACATTTCTTGTCAATGAGATTTATTGAAGGGATTAACTTTGTCACAAATTGAAAATTTGGTATCTAATTACTGTTTATGGAAATACAAATTTCGAATAAAATCGTAAGAATCTTTATTACAATTAAATCTTCAATTTCCACTTTAATTTTTTTTCAACCACTCTCTCTCTTATTCTGTGCTACCGTCCTAATGTAATCAGTAAGCAATTTTAAAATGATCCCTCAACTTTGTAATACCCAAACTTGTTCAGTTATCTTTCAAAATCATTGAATACTGAGATAAAAAATTAAACAGAGGTCTAAAATGAAAGCTAAATTGAAATCTGAGGGGTATTTAGCAAATATTGTAGTTTATAAGGGGGAAACTGACAAAACTCCAATCCTGGGAAGATTTTGTAATTTATCCAAGCACTAATAAATAAATAAGAAAACAAAGGCGTGAGATAGCTTACAGTGTTTTTTAAATTATTATTTTTAGATATATTAATATTAATAATAACAAATATTATTTTAATTAAAAAATATTTTAAAAAAACACAACGCGACCGAACACGCTTTACCAAACACGACTAAAATCAGGTACTAGCGAGCACAGTTTCAAAGTGGACTACCCGCTAATAAAGAGAGAGAAGAAGCCAGGCGGTAAGCTCTCACCTCCGGTAACAATCATAGCTCGAGAGGCGCTTCGTAATGGAGGCCGCGGTGATAGACGCTGGAAGTCAGCTCCTTAAGGCCGGCACTGCAGTTCCAGATCAATCTCCCCCCATGGTAACCTTCATCCCTCCACCCAAGCTTCCCTAACAAAATCACTACCAACTACAATTTCTACTCTAATTTTTTACTTTCATTTCTTCTTAACTATAATTTTGCAATTCTCATTTCTATTAGGGTTTCCATTTCCATTAGGTTTTTTTATCGTTTAATATGTGATTTAAAATTATTTGAATGTCCGAGCAGATCATTCCGAGCCAAATGATACGAGTGGTGGAAGATGGAACATCAGGTGATAATAACGAATCAGTATTTGAGGATGTAACTGTCGATCCAGTGGTTCGAGGTCACATAAGGAACTGGGATGCAATGGAAGATTTATTGCAGTATGTTTTATACGATGGACTTGACTGGGAAGAGGGAAATGAAGGCCAAATCTTGTTTACTGAACCGCTTTGCACTCCCAAGGTTATTTAACGCCTTCCTTTGTTATTCTTGGCCGGCAGTATATCATTGTTTGTTAGCAGCTTGAGTTTAGTGAGGATGGTGTCAGAAAACCTAATTGAATTTTTACATTACAGGCTGTGAGAGAACAATTGGTGCAATTGATGTTTGAGACATTTAATGTTTCGGGATTTTATGCATCGGAGCAGGCGGTGTTGTCTCTTTATGCAGTTGGGCGTATCTCTGGGTGCACTGTTGATATTGGTCATGGAAAGATTGGTATATAAAACCTATCTTTTTAAGCTTAAGTATTTGTCATTGGATATCTGCACTTCCAATCATTGCAAGCAGTCGATGTGCATAAGTTTTATTTTTATTCTTATGTAATTAGTCCCTCTTCATGTAACTGCGGAGCAGCACTTTTGATGATGAGAACTGGATATTCGTGAAGCTTAATTTGCTTGGTGGTTTGCACTTGATAATCTCTTATTTTCGTTTTTTATTTTCAATTTCAAATTAGCAGTTGAACTTTAGCTTAAAAAAGAAATAACTGGGTGGGAAGTGAGTGCCTTTGATTGGGTTAGTTTTTTGGCTGAGGTGTGATCTTTGTTTGTTTCTTAACGATATTGCCAGATATTGCACCAGTACTTGAAGGTGCTGTTCAGCACATTGCTTCGAGAAGATATGAAATCGGTGGTATTGATTTGACAAAGTTACTTGCCCAAGAACTGGGTAAATCTAATCCTCTGGTGAATCTTAATGCCTCTGATGTCGAGATCTTAAAAGTGAAGTACTCATGTTGTGCTGAAGATGAGCATGCTTATGAGAAGACCCAAAGGTCAAGTGATGAGGAGGAGCATACCCTTCCTGATGGACAGGTTTGTTTTGGTGTTGTTTTAAAAACTAGCCTGGAACCCAATCAGGTCCAGCCAGGGTGAACCTGAGTTCAAGCTATGATGGCAGAATTGTGAAGTAAATAAATGATCTAATAATGATAGCAAGCTACTAAACTTTTCTTTTAAGTATAGGTAATACGTGGAACAGTTAAGCTAACATGTAATCTAATGACCCATTGGTTCTGTGGCTTGTTCTCACCCTCTTGGTCCACGTTCAAGCTATTGTTTCTCTTCTTGTCTAAAAATTTTGTAATTCAAACATCACCCAAATGGCCAGGTTGATGTAGCATTTTCTTCTCTAGCCACCAGTTGACCTATAGTTAGTTTGAATCAAATGGTTCTTTGACATCTGTTCTGATGGGAAATTGGCATGTTGGCCACTTGATGATGTGACTGGTACAGCCAGGAGCAGGCTACAAATCATTTCTTTCTGGTGCTAAGATTGAATTTATAGTCTTTATGCATCAATTATGTGTCAAGTCGTTATCTTGATTATATAAAATTCCCGGGACTTATTTTGGGTGAAAAGGAGCTTGGACTGTGGCCGACAAGTGAGTGCTAGGGGAGATTCTTCTTTTCTACCAATAAATAAATAAATTTATAGGTCAGGATTGTTTGTGTTAATCTAGTATTAGAATTTTCCTGATTGACCCTTGATATTAAATTTGGTAATTCAATGCAGCTCTGAATGTTTGTCAGGTGATTAGAATTGGAAGAGAAAAATATACTGTAGGTGAGGCTTTATTTCAACCATCTATACTGGGAATAGAAGCTCATGGAATAGTTGAGCAGCTTGCACGTAGTATTTCAATTGTTTCTTCAGAGAACCACCGCCAGCTGCTGGAAAATACTGTACTTTGTGGTGGCATAACTTCTATGCCTGGTGAGTTTTATTTATTTATTTATTAATTGAAATCTGTATGAAGTTGTTTAAGCATGACTTCATTTTGTTGTTTCACTTCTTGATAAGAGAGAATTTGTTACTTGGGACGGCTTATAGATTGTTACACTGATGCCTGCTGCAGGTTTTGAAGATAGGTTTCAGAAAGAAGCATGCCTGTGCTCATCAGCTATTCGTCCTTCACTTGTAAAGGTAAATGATTGGATAGACTTTTTCACTTGTAAAGGTAAATGATTAGATAGACTTTTATTTATTGATTGTTTCCTTAACTTTTGGGTTTCACATTTATTGTGTGCATGCTTTACTGTAATTATCATTATGAGCGCCGCACCCAGTTATGTGATGATGCTGATTGTTGGCAAGGTTGACATGAGCAAGTGCAGTGATGGGAGCACTTTGCATCTTTCCTGCTTGCTGGTGCATAACAATCCTCAGATGCTTTGAATTTTTCTTACTCATGTATTCTGTCCATAGATTGCCATATAATGCTTTCCTTTTTATTTGAAGAAGTTGCACACTGTCCCATTGCATATTTCCTCTGTGAAGGTTTCATAAGCAATACATATTTAAGGTAGTTGTCAGTATATCAAATTTTTATTTTAGGTCGTTGTCAGTATGTCAAATTTTTTTAGAAGTACAATTATTTGAATATTATAGGTTTCATAGAAGGGTTATTTTGACTGAAAATATCAAATATCATAATTGAAATCACTCTTTCTACGATGTTTAGAGATATTTATTGCTTTTGTTACCTTTAGGTCAATATCCTCCATGTTAATATTTACCAGTATTTCTAGTGAAAGAATAAATGAAACAAGATCAAATAACAAATTAAAAGTTCATTAAATGGTAACCTATATCCTCTCTCACGCATAGTTTCAAGACATTTGCTTTATAAGTTTGTCATCATAGAATACGGCAACAATTTCTTAGATTTCCACAGTTTCACACACCAGTTTATGAGTAACAGTTGACAGTTCTTTCCTCCTGGCAGTAGTGGAAATGGTTTTGCTGTTCATTTGGGCTTCCTATTCTTTTGGTATAATCTCTCATGTAGAATATTTCAAAATTCGTACTTGTGTTCCTTACAGCCTCCAGAATATATGCCCGATAAGTTGACGGAGTACTCTGCGTGGGTGGGTGGTGCCATACTTGCCAAAGTTGTGTTCCCTCAGAATCAGCATGTTACAAAGGGAGATTATGATGAAACCGGACCGTCTATTGTCCATCGGAAATGTTTTTGACGCTTATTATTAGTGAGTTGCCAAGTGTTCTCTTCGTCATACTTGTATTATAGTAGATGGTTAGGATGGTCCAGAACAATATACTGGCAGGCTTGTTAACTTGTAAGAAATGCCAGCATTCAACAGATTCCCTAGAAACCATTCTCGTTTACAGAAGTCCGGCAGTTATTTGTCAGCAGCAAGCAGGATAACCTTTTACGCTGGATTAGATTTAAAACAGAGTAAACTTATTGACATTTCCATAAAATGAGCACCAAGAGCTATATTATTTCCGATATAGCATCAAGAGGAGCAAACTTTAGGAATTGAATTGGAAGAGTGAAAGATCTGTCCTCTCACGTGTGTAACATGCACGCATGCATCTCACCATTGTTGTGTATTTGTAGCAAGCTCTGCTCCCAGGTCATCTTCAACGTCCAAGGCAGGTGCCCAAATATTAGGATTCTATTTTTTTTTTAATCTTTTCGTAGCCTTTTAAAATGGCATCGTGTAGGTGTGTTACTACAGTAGAAGGTTTATCGACACTTTCACCGACAGTTCATTTGAGCTGGACATTGGGATGCCGGCGACTATAGAGGAAAAAAAGTCAAGGAACTGCTCTATTGATGAGAAGAATCATAACAAATTCAAATGATTGAGAGTTTGATTAGATTGTCATTCTTGCTGCTTCTTGATAAGCTCGGCCTTAACTTTTTCTGATCCATGATCTTCCCTGAAGACGACGTTGATGCTGCTCGTCCTCCACTTTNGGGGGGGGGGGTTGGGGGTGGGATTTAACCTAGATGAGTAAAACATGTAGTTTGACTTTCTGGGTTAGAAATAGCCTGCGATGTTTCCTCTTCCTATTGGGGCCGAAACCTAACCTAAAGTCTGTTGTGAAGTTTCAAGGAAGCCTCAGAGCTCCGCTGGTGCTCATGCTAATTTGATGAGTTCATAGAATTTTATAGCTTCGGGAACAACATTTTTGCTTAGTTTGCGACGTTCGTTCTTAGTTTCGTGTTTTTTTTTTTTTTTAACTAACATTCTGCTGCCACTTGCTTACTTCGGTAACTGCGCTTAAAATTCTACATGGAATTGAATGTTGCTTTTTATGGGGGAAACTAACGGTGGAAATTAGCGGAAACATTGAGGAATCAGAAGCTTCTGAATTGACAAAAATCTAAATTGCTTTGACAAGCTCTGCCTTCTGGACAGTTCCTTACTCCACCTATTGATTTTTTCAAATAATAATAATAATCAGCGCTGGTTTTTTGAAATTGACAAAATAACTCGGTGTAAATTTTTTTTAATGAAATAGCACAATTTTATATATGTTACAATTAAAAATAATGAGCTTTTAAAAAATAGAGAATATCTAATTTTAAAGAGATTATTAAAAGAATGAGTATAAATTTCAAAGAAGAGAGACGAGAGAAAATAAAATAAAATAAAAGGATCCTAAAAATACATCAGGTTTTAATTATAATATTATCATTATTATTATGAAGATTTTGATAATACGAATAAGATGATATCAAGAAAACCATCAGCATAAATAAAATAGCCACACTCTTTATTAAAAACACAAGTGAACAATTACAATAAAAAAATAAAGGAGATAAAGAAAAAAAACATCAGAGACACTTTAAATATTTGATTATGATATTACTTATATTATCAAAAAGACCATAATAACATAAATTTAATGACATTAAAAATTATCAACAATAATAAAAGTGAGTGATGAGTGATTTATTTGCTTTTAAATAGAAAGCATAACTCACTTTTATTGTTTATTATAATGTTTTCTTAGGAATATTATATTCATTTCATTAAAACCTTTCTGATTCTAGGTATGATAATTAAAGCTCTTTTGTGCTCATGAGATAATTTTTTTTTTTTTATTTATGCCAACTTATTTTAACACTTTTTCTATAAGTCAATATTTCTAATGTGGACTTTTTATAAAGTTACTATTTCTAATTATGATTAGTATTAAACTGCGCTGCTTTACTAATCTTTATTTACTTTGTTTGTTTTATCTGAACAATTTAAAAAAAAACAGTGCTAATGGGGGGAAATCCCCCCACCTATTTCCTTTTTCAAAGATGAATTGATGGATGCAATTTTAGATGTTCGCAAATGGGGAAGCAACTGAATTTCGTGACGAGACGGGACTACCCATCCTATTCTAGATTCCTACCACATAGGCATGTGAGTGCGCGCTTAACACAGGACTTGCCAGCAATGCATGAGATAAAGAGCCTCTACAAAATCTCCTAATTTTCTTCGTGATAATGTTCTTTTTTTTATTCACTGTCATTGTCCTCCCGCGAGGAGTGATTACCGGTATCGTGTTTTCAGGCGCTAATGGTTTTGAATAAGAAGATTCTTTTAAGATGGTTTTCTCCTCTCTGTTTTTCAGATTGCAACTAAAAGTAGGAGGGAGAGTTTGTAGAAAGCTGTGTTGTATGCATGGATACTTCTTGAGTGCCGCTGTGTTAAAATTTTGAAAGTAAGTGAAGGCAAGGATTTCTGCTAAAACTAGGGCTGATCTTTAGAACATGGGGCTCTGCCGGCTTCGACGAGTGGATGTTTGAAGAACACGATTACTTACTGTTTTCAATCTTCGAAATTCCAAAACTACATCTAAATATTTCGCTTTTGGAAAAGACATTCGAACGACAACTTTTTTGGAAGTTTGGATTTCTCTACAAAAATGGAGAAGCTGCCATATACATATATATATATATGTATATATATAAGAATAAAATTTTAGGGAACAAGTCATGATTACCATCCATTCGGCCCATCCCTTCTGATGCCCGTCATTTTCAGCTTCATGTGTGTGTATTTATTGCCAATTTTCTTGCAGTGAGACTGGCTCTGCGCTGCAGGGAAAAACCCTACACTCTTCTATACAAATGGTGGTTATCAAAATAAGAGTTGAAAAGGCACTAAGCAACAAAACTGTCAATTATGATTTCAGACGTCCTCGAGGCAATACAGCCAAAATCGGAATTCACCAATCCACTCATCGGAATCTAATAAACGATTGGGCCCAGAAGCAAGTGGACAGAGTTCTCTCGCCGCTCCCGGCCCCAAAGAAATTTAATTCCCACAGTGAACAACGATTTATCATTCTATCCCTCTCAGTCTCTCTGCCCTTACCCCAGTTCCCAGGTCACATTTGTATGCTTTTTTGACATGGTCAATGCTCAGATGACAGGAGGGTAGAGAAAGTACTTGAGAATCTCTTATTATTCAACTGGTTTAAGGAGAGCTAGAACATTCATGAATATAAAAATGGGTGATTAAGACATGGGATCTCCCCCCTGAAGAGATATTTGTTAACTTGCTGTCCTTTTCTTTTTTATTAAAATGAAACCGCACCCGCACCCGCATGTGCCTTGTCTTATTTATAGATGTATACACTTGGATCATTAAGATCTTCGATCCTAGGGGTTCCCACTTGGACGAGGCCCTGATAATTGGTCCACTTCCCAGCTTTGTCTGGGTGCAACCTTGCCGTGAACTGGTGCGTACTGCTGCATCATAGCAATCAAAACAATAATAAATTATTCCCTGCTTCTATCTGAAACTTTACCCTATCATCCTCTCCAATAATTCAGCAACCAACCCCAATGCGTATATTTATATAGACAATAAAAGAAACCGGACTACTTTTCTTTTATACCTCCATTTTCTCGATAAGCTCAGCTGCTGTCTCTGCTGTAATTACTATGTGCCTTGCAGTGTCTCTTATGAAACCTTCTTCAACTCCCTTATCGAACAAGGCAAGCAAACTGTCATAATAGCCATCTGCATTTAATAGTCCCACCTGGTAGAGAAGTGAAAATGAAAGAAGGAATACACCTATCAAAATGTATATTCTAAATTGTAAGAGTATCAATCAAAGACACATAGAATCTACAAGTTAAGACCAATTTGATCTTACTGGTTTTTCATGGATTCCAAGCTGAGACCAGGCAATTATCTCTAACAGTTCTTCCATGGTTCCATAACCACCTGTTGAAAAAGATTCACTAAAACTTGACTCGACATGTGTTTTTGTTATATTTTATGCATGAGTAGTTGCCCTTGAATGAGAATACATGTACCAGGAAGGGCAATAAAGGCATCAGCATGTTTTGCCATTTCTGCCTTTCTTTGGTGCATGTCCGCAACAGCTATCACTTCTCCGACGGTTTCTCCCAATATCTGTCATGCAGAGATTTAATTTCATTCTCCCACTACGATGCAAGAAGATGCTAGATGACACAAACGAATTATGCAATTATAGGGATGGAATGGCATACCTCAAGAGACATTAGAGCCTTAGGAATCACTCTATAGAAACAAAACATGAACAAGTGTATATGTCAATGCCGGATTTTCTAATAGCAGCCAAAAGAGGGGCAAATATTAAACGTAAGGAAATAAAAGATAGTAAGTTATACCCAAGAACATGGCAACCTCCATTAAACACAGTCTGTGAGATCAAGCCCATGAGACCTACACTCCCCCCACCATAGACTAAATCAATCTTTCTCTTGACCTGACAATTATTGCAAGGAAAAATATCTGCTAAGCAACACAAGAAACCTACTATATATAAAAGTACACGGAGAATACACAAGTTGGTTCGGTATGAAAAGTATAAAAGGATGGAGAATGCGATTCTTTGATTTGTTACATTGATCCTTGACTGTGAATATACATTACCAGCTGTTTACCAAGCTCAAGAGCAGCATCGCTAAACGAAGATTTGTACCCAGCTCTGCTGCCACAGAAGACACAAATTCTTCTTAACCTTCTTTTATTTTCACTTTTTGCAGAAGCCCCTTCTTCTCCTTCCATTCTCAAAAGAAGATTAATATACAGAGAAAAGTGACAAGGGGGGGAGATAGGGAAAAGAAAGAATGCTGAAGAGACTAGCAGGGAGGGGCACCCTTCGCTTTTGAATCTCCGAACTTTATCCCCTGGAGGACCCCAACCTCTTGTTCTGTCTGCTTGAGCATGTACCCGGTGCTGGTGAAGAGCCCAACAAGAGCCCATCTCCATCTCTCTGACTATATTCCCCATGTCTTGCGATTGATTTCTTGGCTAAATAAGTTATCTTCTTTGTTTCTTTGCTTTTGTCGTTTTTCTTTCCTCCCGATTCTTTCCTGATTACAACTAATCCTCCGTAAAATCATGAGGAACAAAAATGGTTCGGATTTAGCCCAGATTGTCTGACGTTGCTCTTCTAACTTCTATTCGGCTCGGTGATAAGCCGCACCATCCGTCACTCGAAGGCCACCTTGACTATCATCGTTCACTTTTCTTCTTTTTTTATTTTCTTTTTATTTTATAGGGTTTGAGCTTCAACAAAGAAACCTCTTTATGAATTCATTGGCGTATCATTAAGCTACGGAATTGCCCTTTGTTTTTTTGGAATATATAATATCGACACACCACAAAAGTTATTGTTTCTAGAAAACCACCAGGTTATGGCGTGTACTTCGCTGCCGGTCAGATTAAAATTTAATTATTATATGTGGCTTTTTTTTTATTTTTTAATGCAAATCATGAAATATTTGAAATGAAAATTAAAAATTTTATTGGCATATAAAATTAAATTAATCAACTGCTATAAATTAAAAAAATGATATAACTTATTTAATTTAATACATCAAGAGTGAATTAATCATCCTATTTAGATGACAACTTGGTTAAAAATAATTCACTTCATTTTTGTTTTAACCTCTTTGTAGAAAAATTCAAGGAGTGAAATAAAATGTTTTTTATATATTATATTAACTTGTATTAACCTGTAAAATTAAAAATTTGGATAACAGTCATGTCCACAATATGTTAAATTAGTTGGAAAATTTAAATTTTTTTTATTAACACAACAAAATAATTCAAAAATATAAAAAAATAACTTAAAAATAAAACAATTCAAAAACATAGTTCAATCATAATGTAAAATAAAGCAATTCAAAAATATAAAAAATAACTTAAAAATAAAATAATTCAAAAACATAATATTCAAAAATATAAAAAAATAACTTAAAAATAAAACAATTCAAAAACATAGTTCAATCGTAATGTCAAACAAAGCATAAATTAACCTGATTTATATATATTATTTAGATTTTATTGCAAGTTCACATGAATAGTTCAAATTCTTATTTCCTTGTACTCTTCCTTCCAGCTGTGCTTTAATTGAGTTTTAATTAACATCGGGATTGATTAAAACATGAGTTTAAAAAAAATTAAATAAATTTGAATGAATATTTTAAATTTCTCTAAAATATTCAAATTTATAATTCATGAAATTCTAAACTCTAATTAAATTAAAAAATTTAATTCCTAATTAATTTAATGATAGACTTTAATTGAGTCCTAATTGACATTAAACTTGATTAAAACATTAACTTAAAAAAAAAGGAAACTAAACAAATTCAAATGAATTTTTTAAATATTCAAGTTCGTAATTTATAAAATTCTAGACTCGGATTGAATCAAGAAGTTCAATTCCAAACCAATTTAATTTTATATAATGAAATAAAAAAATTAATAATAATTTTTTTTTAAAAAAATAGCAATAAAAAATATAATGATTGAACCATATATATATATATATATATAGAGGATGAAACTGCTACGAAGAAATTTAATTTTAGAAATTATTTTAAATAAAAAAATAATAAATCAAATAATAAAAATCAAATTTGATAAATAAAAAAATTGAATGAGGATGAGATTAAAAAAAATATAATTTTATAAATTATTTTAAATAAAATAAATACTAATAAAAAATACATCTCAATTAAATGGCTGCTTTAAAAATTCAAAGTGACAAGCATTAAAACTGAGGGGGGGAAGGGGGGGAAAAAAAGAGTATAGTTAAGTCATGCTCAACAATACCAAAGAAGCATGTCGTTAACCACTATACGCCTCATTACACACCATATAAAAACAATAAAGCATTTGATATGTGTGTGTAATACACGTAATGACTATTTTTAATTAATATTTTATATTTATAAAAAAATTAAATCACTATTAATTTAACATGATTATAAAAAAGGAGATGACAATATAGAACAGCATTTATACAAAAAAAAACTAAAGATAATTTAGTAATATCATGTGGTGAAAAAAAGTGACAGTATTGTTTTATTCCTTTCATTTTAAAAATTATAAAAAAAGTACTAAATTACTTCCTATGTTAAGTTCAATATTTTTCCATGAAAAATAAAAAAATATTAATTATACTACATAATTTAAATTTAGAGCCCTGTTGAAATTTCCTTTTATTTTAGTAAAAAAATAATTTTTTTCATACAATTTTTTTTATCGCTTCCTAAATAAATAACGTGTGATGCAACCACGGTACGATAATAAGAGCAGTGGCATCTTATCGTACTCTTTCAGTCTTCACAGGCATCTTTTATGATGTACGTGGCATGATCATGGGACCATAGAACTACCCTTTCTTCACACGTGTTGAATGGATGGGCTCTTCTTTCCAACATAATTATAACTCATGGACAGGACGAGCGACAAACTACGGTGAATGTTTATTTTTCTCGTCTAATAGAGTTTTTTTAAAAAACTATTTTTGAAGATGTAATCCCTATACATCGTTCTAGCATATTAAAAAAAAAGATTAATAATTTTTTGTCTGTGAAATAAGATATAGTATTAATCATTAAAATATTTTTTATTATAAAATATATTAAAATTATTTATTTTTAAAAAATAATATTCTTGACATTATAATATTAAAATAATTAAAAAATATAAAAAAATAATTTAAAATAAAAATTAAATTTAAAAAATCATGAAATACAAGATACACTACAGCTTCAAATAATCTCTAAATACACTGAAGTAAAAATTGAATTTAAAAGAATATTATTTAAAAATTTATTTTTAATATCCACATGTCAAAACAATATATCTACGTTGGGTTTAGACAATTTTTAAATTTTTTTATTAAATGTTTTTGTTTTCTTATTATATGAATGTGTCCGTACCTTTTTTTTCTCAACTAAGTTTTTTTTTATTTTTATTTTTCTATTTGATGAGGACCTCTTGTTAGGAAAATATAAAAGACAAAAAGGATTTTATTGTGCTTTCATGTGTGTACAGGCATTGAATTTTTTTCATTACTGTCATCTATCCACTATTAGTAATCTCCAATTCAAATATTTGAAGTTGCTTCGTTGGACTAACATTCCCGTCGTCGCCCCATAATGCCCCTTGACATCCACGTGGATCTTCAGTGTTCAATACGTGATCTCTGCATATCTACCATATCATTGCCTCCCTCGGTTTTGGACCCTGCATCTTCTTAAGAGATCGGTGCTTGTTCTTCTCCACAAGCTTAATATTTGACTGCTACGTGAGAGGTCAGTTCCCTCCCACTTCCCTTTCCTTGAAGCATCGTCAACTCAATGTCATGATTGTAGTTATAAAAACCGTGTGGATTCCAACTTGCATGTAGAGTGCACTAACCGTATGTATGTCTGCACATGCAGCGAAAATATCAGATCACGGGGAGTCGACTCCTTTTTTATTTCATTCTTTTTATCGTCCAGCATTTTATTTTTTTATAGTTATTATTTTTTTAATTCTTTAATATTTTATATTTCATATTTTTATATTTTTTTAGTTAGGTCTCTTATTATTATTTTTCATTGATTTTTATACTAAATTTGATCATTATTATTCTAATTATTATTTTTCTTTTTAATTTTATAATAATTAAAAATTTTGTTTAAAATTTCTTTTTGATCTTATTTATAGTCATCTTCATTTTATGATCAAAGTTATTAGTTTTAAAAACTAGTCCAATTTAACTTTGATTTTTTTTTAATTCTAGATTATTGTGAACTTTTTTCTTTGGAGTTATGTCAGAACGTGGATTAATTAAATTAACCCGAACTCACTCAAGTTTTCTTTCTACGATGTTTATTAATACTTATTTTTTTCCAGATAACATTGATAAATAGCTAGATTACATGGCCTTTTTTTTTTGCTCTTTTAAGTTATTTTAACGATAGTTTTTAAACTTGTCTCGGGTCATTGATTTTGATCAACTCATCCTAGGTTGATCTTTTTTTTTTCATAAAGCAAAATGAGATTGTTTTTGTTATATATAAAAAATGAATGGTCAACGAATTGTAACTTAGTTTTTTACCAGGTCACCCTTGTTTCTACCTTTTTTTTTTAAACCTGGCCAGGTTTTAATCCCGGGTTGAATGAGTCTCGGATCAACCTATTGGACTAAACTGGGTTTTAAAACTATGACCTGAGCACGTGTTTTTTTTTCTTTTCCCTTTTCTTTTTTTTTCTTTTTTGGTCATTGAATTTTTGTTATGATTTTTTTTAAATATTCTTGTTGATTTTATTTTTTAATATTGCAATAATTAAGAATCTAACTTTGTAACACCATTTTTTTATAACGCAAAATGACATCATTTTTGTTAAAAATAAATAAATAGTTAACGAGTTGTAATTGAATTTTTAACCTGGCCAGCCTAATTTTTTGCATTCCTCTATTTTTTCTCAGACTTGGTCTGGTTCTAACCTTGGATCGACCCATCAGGCTTAGTTGAGTTTTAAAACTATGGCTTGAACACGTGGTTTCCTTTCCTTTTTCTTTTTTTTTTTGTGATTTAAAAAAAATTATCAATTTTATTTTTTAATATTTAGATGATTGAGAATTTAGCTTTATAATTTGTTTTTTATTTTTATTTTTNTTTTTATTTTTTTTTCTATAAGGTTAATGTTGTTTACGAGTTTGCTAAGATAATCCAGGTTGCCCTTATTTATGGGTTTGGTGTAGTGTCTTTTTTTTAATTAAACTTGATTTTTTTATAGTTTTTTTTATCATATAGTTAAAAAATATTAATTTTAGAGAAAAATCATATTATTAAACTTTATAAAATAACAAAAAATTAAAGGGTATAGAAAATCATTATTCACCCACGCTCATTGCAATATGGATTACAATAGTAATCCATAGTATTCTGCTTTCTTTGTTTTTTGTTTTTGATTTTTTACTATGATTTTGTTTTCAAATTTATTTTTATTAATTTTATCTTTTAATATTAGGATGATTGAGAATTTGACTTCATAATTTTTTTCTTTTTATTTTGTATTTCTATTAGGTTAGCTTAATTTGCAAGTTTGCCAAAATTACTCAAGTTGCCTCATTTTATTGGTTTGGCGAGTTGTTTCTTTTTTTTTAATTGAACTTGATTTTTTTTAATTGTCTATTTTTTTCTCATATAGTGAAAAACTATTTTGAGAGAAAAGTCATGTTATTAAAATTTATAAAATTCATAAACGTATTCACAGGTTTAACTAGTTAATCTGATTTTTAAGTTCGACAAGTTTAACCTTTTTTGCATAAATTTTTATAACATTTTTTTTTTCAATTTCATCCTTAGATATTGAGTTAATTGAAAATTCAATTTCATAGTTAATTTAATTTTATGAGAATATTGCAGTCTCAAAAAAATATTTTGATATTAGATTTGTGTTGATTTCACGATCGTCTAATTTTATTATTGTATAGTTAAATAAAAAATTAGTTTCAACAAATTATAATTTTAGTGGAGACTATGACCTGATTCACAGGTTTTGAGGTTTCACTATGCCAAACCAAAGATTTGGCATTAACCTTTCATGGGATCAAACACAATCAAGGAAGGGAACGAAAATAGTTCGTGTATGGTGAGCGTGGTAGGTTCGAAGATCTTATGCAATAGAGCGAACTCTTCTATCGTGTGTTAGCCTGGTTAACCTAATTTATAAATTTGATAAGTTTACCTACTGACCAGATATGTTTTTTTTCCTTTCATTTTACATCTTTTAATTGTTTTCTTATATTGTCCTTGACTATTGGATCAATTGGGAAATAAAACTACAATGATTTTTGTTTGCTTTTAAGAATAATTGTTTTAAATAAGTGTTTATTTTTAGGAAGATATTCAATTTTGAGCATTTATTTTTATCATATAATTAAATAAAAAATTATATATAAAAAAAAGATGTTAAACCCAATAGAGTATATGACCCACATTGCGGGAATCAAAATTAATCAAATATATTATTGTCTCAATAAAAAAAATATCTTCTTAAAGTTTTTTTAAAAACAAGTAATGTTTTTATTGGTCATCAAAGTTGCATTTAAATCCATAAAATTAATTGATTTAAGTCGAGTTAGCTCTTACATGGTTTAATTAAAACTCGAGTTAGACAAAAATCTTAGTTGAAGAATTTTAAAATTAAAGTATTTGGTTGTATTTAATACCACTGTAAAAGAAATTCTTTCAATTTTTAATATTTAAAAAATAGATATATCTAGTGACGGGATGTATGCCAATAAACAAAAGCATACTATATCATGTATGAATATTTTTATATATATTAAAAAAAACCTCGGGTCGGACTTTGAAATTATGCACAAAAGAAGGTTCATTTTATGTTTGGGTGGGAGATGTCAAGGCTTTTTTTCAATGAAAAACATATATATTCTGCTTTTAAGAGTTGTGATGCGTGCTTTAAAAATATTATGCTATTAAAAAAAATCATCATACCCCACACCCAAACACACTAGTGCAGGGACCACTTGTGCAAACCGAGAGTCATGCTTTTTATGCCCTGATGAGGGATGCATGATGTGAGAGAGACCTACATATAGAACACCAACAGGCTTTTAAAACATTGATTGAACAAAACCATTTAGGTGGTGGCCAAGTGATAAAGAATTTGAGATTAAGAGGTTTGCTCCCTCTATGGTCTCAAGTTCGAGTCCTTGGTTGCTCATATGATGACCACTAGAGGCTTACATGGTTGTTAACTTCAGGGCCCATGGAATTAGTTGTGTTATGCGCAAGCTGACCCGGACACCCACATTAATTTTTTAAAAAAAAACATTGATTGGACATGACATTTATTACTTAAGCCTTAAGATATTCAAATAAGAGTCCTATTATTTTTTAATTTGGCAAACAACTTGATCCTGACATTAAAAGAAAAAAATTCCACGACTATAATAATATATATAGCCTAGCCACTACTTTTGTTGTACAGTCCTAAAAGATTATAGACGTGCGTGCGCGCATTTTACTTTTTTGTTCATAAGTATTGCATGTCTATTGATCCTTGAAAGAAAAAAGATTATTTCACCAAGTTTTGATGGAGGCACTCTTACATTTTATTTTATTTTTTATTGTAAGAATATTTTAGTTATATATATTATAATTATTTAACTCTCTAATTCATTTGCAAAAATTAGTATTTTCACTACTATTTAGGATTTCAATGATCCACTAGTGAAAGAGATTTTAGTGAAAGTCACTTTTCAAACTTTTATATGTTTATTTGCTATTAAAAAAGTTAGTTAATAGAAAATATTTTTGGTCAATAAAAAACACTTTTCGGTCAAAAAATAATTTGGTTTGGTTTCTAGAAAAGTGTTTTTTTTTTATTTTGGGTGGAAAACACTTTCTGAAAGTTGTGAAAAATTTAGCAATGTCATATTATTTGCTAATTATATTAAATTTGATCCTCAAACTTTTGATTACTATATATATATATATATATTTTGTTTTGAATATTTTTTTCTCAATTTCATCTCTTAGAATTTAATTTTTATATTAACTTCTATTTTTATAATTGTTATTTGCTTTTTTCTTATTATTTTTTAATAAAACTTTTTTATTTATTAAATTTGATCCTCATTATTGTTATTTATTTTATCTGAAATAATTTATGAAATATTTATTATTATTATTTTAATTTCTTTATATATTTTTTTAGATTTGATCCCTATTATTTTGATGATTAGTTATTTTATTTAAGATAATTTATAAAATTATATTTTTTTTCCAATTTAATTCTCATTCTACTTTTAATTTGTAAGATTTGTTCTTTATTATTTTAATAAACTTGAAAAAATTAAAACATTAATAAGTTATTTTTCAGCTCATTTTCTATAACATAACTAATTACCGGAAAATGTTTTCCAAATTATTTTTTATTATACTATCAAAAAAATAAAATTAAAAAAAATAAAATTCAAACTCATTTTTTATGACATAACCAAACATTGAAAAATAACTTATTTTTTTAGAATTCACTTTCGAAAAAAAATTATTTTTCAACAAACAAATGGAGTCTAAAATTATATATTTGAGAGAAAAATTTACTAAAAAAGAGAGAAAAGGCCAGTTAAAAGAGAGTATTTTTTTAAAGTTATTCAATGATATAACACATATTTTAATAAAATCCAACTATAACTTATAAGTATTTACCGGCTACAACTTAAATAATGTAAAATTTCTCAAGTAACATAAGCAGCGGGAGGTTCATTTACCAGTTAAGTTATCAACAAAACATTTCCTTTGCAAAGGTACCGTTCTTCTATCCTTCATCGAGGACCAAAACTTCATTCACTGATGCTTGCCAGTCCTTGCTAAGAAAGGAAAAGACAAAAAGGTCCTCTTTTGATCCTTCATTTCAATTAAGAGATATTTTTAGATGTTTTTTGATATTTTAATATACTAATATTATAAATAAATTTTAAAACATTATTATAATATATTTTTAAATAAAAAATTATTTAAAAAATAATTTCTGCACACTGCCGAGCATATATTTAATGTACTCGAATAATAATAATAATAATGTCAAGGACGGCAATCATCCCGGCACATACGTCTTGAAAATTTATTCGTCAGGCATCAATTTTCGACAAAATAAGGAAAAATTTCCTCCTCCAAGTGCTCGCACCTCCCATATACAAACACGTGTTCTGCAGAGCACCAATTATTAAAAACACACAACCCCTCCTTTATAAAAGGAACAGCCACACGCATATTCCTGCTATTACTGTCGCTAGTGCCACCTCCACTAGATGCAAGAGAGACCAAAATGGCGGAGAAATCAGAGGCGGAGAAAAATCAAGAGAATGTCGTCGGAGCAGGAAACCCAATAGTGGAAGTGAATCCAGAGCCGCGAAAAGGACTGACTTCAAAACTCATCGACTACCTGGAAAAGCTGATTGTGAACTTAATGCATGATACCTCTCAATCTCACCATTATCTCTCCGGTAACTTCGCTCCGGTTCTCGACGAAACTGCTCCCGTTAAGGACCTTCCTGTCAAAGGGCACCTCCCAGTAAGTACTACTGTTTACATTGTTTCATTTGATAAAATTATAATGATAATTTCAGAGATTAATAATTGATTCACATATTCTTTAGTCAATAATTTGTCTCCGTTATGTCCATGTGTGAAGTTTTTAAAACCATTCATCACGTGCAGTTTGAAGTTCCGTGATCATTGAAGTTGACTGGTAAATTCTAAAAGTAAAATTCCGGGAAAGAGTTTCCGGCGAGAACACACGGTTAATTCATGGGCTTTAACCAAGTCCAATGGCAAGAGTCGAACCTGGGATCCTGGACAAAAACACACTGCCAGGTCCAGTTCTTCTCCGCTGGGCCAACTCGATCGAGTTGTGATGACTGGTCATACTAGGACTTAGTACAGTAGTGCAACAGAAATAATCAGTCAAATCTTCAAATTTAACAAATATTGAGAATTATTAACGGTAAAATACTAATCTTAAATCAAATTAAAAAAAAATAGACCAGACAATAAAGATGAAATGACATGAAATGTGGAACTTGACAAATCTTTCTTTGTTTAGGAATGCATGAATGGGGAGTTTGTGCGGGTGGGTCCTAACCCGAAGTTTGCACCTGTGGCTGGATACCATTGGTAAGTGGATGCTTGCTTTTCATTGTAAATGAAAATGAAGTGGTTGGTCAGTTGAAAATTTTGCTAAATCCTTTTTTGGCTGCTTGTGCAGGTTTGATGGAGACGGGTATGTTGCACTGATACATTGCTGACTTTGGTTTTTCCTCTACTCCTCTCTGCATATATATATATAAACACACACGCATATAAACGATCCAGTTCCTATGATGTGATGGTTTTTGTTGACCTAACATCTTATGTTCTGTGTCCAAATGCTCTTTATAATGTTAAGCCCAAACAATCAAATGCATGCCTGTTCCATAATTTTCTGTTAGTGGTGGACTGAATGAAGTGCCTGGTGTTTTCCTTTTTAAGGTTTTTTCTCTGTCCAGGCTTGTCGATAATATTTTATTTAGTTTTAATTGGAATAGTTTCACTAGGATCACTCATGGATATGCTTGGATTTTATGTGTCTCGTCATGAAACATTGAAGTTGTTAGAGTCAATGTTTAGAGGATATCAAGCTTAATCGAGTGACTCACCTAAAGTGAGCATTGCATCTTTTTTATTCGTAATTGCTCCATTTATGTTTGTTTAACAGATACATATAAGGTATGCCAATTCGATCTGGTAGGTAAATATTGGAAATGGATGCAGAGTATATTCAAACATAAGCATCACAATAATATTTAACTAAAAAATTCTGCACAACCTTAGAAATAATTACAGGAGTCTCTGTAGGCAGGACACAGGCAAAATTTTGCCTTTGAGAACAAAGTATTCATTTACCATAGAGTTTGATTCATTCATGATGGTTTGCAAGTATATTTATCTTCTTCTGATGCATATACAAGAAAGAAAGAAAAAAGGTTTTCTATGCAAGAACACAGGGCCTGATTGCCGTTCCTGTCACGGACATCAACTTATGGTGCAACAATTATTTGAAGATGGTTATGGTAGATCTGTTGTGTGTGATTTTGGAGCCGACTATTGGAATTTCCATGCATAAACATAATGTCCTTGAGTAAAAATTCATGATATTCTGTTTTCTTTTGCATTATATGTGGGTGGTTATTCCAATTTCCTCTAGGAACCTTTTCTTCCTTTATAAATGTTTATATTCTGAGTGTCATGTGTTGCTTTCATTCCATCAGGATTCTTGGTATCTCTTACCAAGTTAATAATGTCTTTAAATATGTAAATTTATTTTGTCAAATGAATTTATAGAATGATTCATGGCATGCGTATTAAAGATGGAAAGGCAGCATATGTCCGTCGATTTGTAAGAACATCACGACTTAAACAAGAAGAGTTTTTCGGAGGTGCCAAGTTTATGAAGGTACAGTCCTAAACCACCCGAAAAGGTTTTCATTTAACATAGAATTATTTTGTGACATTTCTTGGGGATCATTTTTTAGTTTACTTACTAAGCTACTATGTTCTCATTATCCAACTCTATAAATTCAAATATCTGTTGTGATATTAAGGAGAATGATTTCAGATGTGTAACAGTAAGGATGTGGAAGTATGTGAGACCCTGCCTGTTCTCTGATTAACATGTTAATCGTTACATAAATATTGCGAGTAATGCCCCATCTGCCGCAGTTGGAGTTCTCTAACAGTAGTCTTGTTTATAAATTCCGGTTATACGCTTTAAGTATAAGAAATAGCTAAGTTTATATTTCTTTGACCAGTCTAAAAGAAATAGGTCTTCTTTAATTAAGTACCATGCTCTCAGGTTTTCTTTGAAACAAAATTCCGTTCCATTCAACCAACTAAAACTTTCACTGGGAAGAATATCCAATTAAAGGGGTTGATATTTGATGAATTTACTCTAAAGAAAGCTACATGGCTGGATGGAACACTCACCTATGGATTGTGACCTGCACATGCGATTATATGATTTTTTCCCTTTGCCTTGTCTTTATACTTTAGATAGTAATTTGGCTATATTCATTTGTGAATCATTCCTGAGAAACAGCAGGTTTGAATTTTATAAGGTACATATTGTAATCTCGCTGCAAATTTAGGAGCCTTGAGTTAAATTTGAATCTTTAACATTACTTGATGCTCTCAGGCTTGAATAGTCTCATACCTCTTGTTGTTTTGCTAGGCAATCAAGAGTATATGAACCATTTGCTGCATATTTTCACTTGAATAATTGTCTTTCATTTGCAGATTGGAGACCTCAAGGGGCTGTTTGGATTACTTATGGTAAATATGCAAATACTTCGACTGAAATCAAAAGTATTGGACAACTCATATGGAATTGGGACCGGTAAGTTGGGTTTTTTTGGCTGGCTATGAAGTTTGGTCCAGAGATGCCATTATACATATCAACCACCCTCATAAAATTGAGTGTTAGAAGAAACTTATTGTCAGCAATCCTCTTCCAGGCAATACAAATCTCATTTATCACAATGGAAAACTTTTAGCACTTCAAGAGGCTGATAAACCCTGTAAGCTCATCTTCTCTCTCTAGTTTACTTCTGTGAAGATCATAGAATTTCCCGAGTGAGAAAGCTGTGCGGTGCTCTTTTGTGGTCCTTATGTGGAGAACTGGAGTGATGCCCTTTGAATCTTGCAGATGTAGTTAAAGTTATGGAAGATGGAGACCTGCAAACTCTTGGCCTGCTGGATTACGACAAAAGACTAAAACATTCTTTCACTGCTCATCCAAAGGTGGATCCATTCACTGGTAATGTCCAACTGCGTGAAAAGAAATTCAGCAACTAGTTTTACTGAAGTGGAACACTAACATTAAAAAATCCCTTCTTGCAGGAGAGATGTTTACCTTTGGGTATTCACATGAACCACCATATGTGACATACAGAGTCATTTCAAAGGATGGTGTCATGCATGACCCTGTACCAATAACAATATCAGACCCCATCATGATGCATGACTTTGCAATTACTGAGAACTATGCAGTTTTTTTGGATCTTCCTCTGTACTTCCGACCAAAGGTATAATATCTCAGTTATTGCAGTTTGTGGACACAGTTCATAATACTTACAAAACAAATGAATGAACGGTTTACAAGGTTCAGCATGATACATCACGCATGCATATGAGTATGTCTTTGATGAGTATCTATGGAAGTGAAAGGTAAGTATGAACTTGACATTTAAAGGTTCTTATTTTTCGTTTTCTGCTTGCATACTACATTTCTCCTAAGAAAACAATAGTCTAGCATTTTCTAGAGAGAGAGAGAGAGAGAGCCAGGGAAAGGGGATGGGGAGTGTCAACTCATAAAACTATAATTAGATTCATGATCAGAATCCGGAAAACAGGAATCATTGATTTTGAGGTTGTGAATGATTTGACTGCTTTGCCAGCATACACGTGTATATTTTTACGCAATCCAATCAGGTAAAGTTTCTTCAATCCTCAATTTAAAGAGAAATTGCTTTAAATCATTATTAAAATACTTGGCATGGCCGGCGGGTCAATCCGGAGCCTAACCTATACTGGGTCAATGGAAAAGCACTTCTTTTTTTTACCAATATGACATGTTTTAGTTTTTTTTTTTTTATAAAAGTCAAAGCACCGTGGTCAGTTCCCCTAGCCCGCAACTCCAACTTAGACCAAGGCCGGGCCGGGTCTTATAAACATGTTCTAAATAGAAAGAATATCAGGCCAGTAATTTCAGGAAAAAAAACTGAACAAGTCAAGTTCCATGTGATAGTTTCTGTTAATTGTAACCTAGTCTAAGCAAAAGCACTGCATAATGCTATGCATGGGTTAATTATAAAATGCCTCTCAAATTTCGTCCAACCATAAGAAAGTTATGGTTGTTTTCTGCGAACTTTTATTCCAAGTTCTCGACCAAATATGCAAGAATACCAGTTTCCTTTACTGTCGGTTTGCTTTTCACTTTCTCCCAGATTTTAATTCTAACAGAATTTTCTGGACACCTAAAAGCATCCTCATGTAACTTGCATGAAAAGTCACTTTAGTTGAGTTTTTGTACTAGATTTCATTCACGGTATGGAATGTAAAGAAACAATGAGCCTTAGATATTTTCCTTGACAACTTTTCAGGAAATGGTGAAAGATAAGAAGTTCATATTCACATTTGATGCAACAAAAAAAGCTCGTTTTGGTGTCCTTCCACGATATGCTAAGGATGACCTCCTAATCAAATGGTTTGAACTTCCAAATTGCTTCATATTCCACAATGGTGAGCTCCTTTCTTTCACATGTTTTAAATTTCAAAAACATTAGCCTCCTGTGTTGATAAATATGTAATATGAACACACTTAGATAAATATGTAATAAGAACACACTTAGCCAGCAATTCTTGAGGTTATTGTGCTTTACCTGGTTTTTATCATTGGCTAGGAATTTGATCATTTGTGTCTTTAGCTTACATCACGCTTCATTGTCTGATTTGCTGGGGCTATCTAGCCAGATCTTCTTGACAATTAAATTCAATCAACCTAGAGGGATCCTTAACATGCGTAATGTTGACAATCAAATTTAGAAGACATAAATTAATAAGTTGAAGCGATGTACACAAGTACATAAAAACTGCAGTGAACTGTCTTTTAGGTTCCTCTTTAACCTTGAAAAGTCTTTGGGATGTCAGATACATGTTCCTAAATTTATAGTCTGGCTTCTCTTCTGATATATGTACTGTGAAAAAGGTGAATTTATTTTTCGAAGTGAAATTATCCATTGTCATATGTCGCTGATATATATTAGTGGAATTTCAAATATACAAAGGCTTCTTTTGGCTTATGAATAAGACGCTCGATTTTTTCTTGTCTTCATGAGTCCGTTCTAACTTTATTTGCTGGCTTATGCTAGCCAATGCCTGGGAGGAGGAGGACGAAATTGTTTTAATCACTTGCCGCCTTCAAAATCCAGATTTGGACATGGTTAACGGGGTTGTCAAAGAAAAGCTCGAGAATTTCACAAATGAACTGTAGGAGAAATATGAAACATTGCTGTGAATTTTTTAGGAGTTTGATTTTTAAGTGTTTATGATGGCCTTTTTTTCTTTCTGAGCAGGTATGAGATGAGATTCAATATG
The DNA here is from genome assembly GCA_015708895.1 of Populus ilicifolia. NCBI lineage: Eukaryota > Viridiplantae > Streptophyta > Magnoliopsida > Malpighiales > Salicaceae > Populus > Populus ilicifolia. The sequence continues at coordinate 1,121,952 of SRLM01000287.1, read as the reverse complement.
AAAACTGGTGTAGCTTCACAAAAGAAACTATCAGAATCTGCTGTTGATTTTCCCAGGGTGAATGAGAGTTACACTGGCAGGTTTACATCTACTCTGTGCGGCATTTGTGTCAATGAAGTGCTGTTCTTTGGTTTGAGTATATTTTGCTGTTTCATATTTTACATGCGGTGTTGAGTGAATCAAGTCCTTTTCCTATCATTTTTATCTAATGATTGTCTTGCGTGAATTCAGGAAACAAAGATATGTATACGGAACCCTTCTGGACAGCATTGCAAAGGTCACAGGGATTGTCAAATTTGATCTACATTCAGAGCCTGAGCCAGGAAAAGGAAAGATTGAAGTTGGAGGAAACGTCAAAGGCATCTTTGACCTTGGTCCTGGTAGATTTGGTTCAGAGGCTGTCTTTATCCCTCGTGAGCCAGGCACCACTTCGGAGGAAGATGATGGCTACCTGATATTCTTTGCACATGATGAAAATACTGGGTAATTGCTTCCCTTTTTAATTAAAGCTTCCTTCTTACCTTAATTTGTAAATCTGTCAACGATTATTGCTTTATCTTTTTAATTCCATCCAAGGATCCAACTTAATAAGTGGGTTTGACTGCTCCACCAAGGAAGATCTTGCTTTCACTTTCCCTTTGACTTTTCTGTTTCTGTTACTCTTTCTGAGGGACATTAAGGACGAGTTGGTTTGCAGGTTCATTTAAGGTTTCAGCTTAATTCATGGTTTATTTAGAAATTAACTTTCCATCTTGAATATGCAGAAAATCATCAGTGAATGTAATTGATGCAAAAACAATGTCAGCCAATCCTGTTGCAGTTGTTGAGTTACCACACAGAGTTCCATATGGGTTCCATGCCTTCTTTGTTTCAGAGGTGAGCGTAATCTCGGTTGCTTCCGGAATTTGTTTAATTTGAATCCTCCATACTCGATTAATTTCTGAACTTCCTTGCACTGGAAGTTGTTTTCGATGAGGGGCAGGAAGGATTTCCAGGGAGTTGTGGAGTGATGCCATAAAATTTTAAGTTTTTTTTTTCTTTCCCCATTGAGAAATCAATCAACTCAAGTTTGGAAGCACCAAAGAGTTGATGAACAAATAACAGCAAACAGGCATTGATTTGATTCATAAGATGCGGAGATTGAGTCGACCATCTTGGATACCAAGCAATGGAACAAGCATCTGGGTCGGTACTTTTATTTTCTGAGCTGTGATTCTAACCATCCTTCATCACATGTTGAACAGGAACAACTTCAAGAACAGGCAAAACTGTAATTGCGCAGCTGAGTGTCTAGACAACCATTTCGGCATGAGATGGCAGACCATCTGTCGAACGGAGAACCGGAAGCAAAGTAATTTGCATTAGTCGTTACCTCTTACGCTGCAGTTTATTCCTGTATTCACTGCAAACCTTTAAACTATAAAAGCGAAATAAGAATAATTCTGCACTCTTACATTCTGATGCAACTAGTACAGAAACACGAGTGCAAATACAATCCATGACAGGAGTTACCACTGTTCTAGTTCTATTCCAACCCAGTTACCCTGAGTAATTTGTCCTAAATTGAACTAGTGAAAGCCCTTTTCTTTGCAGCATTGAATGGCTCCATCAAACTTTTCGTCAAGTCCATTTGAAACCAGAATCCAGTAGTTTTAGATACACCAGGGATTCTAAAGCCCTCAACATCCTTTAAATATCTGCCCAAAAAGAAACATGAACACTAGGTTAACTTTCAATTTTGAACATTAACTGAAGCATTTGGCAGAAAGGAACAGAAATTACGCACTCTAATGTTGGTATTGAGTGCTCAGGGTACTTGGCAGCAAGAAACTTAGACATCTCTTCAATTGTTATTATGTCTGAGGAACAAATATATCTCTCTTTTGCTTCAGGATATTCAAGGTTGAAAATATGTGTCCTATCCACATCATCAATGTGTACCACAGGTGCGTTGATGACTAATTCGTACTGTTCCTAATCACCTGAAATGATGTCCGTTAGATCAACGACTTTCAGAACATCATAAAAGAAAAACTCATCTAGCGTGCAAAACTTTAGATATCAAAATTTCTTCGGTTGTTCGAGCCGGCTGAAACCATATTTTAGAAATTTAAAGTTTTAAGGATAATTAAGGAGTTATTTGTGAAACTTCAGCCAAGGACTAGTGTAGAAAAAGTGCAGAAATACGAGAACTAAAATTAATCTAAGTAAGGGTCAATTTGAGTTAAAATGAAAGTTTGATGAGAAATAGAGGTTAAATTGTATAATCTAGAAATCAATAACTGATTTGAAAAAGACGTGTAAATTAAAGGATTTTAATCAATGTTTCTACGATGCAATTAAAAAAAATAAAAAGTTTTTGGGTTAATTAAGGGAGCATATACTGAAATTAAAAGAAAAGAGACTGCATTGAAATTTTCCAAAATCTATTTGAAAACTCTAATTTTTAAGATTTAGTTAAATAACTTGTCACTGGGCTTAATAAAAAAAATGAATGACATGTCATTTAGTCATTATACCTTCTTATTCTTCCTCCAAAAGGGTGAATTAAGAGATCATTTTAAAATAAATAAAAATATCATTTTTGATCATCTTAAAAGCTTTAATCAGCACCAATTGAATGAGAAAAACTTTAACTATAAGGATAAAGTATCCTTATCAAATGTTTGTACCTCATTCGACACGATGAACTTGACAACATCTTGTCCATAGTAAGTTCCTATCCATTTGCAAATTCAAGATGATCGAGCTTCAACCTTTCAATCAATGAATGTAGAGTTTTAGACCTCTAAATCAAGAGTGGTTTGTTCCCAATGATAGATCTATATCCTTTGTACAAGATTCCGGTTTATAAATGATATGTTTATATATTAATCTCCATAATAATCTCTATAAAATACCTAACCTAATCAGCTATGATTCAAGAACAAATTCACCCATAAAAGAAAAGACTTTAAAGTTTTCCTCATGCTTGGATTCAATTTAAAAAAGAAAAAGAAAAAAAAGAGACTAAATGGATTTTGAAAGAGAAAGAATAAAAATATTTCATAAAACCTCCTAGCAAAACCACCATTTTTTTGCAAATGCGTATTTTGGTTTGCTTATAAAAAAATAGATGCTTTATAGTAATCGATAAAAAAAACATAGAGAGAAAATACAGAGGATAAATATAAAATAAAATCATAGATAAAATAGAAAGGAAAGACAGAGAAAAATTTGAAAGAAGTTCTTCAGTTATTTAGAAAAACTCCAAAGAAATATTGTTGAAAATAAAGGAAGAGAAAAGGCATAGAAAATGAAGGATCAAAAGAGCTTGAAACTAAGGAAGAAGAAGCAATAAATTATAAGAAAAGAGAACAAGAGGGACAAAAAAAGCATTGCATTTATAGGTATACACCTACCTTTGACAAGAGGTTGTAGCTTAATGGTCACACTATCTTTTTTTTTTTAATGCCTTTTAAATTTTTGTATGATTGTTTATTATTCATACATTATGTTTTAGTTGTTAGTGCTTGTGTTTAAATGTATTTACTCATTTTTGAACTAATATGTATATGCATGTTTAAGATAGAATTTAATGTATAGTTTGTAGTTTTAGGGTTCAAATTAATTTGATGTTATTAATGTTGTTTAACAGTCATTTCAACATGTTTAGATGTCTAATTTAATGGACAAATCTATTTTGACTCCTTTTGTTTCTTAATAATATGTGACTATGTGTTATTTTTTATGAAATATTGAGTTGATGAAGATAAGTTCATGATAATATTAGTCAATAATAGATGTCAAAATCAATAAAACAATGTTTATAGTTAAGGATATGCTTTTTGAATTATTTATGGATTGTATGGCTGAATCTTTGTTTTATCTTTTCATTTTCTTTCTTTAATGTTAATAAGAGTTTTGGTAAGTCAATACAAACACATATAAAGTAATTTTGATTAGTTTAAGGTTTGCTTTTGGAGTTTTTTAACTCATTTTCTAGGTTTTTGCATTTCCTAGGTTTTTTAGATTTTAGATTTTAGATTTGAATGTTCGTAGCTGTTGAATTTAATATCTCATAAATGGTTATTTTAGACCGCTTTATGTACTTTGATCAAATCTTAGACCTATTTATAATGCTTTCTTTCATTGTTTTGTTTATTAATTACTTATCATAGATCAATCAATTATTATAAGTTTATATACTTGAGTTTTTGTTTTTAATTATTGGGTTTGATTTCAAAGCATTCTTGGTTTATTTTTCTTATTCAATGTATCATTATACTTTAATATTTCATACTTAGTGTTTCTATGTCTTTGATTGGATATGATTTGAGCTAAATTTGTAACTTAGTTTCTGGGTTCTTTGCTAGTTTTTCATTTTTTTTTGGCAAGATTTGAACAAAAATTTCCTTTCATTTTCCTTCTTGTAAATCCAAGGATGGGTCATATTTTTTAGTATTTAGGCCTAGACTGGGAAGTTTATTCCATATAGATGTGTTTGTCAAACACAATTTTAATTTAACTTTTAAGCCTATGATTTTTAGTTAAGGATGTGTTTGGCTAACACACCACACATCACACACCCTACTGATTTTTTTTTCAACATTGTTCCATTTCCATTTTAATGTTTTTTGAACATAACTCTTGTTTTTTAAAATTAATTCAATTTCATGCCTTCAAGGGATTTAATTTGCAATATTTTTTTATATCTATTATATTTTTCTTTTTATTATTTAATATTTACAATTATAACCTACATGCAAGGTGTTTTCCAATGTTAAATAAATATGTTTCCTTTAATAAAAATAACAAAGTTTTATTAAAAAAATAAATTTAAAATTTTTTATTGTATATGAATGGGTCTTTAAAGTAAATAATAATAATAATAATACAATTCATGATTTAGCATTAATTGAAAATACCAAAAACATTTTTCAAAATAGTTTTTTTATCTTTACATGCATTTTTTCTATTAGAACCTATCTATATTTCAAAAACATTAAAAAAATCAATTAAATATTTTTATTGATTTTTGAATAAACATGTTTTCTTTCATAATAACAACAATTTTTTGTTTTAAAAAGTAAATTTAAATATTTTTATTGTATATGGTCAAGTCTCTAAAGTAAATATACAAATAAATAATACAATTCATGATTTAGCCTTCCTTAAAAATACCAACAAAAAATTCAAAAAATAATTTTATATCTTTACATGTATTTTTAGATTTAATAACAAGATTATATTATTTATGAGAACCCGACTTAAATTTCAAAAACATCCAAAAAATCAATTTGTTTATTTTAATGTCAAGGATTATGAATTTATATATAAAATATATTCTTAGTATTAAAATATATGTTCCAACTTTATAATAACTAGATTTGACCTATAAAGACATGATTTACTTTATTAATATGGATCAACTTTAATCAATAAATAGACTAATGGTTAGATAAATAAAAATATACCTTAATAATTATATACACAAACAATGCAACTTATCCTATATAAAGTGTATCAGGGGTGATCTTGTCCTCTCTATATATAATCAGTCTTCTTATTTGAATTTTAAAGATTGATTAGTGTTTCTAGAAACAATGACTCTAAAATTTTTTTAACCAATAAAAAAAATATTTTTTTTTCTATTCACCCATACATAAAAATCTCAATTTAAGAGTATGATTACTGTAATGCTATATATGTGCAATAATTTCAAAGGAAGAAGCCATTCTTATTTATTTGGAAGCACATAAAACAAAAAAAGAAAATGAGATTTATAAATATCATTCTATCACAATAATGAAAATAATAATAATAGAAAACAAAATGCATAAACAAAAAAGAGAGAGGAGTGACACCTATCCCCCGACAAAAACATTTAGTATCCATCCGTAGGTACATTAAACCTATAAAACGGTTGGTTAGTTTCTCAACATTTTCTTTTGTGGGAAAAAAGAGAGAATCTATACATTTATCCATCATAAATCTATAAATTGTTTTATGCACATTTCATATTACTATCATTTTCATCTTTGGGATTTTTATGTTAACAAAAATACTAAACATATCATAATCAAGTAAAGAAAAGATAAAGAGAGTCAATATGATATATTTTGAGTGAGAAAAGAGCTATTACAATGAGAAATTGAGACAAAGATTAAGGGATTGTTTATCTTTAAAGTTTTATATGTTGCACAATCTAAGGTTTGATAGTGAAAAATATTATTTATGCCTTTTTACTTCAAAATTTATGTTGCAATTTCAAAGATAAACACACACTAATAAAGATGTCAGAGTTATAATATTGATAGTGATAATGAAAAAACTAGAAAAGAAAATGTTATTTTTAAAAAGATTAACTAAAATAAAGTTATTTTTATAATATTCTATCAATTTTACTATCCATAAATATTACAAAAAAAAATAGAAATTTGACTCAACACATTGTATCATTAAAAAAAAATCAATAAAAAGGAGAAATTATTTTTCTCTCCTCATAAATCATTATTCATTGTAATAGTATTTAGTTTTTTTTTAATTTTGTTTTATTTTTTTTAATTCAATATTAGATTTATTATTTTCTAATGGCTTATCTCAGTTTTATAATTTAAGTTTAACAAATTAACTTGGATTGGCTTGGGGTTTTTTATCCTATTTTTAATTGATTTTTTTTCTCGGTTTTATTCTTTAACATTACATTGATTGAAAATTAAGTTTCAATATATATTTTTATTTTTTTCTATAAGATTATCATAGTCTTATGAACTGAATCATGAATTCTATATGTTAATTTAAGTTGATCTAGTCGATCTAATATATTATTGTCTCAATATTTTAAAACAAAGATGTCTTTTTAAGATTTATTTTAATCAAACTATGTTTTTTTCTTCTATTATCTAGATTGTTTTTATACTTATTAAGTTAATGGGTCACATTATATCAATATCTACATGGTTTTTTTGTTTTCTTGAAAACACGTAAGCAAATTGATTATTTTTTTACAACACACAACTATTATAAAAAAATATAAGTAAAGAAGGAATAATAATAAAAACATTACATGATACTTTTAATAAAAAAACTTATTTTTCTAACAAACATATAGTTTTTTTTGGTAAATAGAATAATTTAATAATTTAATTAATATTGTTGTGAGCTAATATAATTTGAATAAAATAATTAAGATTAATTAATTTTAGAATATGTAATGTTATTTTGATCTTTTAAATGTTTTTTTTTCCATCTCCAAAGGTGTTAATTACATCTCATATTTTTTAGGGTGAAGTGAATAATTTTTTTTTTAAATAATAAAAGTAAAAAAAAAGAAAAAAAAGGGAAGTTCAACGAGCTTCGATGATCCTCCTCCTGCGTAATATGCGTGTGTGTATGCACAATTTTTTTTCTCGTTCGGAAAAGTATCGCTCATACCCTCACTGTAGGGCGGCCAACAAACTAATCAAAACAAAAGCTAAAGTGCGGCCAACAAACTAATTAAAACAAAAGCTAAAAGACATTAGTCTATAACTGTGCACCAAGAGACAGTTAATTAGTTTATAAACTGAGTTAATTTTTTAATAGGTTTGGAAGATTAGTTTGATTTAATGTTAGTTTTTTTATTTAATATTAATTTATTGAGTTTTGAACTTCATAATTTTTTTTATTTTTTATAAGATTATTTCAATTATATATTTCAGGTGGCAAATTAATATAGTAATTCGAGTTAACTTGATTTTTTTAAATTTCTTTTTAAATTTTACTTTTAATTATTTTTTTTGCTTATAAATTAATTTTTATTATTTAATTTAATTTTTTTTATGAGCGATAATCCTGGTCCATGAGATCAGGACATGAATTTAACATTTAACTAAAGTTATGTTTTTTAATTAATTTTTTTTAGCTCTTCCTTGAATGTTTCCTTTCCTGGTAATTAAATTTTGAATTTTTTTATTTTTTTATAATATTATCTCATTCTCAAATAATTTTTGTTTTGTTACTAAATAAGATAATTGAAATTTTTTTTAAAATATTTAAATAACATCTTTATATAATATTGATAAACATTCTTTTTTTTAGTCATTAATCAATTTTTTATGGATTTTATTATTATTTGTTTTTTAATAATATAATTAAATTAATCAAAATTATTCAATCCAGCATTAATAATCAAATTAATAAGAAAGATTTTGAATTTCTTTTTCTACTTTAAAAATGTTATAATCATATGGATAATTTTTTTATATTAAAAAATTCGACCCAGCTTCGTTCTATGTAGTTATTTTTTAAGCTCACATAATTGAACACGCAAAGCAAGCTGGCCACTGTGATCAGGCCACCCCGAAACTGTAAGGGTCAATTGCTTGTGGTAAAAACTATGTTTGACATTATTTTTTTTATATATTTTTAAATTAATATAATAATATTAAAACATATTTTAAAANCCCCCCCCCCCCCTCTTCACATATAGCCAAAGAACACTAATTAAATCCTTAACAATTCTACTGAAAAATAGGAACGAGGAAATAAGAAAGAATAAAATATTCAAAAAGTTGGTGCTGTTCCCACTCTATAATATATTCAATAAGTTGGTGCCGTTCCCGCTCTATAGTTTATTATTTTCACTCTGCAAGCTACATTTTATTATTCAGGTCAGGGGTGAGAAAAAAATTAAAAAACTAATTAAAAAAAAAATAAAAAAATAATTGAAATTTAAAAAAAATCGACTAGTTTCATTTTGATTTTATAAGTTTAAAATTAAAAAAATCAAACTTAATCAAATAAAAAAAACCAAGTCAAACAAAAAATTAAACCAAAATAAAAAACTGAGACAAACAAAAAAAACCGTGACAAAGCTAAAAAACCGAACCAAACCAGTTTAAATAGATTTTTGTTCTAAAAACTAAATTGAGCTAAATCAAAACTGATCGCTTCGAATTGATTTTGATTTTTTTAAATTTCAATTTGAATATTTTTTTATAAAAACTGAATATAACAAAAAATAATCATCTCTCATTTAAGTAAATTAAATTACCTTATTAAATAATAATAGATGCTAGTATTGCAATTATATCTTGAAAATGTTGCTAAAAATAGAAAATCCTTCTTTATGTTAATAAAAAAAATCAAATTTTATAATTTTCACCTATCATCGAATTGAATTTCTTTGACAAAAGAAAATTGATCATATGTTGTTTTTTTCTTGTTCGAAGAAAACCTTCAACTTATAAAATAAAACTTCAAAAACAAGTTCGGAACAACGAAAAGTTAAAGGTGTTAGAACATAGTTTTTAAATCTATATCACCCAGTAAATCGACTCATAGCATATACTAGCTAGTTTGAGTTTCATATAAAATAAAAAAAATTAAATTGACCTAGTATGTTATGATTGAAAACCTAGATTGATATATCACATAAACCAAATAAAAACCTATTTAATTTAGTTTGATTAACCTGATCTGTCACCGTCGAAAATTTTGTTTCAAGGAATAGTCTAATTATCTATGAATAAGAGTATATTGGACACTAGAAAAACAATAATTGCTTATATTTCATATTTATTTTTGTTTTGAAAGTATTTTTAAAATAAATTTATTTTTATTTACTTTAAATTAATATATTTTTAATATTTTCAAATTATATGAATTTGCTGATGTTAAAATCATTGATATATATTTTAATATAAAAAATTATTTAAAAAACAATTACAATTATACTCCTAATCAAATTTTTAGTTAATCATAAAATACAATCATTATAAACGGTAAATGCATGTGTAAGTTTGAGAATGGAATTAAGTGAATGAGTTTTTGTGTTTTTTAAAATATTTTTAATTGCAAAATATATTAAAATAATTTTTTAATTTTTAATTTTTTTAAAAAAAATTAATAAAAAAACCAAGTTAAAACTCACTGGCAGAGACCGCCGAATCCTGATGAAGCCCAACTGCTCGCATTTGGGATGACGGGAGTTGTGCTTTTCAGGCGCTGAAGACATGTGAAAGCGACCTTATACCTAGAACACCGACAGCCTTTTTTTTTTAAATGTAATTGATTGAGCTTGTTATTGCAAAAGATATTCAATTAATAGCCTCAACATTTTTTTTAATTCGATAAACAGCTAGGGTCTTTTTGACATCTTCTTAGCGAAGGCACCATGCTCTCTGTCATCAAGTTACGACCAATTGAGTAAGCCAACACCATGCTCTCTGTCATCAAGTTACGACCAATTGAGTAAGCCAACACCATAACATTTTCTTGGCGAAGATGCCATTCTTCTATCTGTCCTTAATGACCAGACATTTATATTTTGATGCTTTCCTGTCCTTGCTAACAAAAGACCCAAAGGATAAAACTGGTTCGTTCTTAATCGTTCATACCAGTCTAATCTGCTCAAAATAATAAAAATAATGTCAAGCGCAGCTGTCATGCCCGTCACCTACAAGTGGTTGGCATCATCGCCATTAGATAAACACAACCCTTCTCCTCTATAAAAAGAGACATGCAATGCAACTTCTTGCTGTTTCTATCACAAGTCGGTACCACCTCTGCAAGGAAGAGAAACCGAAATGGTGGAGAAAAAGCAAGAGGACGGCGTCGGAGCAGGATGCCCAGTAGTGGAAGTGAATCCAAAGCCGCAAAAAGGACTGACTTCAAAACTCGTCGACTACTTGGAAAAGCTGATTATGAAATTGATGCGTGATACCTCTGAACCACATCCTTATCTCTCCGGTAACTTCGCTCCGGTTCTTGAAGAAACTGCTCCCGTTAAGGACCTTCCTGTCGAAGGTCACCTCCCTGTAAGGACGGCTACTTGCTAATCACAGTTTCACTTCATAGTACTATATTAAATAAATAACATCTCAAAGTAATAAAACCCTGTTTTGATATGAATACGAGTGAAGATATAATTATTTTTTAAAGTATTTTTTATTTAAAAATATATTAAAATAATATTTTTTACGAGAATTTCCAATTAACCATAGTTTTTATCATGTGATTCTACTTCAAATTCAAAATATAACTCATTAAATTTGATATAAAGGGATGCAGTTGAAAAAAAAGATAAGAGTATGAAAATCTAATCCTATTAAATTTGATAATCATCTAGTTGAAATCTAATCACATTACGTGACTAGAAATTTAGGTTTTTAACTTTTATGTTCTTAAGAATTCATTTCCAACCATTTTTTACACTAAAAATACTTAAGAAATATGATAGAGATGTTAATAAACTTATTCTTAATTATAAATCAACATTTAATTTGTTAAAATACAAAAAAAAAAACAACTGAACAAGTCCCAAAAAGTTCCCAAACCTCTATTTCTTTCTCTCTCTTTTCAAGATAAAGGCCAAACAAAACTTCAATTAAACTTCTCTTATTAAAAAAAAAATTCATTAATAATAGATCGATCTTTTTGAAATGTGGCTAACCAACAATTTTTTTTTTCCATAGTTTTTTAGTGACACTTTCTCATCTTTCAAATCATGGGATTGAAAAATAAAAAAAGTAAACTTTTAAATCAAAACTAAAATCTCAAAAATTACAAGGGCTATAAAGGAAGAAGAAGGAAAATACATGGACTAAAAAGAATTTTTAGCGAGAATTTCATATTGCCACAAAGTTTTCCATTGTTATACAATTTAATCTTCTTTCTTTGAAATTTGTGATTCTACCACAATTTCAAACTATAGTTCATTAAATTCAACCATAAACGGGTGCAATTAAAAAAAAAAAAGTTTGAGTACACAAATAAATAAAAGAATTACGCACTTTGATTTGAATATTAAAACCGCGAAGTTTATATTGTAATTAATGAAATGCAGTGTAAATTGTCTCCGTTTCGTTCATGTGAAGTTTATAAACGATTCATTACGTTTTGTTGTAGTTCGAAATTCCATGATCGTTGGCTCGTTAATTAAGTAATCATAAATAAGAGTAACGGATGTTGGATGACCGCTGGAGTTTACTGGTAAATTCTAATGGAAAATTAGACTGCGATAGAGCTCAGCACAGTACGACAACAGATATATTAAGTAATCAAAATGTTCAGTTTAACAACGGTAATATACAAATCTTAAATCAATTAAAGGAAGATAGACCATATCTGTATAGTTTAGTTATTTTGTTAGGCAATAAAGTTGAAATGAAGTTTCACTGATTTTTCTTTATTTAGGAATGCATGAATGGGGAGTTTGTGAGGGTGGGTCCTAACCCGAAGTTCGCACCCGTGGCTGGATACAATTGGTAACTCAATCCTTGTTTGTCATTGTAAATGAAAACGAAGTGGTTGTTCAGCTGAACATTTGTGCTAAATCCTTGTCTGGATGGCTGTGCAGGTTTGATGGCGACGGGTATGTTGCGCTAATACATTGCAGATTTTGGTTTTTTCCTCTACTCCTCTCTGCGCACACACACACGCATGAACGTTCCAGTTCCCATGATGTGATGGTTTTTGTTGACCTAACATCTTGTGTTCTGTGTGCAAACGCTCTTTATAATGTTGAGCGCAATCAATCCAATGCGTGCCTGTTCCATGATTTTCTGGTAGCAGTGGAATGAGTGAAGTGCCTGGCCTTTCCCTTTTCTTCTCTGTCTAGGCTTGTCGATAATAGTTTGCCTAGTTTTACTTGGAATTGTTGTTATAGACTTAATAGTCAATGTTGAGGCTTTTCAATGTTTAGTGCCTTGACATGAGACCTAAAGTGAGCGTAGAGTCTTCTGTGTTCGTAATTGCTTCCTTGATGTTTGTTTAACAGGTGCATATAAGTCACCCGAATTCGATCTGGTTATAGGTATTGGTAATGGATATAGACTATATTTGATGATGTCCTCGAAATCTAACTACCTTGGGAATAGAGTTATAGGCTAGACAATCTCTTAATCAATTAGTTCTAATAATCTGCTCTATTTTTTTCTACTCAAGCTAATTGATAGCTTATATGTGATTATTTCTATGCTACAGCTGCTTATTATTAATACTTACATAAGATCCTTTTTTTGGTGGAGGTAAGATCTTTATGATCTTTAAATAAAAATATTTTTAGATAGAAAATATAAAAATATTCTAGAGAGATATTTTAAAAATATATATACAGTAAATAATGAAAATAATAAATTTTTATTTTAAAGATATCATAGTGTATTCATAATCCATAAGTTTTATTCTTTTCTTTTAAAAAAAAGCTTACAATATAATTACTATGATAACATTTAATAAAAAATAAATATCCTTTATATTTATATTAATTTAAATGGAAATATAATGGATTCTTGGAGGATTTTTAAATACCTAAAAATATATAAAACAATTAGAGTATAATGCGTCAAATATAGTTAAGTTTACAGAGACTAAGTTCTTCACCAAGATTAGATTTAAGGGAGGTTGGTCATTCTAGTAGATATGTCAAGGGAGGATGATCATTAACTTGAATTTAGCTAAATTCAGTTAAATCCAAATATTTTAAGTATAATATTTGTGTTAGACCTATATTATTTTAGACTTGACTAATTATTAAATTTAGATTTCTTGGATTTAACATTTCAAGTAAATCCATTGTTGCACTATCAAGTCTATGTTCTAAATCTAATATATTTTTTAGATGTAAATTACTGTGAACTTAATGGATTATCGAGCTCTAGCATATTGGATGCATGCTTGCTCGGGGCTTGATACGTTACCAAGCTTTCTTGTGATTGGGCTTGGCACCCTGAAAAGCCCCCACTTGAGACTCTTGGACATATCCCAGAGATGAGGGCCATAAGATTTCTGAAGCCAATTAAAAATAGGTTTAACAACATTCACACATAAGCATCACGGTACTAGTGAACTTAAAAATAAATTCAGTGGTGTCTGTAGGACACAGGCAAAATCTTGCATTTGAGAACGAAGTTTTCATGTACCAGAGAGTTTGATTCATCCACGATGGTTTGCAGATATATTTATTTTCTTATGATTCATATACAAGAAAGATAAAAAATGGTTTTCTATGCAAGAACACTTCACAGAGCCTGATTGCCGTTCCTGTCATGGACATCAACTCATGCTTTATCAATTATTTGAAGTTGGTTCTGGTAGATCTGTTGCGTGTGATTCTTCTTTGAGCCGACTATTGGAATGCCAATGCATAAACATAATGTCCTTCATAACAATCCAAGATAAGCTGTTTTCTTTTGCGTTATATGTAGTGGTTATTCCATTTTCCCTTCGCACCTTTCCTCCCTTTATAAATGTTTAGATTCTGGGTGTTATATGCTGCTTTCGTTCCATCAGGACTACCGTTATCACTTACCAAGTCAATTATGTTAATTTATTTTGTCATATGAATTTATAGAATGATTCATGGTCTGCGCATTAAGGATGGAAAGGCAGCATATGTCAGTCGATATGTCAAGACATCACGACTTAAACAAGAAGAGTTTTTTGGAGGTGCCAAGTTTATGAAGGTACGGTCACGAACCACCTGAAAAGGGTTTCGTTTAAGATGGAATTATTTTGTGACATTTCTGGGGGGCCATTTTTAGCTTATGCACGAAGCTCTGATGTTCTCATTATCCAACTCTAAAAATTCAAATACTGTTGTGATTTTAAGAGAACGATTTCAGATGTGTAACAGTAAGGTTGTGGAAAGTATGTAGTGCCCTGCCTCTCTTCCGAGTAACAGGTTATTCGTTACATAAATATTGCGAGTAATGCTCCATCTTCCGCGATCGGAGTTCGCTAACAGTATTCTTGTTTGTCTCTCTATGCTTCAAGTATATAGTAAATAGCTGAGTTTATTCATTTATGAACCATTCCTGGGAAACAGCAGATTTGAATTTTATAAGGTAAATATTGTAATCTCACTGCAAGGTTAGTAGCCTTGAGTTAATTTTGAATCTTTAACATTGCTTGATGATCTAAAGGCGCCTGAATGCTCTCATACCTCTTGTAGCTTTGCTCATAAATCAAGAGTATATGAGCCTTTTGCTGCATATTTTCTCTCGAATAATTGGCTTCTGATCCTTGACCTGTCATTTGCAGTTTGGAGACCTCAAGGGGCTGTTCGGATTACTTATGGTTAACATACAAATACTTCGACTGAAAACAAAAGTATTGGACAACTCATATGGAATTGGGACCGGTAAGTTGGGTTTATTTTGGCTGGCTATGAAGTTCGGTCCAGAGATGCCATTATACATATCAAACATCCTCATAAAATTGAGATTTAGAAGAAACTTACTGTTTGCAATCCTCTTCCAGGCAATACAAATCTCATCTATCACAATGGAAAACTTTTAGCACTTCAAGAGGCTGATAAACCCTGTAAGCTCATTTTCTCTCTCTAATTTAATTGTGAGAAGATTGTAGAATTTCCCTAGTGAGAAAGCTGTGCGGTGCTCTTTTGCGGTCCTTATGTGGAGAACTGGAGTGATGCCCTTTGAATCTTCCAGACGTGGTTAAAGTTATGGAAGATGGAGACCTGCAAACTCTTGGCCTGTTGGACTACGACAAAAGACTAAAACATCCTTTCACTGCTCATCCAAAGGTGGATCCATTCACTGGTAATGTCCAACTGCGTGAAAAGAAATTCAGCGACTAGTTTTACTGAAGTGGAACACTAACATTAAAAAACCCCTTCTTGCAGGAGAGATGTTTTACTGAAGTGGAACACTTCAGCGACTAGTTTTACTGAAGTGGAACACTAACATTAAAAAACCCTTCTTTGAAATTCAGCGACTAGTTTTACTGAAGTGGAACACTAACATTAAAAAACCCCTTCTTGCAGGAGAGATGTTTACCTTTGGGTATTCACATGAACCACCATATGTGACATACAGAGTCATTTCAAAGGATGGTGTCATGCATGACCCTGTACCAATAACAATATCAGACCCCATCATGATGCATGACTTCGCAATTACAGAGAACCATGCAGTTTTTCTGGATCTTCCTTTGTACTTCCGACCAAAGGTACAATAATGTCTCTGTTGTTGCAGTGTGTGGACACAGTTCATAATACTAATACTACATTTCTACAAAGAAAACAACACTCTAGCATTTTCAACTGATTATATGTGGAGGGAGAAAGCTGGGGAGGGGGTTGGGGTGGGGGTGGGGGGGTATCAACTCATAAAATTATAACTAGATTCTTGATTAGAATATGGAAAGCAGGAATCATTGATTTTGAGGTTGTGAATGATTTGACTGCATGCCTGCATATTTCCTTAATCCTTTATTTAAAGATAAATGACTCTAAACTTTGCATGATCCGAGATGTCAACCTGAAACCTAACCAGATCAGGTAAGTGGAAAAACCCAGTCTTTTTTTAACCAAAATGTCAATTTTAGTTTTTTTTTTTTTAAATAGAAGTAATGAAAACACCTGCGTTAACCTTCCCGGTTGGTGACTCCAGACTTGGACTGAGTCAAACTCAGGCCTGGTATTTTAACTATGCTCTAAATAGAAAGAATATCGGGCCAGTAATTTCAAAAAACACTGAACAAGTCGAGCTTCATGTAGTAGTTTCTTTTAATTGTAACCTAGTCTAAGCAACAGCAAGCATAATGCCATGCATGGGGTAGTTATACTATCTTGATTTTAATCGCCATCATTTTTTATTTTTAAGGTGAAGGAATGAATGCTGGTCGCTCATATTTGTTGATATTTTTGTAACAAAAATAAGTGCAACCAACAGAACATCTAGCTAATTTCTAGCTATAAAATACCTCTCAGGTCTCTCCAATCATGAGAAAGTTATGGTTGTTTCCCTGCAAACTTTTATTCCAAGTTCTCGACAAAATATGCATGAAAATCAGCTTCCTTTACTGTCGCTTTGCTTTTAACTTTCTCCCAGATTTTAATTCCAACAGAACTTTCTGGACAGCTAAAAGCATCCTCATGTAACTTGCATGAAAAGTCACTTTAATACTTGAGTTTTTTTACTAGATTTCATTCATGGTATGTAATGTAATAGAAACAACGAACCTTAAATATTTTCCTTGACAACTTTGCAGGAAATGGTGAAAGATCAGAAGTTCATATTCACATTTGATGCAACAAAAGAAGCTCGTTTTGGTGTCCTTCCACGATATGCTAAGGATGACCTCCTAATCAAATGGTTTGAGCTTCCAAATTGTTTCATATTCCACAATGGTGAGCTCCCCACTTTCACATATTTTAAATTCCAAAAACATTAGCCTCCTGTGTTGATAAATATGTAATCTGAACACACTTAGCCAGCATGTCTTTAGGTTAGTGTGCTTTATCCTGGTTTCTATCACTGGCTGGGAATTTGATCATTTGTGTCTTTAGCTTACATCAAGCTTCTTTGTCGGATTGCTGGGACCGCCTAGCCAGATCTTCTTTCCAATTAAATTCAATCAACATAGAGGCATCCTCTCGCAAAATTTGTAGCCACCTTTTATATGCATGTTTTTCAAAAATTGTTACCTTGGGCACTTAACATGCGTATTGTTGACAATCAAATTTAGTAGACATAAATTAATAAGTCAAAGTGATGTAAAAAAATATATATAAACTGCAGTATGCTGTCTTTTAGGTTCCTCTTTAACCTGGAAAGTCTTTTTATATGCCAGCCTGCTGTTCCTAAAATTATAGTCTGGCTTCTCTTATGTGTAACGCAAAGAAGTTGACTCTATTTTTGGAAGTGAAGTTTTCTTTTGCCAGTGCCGCTGATATATTTAGTGGAATTTCAAATATACAAAGGCTTATATTTGCTTATGAACAAGACGCCAGATTTTTTCCTGTCTTCAGGAGTTCGTTCTAACTTTATTTGCTGGCTTATGCTAGCCAACGCCTGGGA
Source organism: Populus ilicifolia (assembly GCA_015708895.1). Lineage (NCBI taxonomy): Eukaryota > Viridiplantae > Streptophyta > Magnoliopsida > Malpighiales > Salicaceae > Populus > Populus ilicifolia. The sequence goes on along the minus strand of SRLM01000287.1, from coordinate 1,104,163 downwards.
GGAGGAGGATGAGATTGTTTTAATCACTTGCCGCCTTCAAGATCCAGGTTTGGATGTGGCCAATGGGACTGTCAAAGAAAAGCATGAGAATTTTGTAGATGAACTGTAGGAGTAAAATGACACATTCCTGTGAATTTTATAGTTGTTTGATTTTTTAGTGTTTCTGATGGCCTTTTTTTCTTTCTGAGCAGGTATGAGATGAGATTCAATATGAAAACTGGTGTAGCTTCACAAAAGAAACTATCAGAATCTGCTGTTGATTTTCCCAGGGTGAATGAGAGTTACACTGGCAGGTTTACATCTACTCTGTGCGGCATTTGTGTCAATGAAGTGCTGTTCTTTGGTTTGAGTATATTTTGCTGTTTCATATTTTACATGTGGTGTTGAGTGAATCAAGTCCTTTTCCTATCATTTTTATCTAATGATTGTCTTGCGTGAATTCAGGAAACAAAGATATGTATACGGAACCCTTCTGGACAGCATTGCAAAGGTCACAGGGATTGTCAAATTTGATCTACATTCAGAGCCTGAGCCAGGAAAAGGAAAGATTGAAGTTGGAGGAAACGTCAAAGGCATCTTTGACCTTGGTCCTGGTAGATTTGGTTCAGAGGCTGTCTTTGTCCCTCGTGAGCCAGGCACCACTTCGGAGGAAGATGATGGCTACCTGATATTCTTTGCACATGATGAAAATACTGGGTAATTGCTTCCCTTTTTAATTAAAGCTTCCTTCTTACCTTAATTTGTAAATCTGTCAACGATTATTGCTTTATCTTTTTAATTCCATCCAAGGATCCAGCTTAATAAGTGGGTTTGACTGCTCCACCAAGGAAGATCTTGCTTTCACTTTCCCTTTGACTTTTCTGTTTCTGTTACTCTTTCTGAGGGACATTAAGGACGAGTTGGTTTGCAGGTTCATTTAAGGTTTCAGCTTAATTCATGGTTTATTTAGAAATTAACTTTCCATCTTGAATATGCAGAAAATCATCAGTGAATGTAATTGATGCAAAAACAATGTCAGCCAATCCTGTTGCAGTTGTTGAGTTACCACACAGAGTTCCATATGGGTTCCATGCCTTCTTTGTTTCAGAGGTGAGCGTAATCTCGGTTGCTTCCGGAATTTGTTTAATTTGAATCCTCCATACTCGATTCATTTCTGAACTTCCTTGCACTGGAAGTTGTCTTGGATGAGGGGTAGGAAGGATTTCCAGGGAGTTGTGGAGTGATGCCATAAAAATTTCAAGTTTTTTTTTTTCTTTCCCCATTGAGAAATCAATCAACTGAAGTTAGGAAGCACCAAAGAGTTGATGAAACAATCACAGCAAACAGTTATTGATTTGATTCATAAGATACGGAGATTGAGTTGACCATCTTGGATATCAAGCCATGAAACAAGTATCTGGGTAGCTGCTTTTGTTTTCTGAGCTGTGATTCTAACCAAACTTCATCACATGTTGAACAGGAACAACTTCAAGAACAGGCAGAACTGTAATTGCGCAGCAGAATGTCTAGACAACCATTTCGGCATGAGATGGCAGACCATCTGTCAAACGGAGAACAGGAAGCAAAGCAACTGTTGTTTGTCACAGTTATAAACACCCCCTCATCTACCAGAGAGTTGGATTTCAAGTGTCATGTTTCATACTCAACTTTACGCAAATGTCAGTTTTTATGTTACCAGGATGACTACTTGTATCAGTTTTCTCCAATTTATTTTGGTTCTAATAATAAAGAAAATCACTAAATCTTCAGATTAAAGTTAAACTTCCTGAAATAGATTAGATAATTCCTGTATATTCATACTGAACCCTAATATAATATAATAGTAATTAAACATTTTTTAAAGAAAAGATATATATAAAAAAAACTCCCAATTCGATTGGGAATCAAATTTTCAAAGGAAGAAGCCACTCGGAATTATTTGCAAGTAAAACTAAAATAAAATAAGATTAATAAATTTATGAAAAAGAAAAGAAAAGGAGAGAGACTCATCATCCCTCAGCAAAAACGCCTGGTATCCACCTGCAGGTGCAAGAAACCTATGAAAGGGTTGGCTGGTTCGTCAGCGGACAAAAAGACCATCCATACATCCAATCCATCGTTCCCTTATAAATTGTTTTATTTATAAATAAAAACCAGAGATTCGATTTCATGCTTCACCAAGTGTCCGTTCACCGAACGGAGTGCTGCTTCCTTGCTTGAAGGTTGAAGAATTTGAAGAGCACGGGCTTGTTTGGCCTGATTGTGTTTGGTGCACGTTGTATTGATGTGCTGTGCCACTACGTTGTAAGATTAAATATATCAAATTATTTGATAATAAAATATTATGAGGTTGTAAGTAAAACCATTATTAAAAATAACTTAAATTAAACATTATAAAAAACTAAATGAATAGCTTAAAAGTTGAATTCTTTTTGAAGAAAATTCGTATTTATCACCACAACGTAAAACCGAGACATTTCTCTAGGCTCCGGCGATGGCACGCCTCCCAAGTTCTTGAGCACATCCACGTTTACGAGTAAACCATTCATGCGCTGAAAAAGCTATTCAATGCCCCCATGATTTTGTCCTAGTTCTCTCCCTCGTTGCCCGACAATAATACAGAGCTGCCCCCAAATCTCTCCACCCCGAACATTTGGCAGTATGGCGATGAATTTGACCCAAAATATCAATAAGCATATCCGTGTGAAACACGACAAGCCAAACATTTGTCGAAACAATCACTAATCACTAGGATGAAGATGAGGTGAATCCCAAAAGGAATCAGGAGTGAAAAGACAAGGAAATAATAACCACCGACTCCTTAACACTGTTGAGATGGTAGGGTAAAAGAGGTAAACCCTCTGCTCACACATAAAGAAATGATCACACGAAAGTTCAGTTCAAACGTAGACCATTGGAATTACTACATTCCTGCAAGGTAGACACACTAGTTTTTTGCCATATTTACAGAAGCGACGAAAAGAAGAGAGATGCAATTAGTTCAAGTCTGAAGACAGCATGAAGTCCATCACATATGATATGCTCCACTCACACCACCAGCATGCACCAAGTAACAAAGACCCAAAGCCAAGAATGAATTGCCTGAGAAACATCACACGCTAAAAGTTCCCCTCCCCCAAGTTGGACGTGGCTGGCGCCTCCAGCTTTGCCTGCCAAAGAAAAACCTCCCATAAGATACAATCACAGGCAGGGAGAGAAGGGAACTTAAATGGTGTCTATATCATTTTAATCATCAAACCAATGGAGCAATGTTGAAGGGGCACGTACAACTCAAAGTGGAAATTTAATAAATGGAGACGTTCCCATTAGACACCCCATTCCCATGTGTGGTTTCCTTCTGCTGGCCCAAGAAGCTGCCATCATCTGATAATGAATGATATCTTGATGAGAGTCCATTGCCATTACCATGGCCATTGGAGGAAGCGTGTGTTTGCATGTCTTGAACCATGGACTCTTTTCCTTCCTGCAGATCACCGGAGGAATCCAAATCTCCAGTACCTTCAGGAGGCAAACATTGAGAAACTGAAAAGTAAGGGGACTGTTTTCAAATATTAGCACCAGAATTAATACCTTTATCTGACGTTGGATTGGCAGCATTATGATCAAGCTTCTTTGTATTAAGGAAACGACCTCCACAACCCCTTGCCCTTCTCATAGCATGCTGGTGTCGAGACTCATGAAGATATGGCTGTGGCAAACAACAAGAGACATGAATCATTTAACAGGCAATTTCTAATTTAGAATGAAAAAAATTTGTAACTGCAAAAAATCACCATTAATTTCAGGCCATAACAATAAACAATGAAGAATGACAGACATTTGTAAGTGCAAAAAATCTCCATTAATTACTTCGACACTCAATGCAGTTTCATCCCACTTCGTGTGAATGTCTATTCAAAATTCTCATTAACTCGGAAGTTGTCGACTATGGGATGCTTCTTACATCCATCATATCAAAATGACACTACTTTCTCTTTCTTGACTTGCAACATTCATAAAAAAACACATCTATTTAGAAAAACCAAGAAAAGCTGAATCAAACTCCTAATGTGCAAGAGACAACGTGCCTCTCCTTTCAAAAGAAGTACAATTATCCAGGGAAAGAATTCACAATCATATATGTCCAAGTAAATTTACAACTGGGAACAACTTTAAGATCATCATCAATAAGTAAACTAGGCCTTAAATAAGTGGCTGTTAGTTAGCCCGGGAAAAGGATACTGAAAATTTAACTTCTATCAACACCATTTATGGAAGAACCACATAAAATCGATGATTTTTCAAAGAGAATGCATGGTTAAATCTATAAATTTGCTCAAACATATGAAACCATGTCAGATTGAAAATTTAAGGTGGTATCAATATATCTAAAACCTAAAATTTTACCATTAGAAATACAAAATGATTTCAGCGGATGGAAACATTGATATATTGATTCTACCTTTCTAACTTTTACTGCTTTATTTTCAAGCTCTGCCTTAGCACGTGCCTGTCTTCGCCTCATAATACCATTAAACTGTTTTGCATTTACGTAAACAGGTTCCTCTTCCATTTCAAGGGGCAAAGGCATCCTGGCGTGAGTCATTCCATAAAATTGAGGCACCTAGTATCACAGCAAGAAATTTCTTCTATAAATGTCTGAAAACAATAATTAAATAGAAGAACATTAATTTAATCATTTCTCAAGTCATTATCAGGACCAGATAAGACAGCATCCTAGCTGGCTCTCAGACCAGACATGCAATGAAATACCCATTGAAAGATGGTCAAACCAACAGTACTGAGAAAAAACCCAGCATAAGACCACAAGTTGAACTTTAAGGTGGATTTCATCACAATAAATCCTAACCAACAGCCATGAAGTTTTGACAGGCCTGTGTCAGTTCTATATCTCAAATTTTATCCTCTTACTGTCAAACAATAAAAACAAAAACAAATAAGTCAATGCACATGCACAAAAAAAACATTTGTCAACCTGCCATAAGAAATCATTCAGTTTTCATCTAACGCTAAGCATGATCTTTCTTTTTTATTTTTTCATAATTTAGTCTGCAAGAAATAAACTTAATGTATAAGTGGTGGTCCAACCATGAACCATATGCTCAACAGCTGAATTGGTGAGCCGATGACTTGACCATTGATGGGTAAATGTATGTAATTGTTTAGATAATCATGAAAAACAGGGTATAGAAATCTGTTGGTCTCGGTTGTCTCATTCCTTGATAAACTTCTATTCACGATGCCAGATCACCACTTGAATGGGAACTGGCAATTTGAACGAAAAACTGCAAATATAAATTCAATAATTAAACAGAAGAGTGTTTCTAAAATAAGAAGCAATTATAGGTATGAAGCCGTGAAGTATGCCAAATATATTTTAGAAGCAAACGTAGAATGTAATAAGATTTGGATATGGAGCATGCCAAATGTGGCACAACTGTCTCTCTGTTGTTAAAGTTTTACTATATACATCGGACTGTGAAGTTCATACCATAGCTTGTGGTCTGTACGAAGCAAAGACCCCCCTGTACTGTGGATCTGTATATGGATGTGAAGTCAGAACCTGAAAAAGTAAGACAACTCAGAATTCTGGGTGCATAGAAGTTGGAACCAGGTAAGGCAAAGTGCAAGAGACATTTAGCTGCCAGTGGCAGACAACTGTGTGCGCTCACAAATGCGCACGTTGAGCATGCACTAGAAAGACAGGTGCTCACATTGCACAGAGGGAAGACAGAGAAGTAGAAATCTTACAATTGAGTGGCCAACAAGTTCCATCTGGGAATTTGGTTCAAGATGTCCATCCATAGTAACAGTTGTTGGTGATGGGACATGATTGAGATGGTGTTGCCCAGTACCTTCATCTGGTCAAGAAAAGAAACACTGGTGAGTCCTCACCAGCCAAAGTGTGAAACTTGCAAGGATATCATCCGTCTAAGAGAAACAGGTACATCTGAATTTCTTGATCAAGGGGCAAACATATCATATTGACTTTTATTATGCTGAAGATTAAAAGTCATTAAGGCACCAGTACTCAACACAAAGCAAGCATTCTCACACATTTTTTATCAGAGTAAAAAATAAACTCAACACATGCATTTATATCAAAATATTACTCTGAGGTGGAGGGGTTTCTAAACTGTTGCTACAATTTAATCCCTTCAGTTTTCTGCATCTGATGCAGAACATTGAGTAGAGTCACGTCTTCCTACCAGAATTTGGGCGGTGGCAGAGGTAAGGGAGTCTAGCAGAATGCTACCAGCTGAGAACAACATACAAATGGGGTCAAAGATGTCAAAGGAAATACCTACATATTTAATGCCAATAGATTATTTGCCTGTTTATTCTTTTATTTATTGGGATATATTTGCTGTAGGTTAGCTATTTCTAAGGGCTGAAAATCAGCCTGTATTATTTCCTGTCGTATTCTTTCCTTTTTAGCTTGTAAATTTTCTCTATATAATGGACAATTCCCAATGAAAAGACATATTTTTATTCAAAATACTCTAAACTATCATGGTATCAGAGCTACAATCTAAATTATTATTTGCTATCAAGTTTCTTAGTCTCGATTATTCTTGATCAAAGTTTTCTCGTGTCTTTAGATAAGTCTGATGTTTCTATAATACATTTCAATGGCAAGAACTACTCTGCTTGGGTGTTTCATTTTAGAATTTTTGTCAAAGATAAGGAGCAATAGGGACATGTTGATGAAAGAAACCCAACACCTAACAAAATCAAAGACATACACCAGCAAACCAAGTGCGAAGTTAAGGATGCTCAAGTTATGAATTAGATCTTAGGATCTATCAAACCTAACATCATCTTGAATTTTCGATCCTCTCAGATTGTAGCTCAAATGTGGACTTACCTGAAAAAAATCTACAACCAACAAAACACTACTCATCGATTTCAGCTTGAACATGAATTGAGCACTCTTCAACATGATAATCTTTCTATCTTTTTATCTCTGATTTTTACTCTAGATTCACTAAGCTTTAGACTAAATACACTGATATAATTTATGCTAGCTTACCATTTGAAGGTCTTAGCTCTATTCAATCTGTTCATGAAACTACTCAATAACATTAGTTTCTAATGAAATTGAGACCTGAATTTGAAGGCACCAGATCCAACCTACTGAACTAAGAATTTGTTCCCTCCTTGGATACATGCCTCAGTGAACTCTTTCATAAAAAAACAATGCCTTCTCACTCAAATCACCATGGAACAACGACGATCTACATCTATTTTTGTGGCCTATATAGCACAAGGCAGGTCAAGAGGCAGGGATATGAGCACTATTCAATGCTTTTATTGTTAGGGATTTGGCTACAAATTGTCCCCGAAAATTCTACAACTACTGCGAAATAGATAGCCATATCATCAAAGAATGCCCTACTCGACCTCCCAAGAAAACAGAGACAACATATACTGTCTCAATTGACTTATACTGCCTCAATTGACTCTTTACCTCTAACACAAAGTGCTCCGACTCCTGTCCCTTCTATGATTTAACAAATGATCATTTTTGCATTTTCAACTTTGGGTCTCTCAAGTAAAAATCTTTCTACACCATCTCCTTAGTGTTTTGATTCTGCAACTTCCAATGAAATGACAAACAATGTTGCTTCTCTTACCAATGTCAACAAATATTTTGAAAATCTCAAAATTCATACTGCTAATGGCAGTCATTTACCTATCACGGCCACTAGCAATGTTTCTCCCTTATTAATGTTTTTATATCACCTGGTCTTACCACCAATCTAGTGTCTATCGATCGGTTAAAAATGATTATAAACTGGAATTTTCAAAATCTAGTTGTGTTGTGTAGGATTAATAGTCAAGGAGGATGATCACAAGGGCCTAAAACGAGACATCTTTTCCTTTTTCAATTTCCTTTCTCCCTTCTCTTCTCCCTTTGTCACTTGTAATTCTGCTCATGTTGATTATCGAGGGTGGCATAAACATCTCGGACATCCAAACCCTAATGTTCTTCATGATTTATTGAAATCTGATTTTCTTGAAAATAAGTATTCACCATCTTTTACCATCTCTTAGTGCTGTTTAGTTTAATTGCAATTCTTGCAAGCTTGGCAAATGTAAAACCCTGTCATTTCCTATTCACACACCACACGTAGTCTAACCTTTCGATTTAATACATATGATGTGTGGGGTATGGCACCAGTCACTTCTCATGTTAATTGCAAATACTATCACTTTTATTGACAACTATAGTCATTTCACATGGATTTATATTTTTCACTCTAAAGATGAAGTATTTTTTATTTTTAAGATTTTTCATGCACTTATCCAGGCCCAATTTTCAGCCCAAATCAAAATCCTTTATTCTGACAATGAGTGCGAGTACAAGTCTCATTTGTTTCAGGACTTCTTATAGCATCATGATATCATTTCTCAACGGTCTTGCCCTTTAACACCTCAATAAAATAGGGTGGCTGAAAGAAAGAATTGTCATCTTCTTGATGTTGTTCGTACTATCCTGTTAGAGTCATCTACACCTTGCTTTTGATGTGAAGCTCTCTCCACTGCTGTCCACCTCATTAACAGATTGTCTTCCCCCACATTGAACCACAACACTCCTTTCATTAGGTTGTTTGGTCATCCTTCAACTTATTCCAATCTCTGTACCTTTAATTGTGTCTGTTATGTTCATCTTGCACATAAACGCACAAAACTCACGGCTCAATCAATTCAATGTGCTTTCCTAAGATATTCAGTACACTAAAAAAGTTTTATTTGTTATGACCCAAATCCACGTCGCATTCGAATTTCTAGAAATGTGATCTTTCTAGAAAACTAATATTTCTTTTCCATGTCAGTATCTTGTTCCTCCTTCATTTTCTGTTTCGCCTATGTTAAATAACTCTTTTGTAGTTCCAGTCCCTTCTAAGCCTCTCCTAGTATATCAAAAATGCTCTTCTACTACTTCCTACCAGCCTCCAGACCCTCCCAAGCCTCCTCAAGTTCCTTCCCTGACTGCTGCTCCTGTTCCTGCAACTACAACTCCCTGTCATCAGCAAAGTACTTGGATTCATAGACCCCCTAATGGGTATGGTTACTCTCCTCCCTCATCCTTCACAGCCACCTTGTCTTCTACTTTTCTTCCATCATCTCATAAACAAGCTCAGAGCATGAGTGTTGGCGAAAAGCTATTAAAATTGAACTTCTCGCACTTTAAGAAAACCAAACCTGGGATGTTGTTCCATATCCCCCATCTATGACTCCCCTTAGCAGTAAATTTGTGTTTTCTATCAAGCGTTGTTCTGATGAGTCCAGAGACCATTACAAGGCTCGATTATTCTTTCCTTTATTGGGATATATTAGCTGTAGGTTAACTATTTCTAAAGGTTGAAGATTAGCCTGTACTATTTCCTATATCAGTTTGTATTTTTTCCTTATTTCCTATTGCATTCTTTCTTTTCTTAGCTTGTAAATTTTGCCTATATAATGGACAATTCTCAATGAAAAGACACTTTTATTCAAAAGACTTTAAATTGTCAAAAGAGAAGACTAGAGTAAAAGAAGACATTGTCCCGGATCAAATTTGCAATGTGTTTGGACTTTGGACATGAAATTCAGAAAGAAACAAATTCGTATTAAAAACTTTATACTCGTAATATTTATCTAACAGCAGGAAAAGAAAAAATAGCCTTCGGATTTTTCTTTTCCTTGAGTTGTTCTCCACATCCCCACTTCCACCAAAAAGACCTTTACAACTTCAAGAAACATAGCTGGAAGTATAAACCTAATGCCTCCTTGTCTAACCAACCAAAAACAAAAGACATGATATTTTAAATGTACTTGTGAATCCTAAACTCAAAAAAAAAAAAAGGAGGATTAATTGTTAAACAAAAAAAAAGAGGAACAAGGAAGCCTCCTAAATAAAAAGATTTCTCAACGACTTAACATTCCCTGAACTCCTGAAAGTGATGAGGAAGGTTAGATATATGCAATAGCCCCGATACACTAAATTCAAAATTCAAAATTCAAATGATTGAAATACTTTTACATGAACTCGTGTACCAGATGCAATTTTAAGTGCATGTCCTAACTGTGAAGCTTTATTATTTTCAGGAGCTCTCCGTCATTTTGGGGCCTCCAACATCCATATTACCTTTGCAAATGAATATGATACCCAGAGTGAAATAAAAGGAGCATTATCCTTGCAATACCGAGAAACTTTGTCCATGCTAGAATATTCCTCTTCTTCCTTTTCCATTGTGCAAGATCGAATCTTGTTCTTTCTAGCTAAATTTCATCATTGCTTAAGAATAAAACCTTCATGTAAAAACTGTAGAGAGTAAGTCGAATATGTATGGAAAAACCAATTTGTGATGTTAACCACGAACAACTGAATGCTGGACTGAGTAAGTTAAATTCAATGATCCATTTTAAAGACATAGAAACATCATGTTGATCAGTTTCATGAAGCAAAATGAAAATGTGATGCCTAAACAGTTAGTACAAGATAACTGTTGAGATAACAATAATAATATCTTCGTGCAAACATACTAGCAAAAGAAAGAGACGGTGTCAAGGATTACTACCAGATAGTGATGTTACATCGGCCTGCGTATCTTTGTTCGCTATAGCTCCTTTCTGTAAGCCAGTTTTAACTTTTGATTGTGTCACTGCATTCAGAAGAGAACCGTTCAGGTTCTCTACTGAAGACAACTTCGATGCAGTTTCGCCTAAAGAGGGATTGTTCCCCACTTCACGCCACCAAGGTTGGGAGTAAACGTTTGATTGGAACAGGCTATGTCCACTGTGTTCTAAACGTCGATCTTCTTTTTCAGATTTTGCCGGCATCATTCACAACGTCCTCCTAGAAAAGATTCAGAAATCCTAATTTCTCAATAATTTATTCAAAATAAAACTTTATATATATAACACTTCTATGCAAAGTCCAATCTCCATTGAATTTCTCATTATCACAACCACCGCCAAAAAAAAAAACGGAGTGTCACCAAAAATAAAGAGCATCGTTTCAAGCTTAACCAAAAACAAAGTTTATTCAAAATTCAATAGCTTAAATACCAAACTCACTTATATGGACCTAAAACGGAAAATTTTAGCTCAAATAAGGTATGATTCTCATCAAGAAATCCTAAATCCACTTCATCCTTTAAGTTTCACAGATAAAAGTAATCAAATCAAGCCAAGCCAAAGTCCAGTTCCAGCCACCCTTTCTATTTGAAGAACCAAAGATAAAAAATTTCCAATTTTCTCTTCTTTCCCACAAGTTTTCTAGCAGCCCAAATACAGAAATTCCCCTAAGAACATGACCTTATCATAAAAAACACAGATTAAAGACTCAATTAAAAGCCCACAACTAAGTATAGATCCAAGCATGGGGAGAGATGAAGAGAGAATTGCTTACTGTGAAATTAGAAACACTAAAGAAGCTTGGCTTTTTGGAGAATCTAAAGGGAAGTCATTGATTTTGTTTCATCTTTGTTTAATTTTTCTGTGAGTAAGGTAAACTCCAACAGAGAGACAGTGGCACTTTGATGAAGAGAAGTATATATATTATAGAAATTAGTGTTTTGGATATTTCAGAAATAATAAAAATTCATTTCTTTATTATTATTATTATTTCCATATACAGTTCACGGAAAGGTCGTTTTCTTTGTCTGTTCTTTAGAAGAAAATGATAAGTGTCAGGACACGAGGTATCTCAACTTTCTGGTATGACAAAACCACCCTCGGGTCAATTCAGATCTCCTTGTCTCTTTCTTCTACTTCCGTCCCTGTCTTAGATTACAAATCAGTGAAAATTATGTTCTACCCAAGGACATGTATATTATAAATTTTTAAGAAAACTAATTTTCAAAAAATTCAAGTTTTTTTTTGATAAAAAAATAATTTTTATATGTTTTTAATTGATTTAACAAACTAATTTTAAAAATAATTTTTAAAAAATAAAAAAAAATATATTGATGCATTTCTATATAAAAATTATTTTTAAAAATAACTACAACTATATTTTTAAATAAACACTAAAATGGATATTAGATTTAGACCAGGTTTGTTTACAATTACATGCTATTTTTCAAAAGATTTCAATTTTTTAAAATTATTTTTCAAATATTAATGTTCAAAATAATTTTAAAAAATAAATATTATTTTAATATATTTCTAAATAAAAATAACTTTAAAAAACAATCATTAATAGATACTACCTACTCTAACTTTTTTGTTATTGTTCTAGATTTATTAGAATTGTATATTAAGATAATAAAATTAGCAGTGAAGTAAAGTGGTTTTTTGTTCAATAAAATGACTAATATACTTTTAAAGACAAAAATTGGTGAACTAGTGGATAAGATCATTTACAACTTTTTTGTTTCAAGTGCATAATAAAATAACCAAAATGTCATTACACTGGAAATGTCTTTTCCTTAGGTCAACGGGTTTTTTTGATCTTTTTCTCTTGTTTTTTTATATAATTATCAAGTCTGATTAGGAACAATTTGATATTTAGATATATAAAATATTAATTAATTTAAAAATATTGATTACGAGTGAAATTCACATGAACATATGTAGTTATTCCTGCACTTTTTGGATGGTGTGTACGATATCATTCCTGCAATCAAACTTCAACTTCCACGACGGTGTTTTAATCCTTACAATGTCATCGTCATTCCCAAATAGCACGTATGACAAACAAATATCAAGTTTTGAGTAGATGATCTTTTTTTTATTTTTTTTCTCTCTTTTTCTTAGTTTTATAGCTTTCCTCTGAACATTTTCAAAGTAGCCTTTTGATTTTTTTCTTTTAGAATTGGTTTCTTTTTTTTATTGTTATTTTTTTTATTTTAAATAATCCATAAATTTGGAAATTTCTTTCGATTTAACCTTCCCTTGAATTTTTTTACCTTTCAAATTTGGTTCATATTTTTTATTGTTAATTATTTAAATCATTCTCTTAATTAAATTATCTTTTCAATGACATCCCTTAATATTTTAGTTTATTTTATTTTATGTCAAATTTATTTTTTATTTTTTTGATTGATATTTATATTGTTTTTAATTCTTTTTCTTGAAACTTCCTTTCTCGATTTCATCTCTTGATATTTTATTAATCATGATTTTGTTTAGAATATGATTTGAAAGATTAGACAAGGTTGGTTTAGATTTTTTTTTTCATGTCTCTTTTCTTACAATTGACTTTTTTTTTCTAATTTCATTCCTCTATGGAATTATCCCAATGTTATATGTCAGCAACAAGTTTCGCGTGTTAATCTAACTTGACCCAACCCATTATTGTTTTATTTATTTATGTATTTATTCGTTGTTGTTGCTTTTTTTTTATCATATCATCAAATTAATGAAGACTTAACCTAACTCCTGAATTTCTTTTACTTCTTTAAAAAAGCTACCATAACCTAGATATATTTTTTTTCCTACTTAAAAAAATTGGTTTGGCCCACAAAATGGTGCAAACCTCTAATATAGTTATAGGTAAAAGAAAACATGACAAAAAATAAATATGAGCACTAATAGTGTTTAAAAATTTTTATTATGATATAATTTATAATTATTAAATTTGTTGCTCATACTACATTGTAGCCTACCTCTTAACATGTAAGAGAAGTTTCATTGAAATATTCATGAAGTGTGGATTAGGAAAAAACATGTATATGTTGTTGATATATTTTTTAGTAGAAAGAAAATTTTAATTTTTTTCAAAATACACTTATTTTTTTAAAATATTAAGATTACTACATATTGGATAGGTCTAGGTCCACCTATCAAATACAGATTCAGTTATAGACCTGGTATTTTCACTTATTTTATTTTATTTTTTAAATATCTTTTATCTAATTACATGATAATAGAGATAGACGCTCAAAGAAAATTATAGAATATTTTTTCTCAAAAAAGAAAACAAATATAACAGTAGCGTGTACAAAAATAACACTTGTCAAAATTAAAAAGAAAAAACAATTATAATCTTATTGGAAAATAAACTAAAAATTTAATGGTATTTCAAAAAATAATAACCCAAATATATGTTTAATTATAATAACAATGCAACACACACACATATTATTTCTAATTAAATAAAAAATAAAGAAAGAAACAATCAAGTATGTTAGGAGCCCCGACACTTATGGCCAATATAAAATCAAGCCCAACATATTGACTTAGCAATCAAACATAAGCATTTAGATCTAATTTTTTTATTATATAAATGGATAGACAATGTTTTGTCCATCTATTTATTAAAAAAATTAAAAAAAATAAATTACACATCGTTTACCATCTAGAATTCAACAACCATAAAGATGCTCAAAATATGAGTGTTTTTTTTTCTAAGAAATTCACTTTTCAACCAATTTTCACCTAAAAACGTTACTATAATTTTCCAAAACCAATCAATCAACTTAAGAAACCCAAAAAAGGTTCAAGAAAAATTTCTTTCTCTAGCTTGGTCTATTGTTTAGCAATATGATGATTTAAAAGATCTCAATGAAATTTTCACTCGTCAAATAGGACTTCTTAACACTAGGATTGACCTTTTGTATTGTTGGAATGTGACCAAACTTTCTCTCCCCTTCACTATAATCTAATGACTTTATTTTTTCTCTAAAATATAAGGACTAGAATTTGAATAAAATGAAGTCTTGGATTAAATTATATAATGTCCAAACTAAAGGGATAAAAAATAAATCTACATAAAATTTTTAATCTTAAAGGCTCTAAAACCTTAAAAAATTAAAAAAAGGTTGCCATTTCACAAAGAGTTCAATTATGGTCCTTTTATTTTTAATTATTTATAAACAAAAAAATTGGAATATATTTTACAAATTCAAGAACCAAACCAATGATAGAATGCATTTTTAGGCTTCGATAACCTGAAAGAAAACAACATGATCTAAATAATCAACCTGAATCACTAATTAATATAATGTGAAAGGATAAAATTAAAAGAGAAAAAAAGCTTGATGGCCAAACTTAAGAAAAAAAAGAGTAAATAAAGGACAAAAAAGAAAAAAATATTTTTTTAATAAAGAGTTGCCATTTAATCTCACTTTTAATTTTGATTCCCTTACTTTTAATTCTTTGCAAACAATGAACCGAGATTCTTCTATGCAAAGTAAACAACTAAATCAATACCAGGATTTTTTTAGGTCATAAAAATCTAAAAATAGTAGCATCAAATAAATCACGCTTGTTCATGAATTAACACCATATAGAAAAATAAAATTGGAGAGAAAAAATTGATGAATGAAGTAAAGAAAAAAAATAAAACACATTATGGAAATTCATAATTTTTTCACTAAAAAAATTACAATGTTTCAATAATGAATGAAACGATGATCTCTTTTAAGTTTTGTTAATCTAGTAATCCATATATATTCATTTTCTAACACTATAATATAGCATAGTTGTACTTACTATTATTTAAGTGAAAGAATTAAGGGTTTCATTTAGAATTTGCATGAAAGTCTAATATTATAAGATTTCAATATAAAGGATGAGATAGAAATGATATAGTTAATCTTTTTTCAATTTTAATTTTAATTTTAAGTGGTTCGTTTAATGATCAATAACATATATTTTTTTAATTCAAATTTTAAGACCAATAGTGATGAAATTCAATTTTATCCCATAAACTTGAAGGCCAAGTCGAGGCTTGGGATAAGATTATTAATCTCTTAAATTTGGTAATTTGGTTCATCTTTTCTTAATGAAATGGTTGATAGATCATACTTAACACCTACAAATGGTCCCTTCGTTTGAGTTTAGGAGCTCTTCAATGATTAAGGCAGTATCATATGAGAGAAAAAAATCTTTTTTAAAAGAAATCCTTCCGCCATACATATATGTCATTCATAGTAGAGGAAAACCAAACTTCATAAACGGAGATTACATTCGTTCTTTTTATAAACCCTAAGGTCTTTTACTTCATGAAAAGGGAAAATGTTCATGTATTAGCAAAATATCTTAGTTTTGGAAGAATAAAATATCTTTGACTTATGGTCTTGCCAAGGAGCCCAAGATTTTTTTAGAGTTAAAATGAGCATAAGCTCAACGTGATCCACTAACACCTAGAGCTCAGCACTTGGCTGAGCTTAGAGATGATGAGTTTGACATCTCTACAGACCCATATAAATATAGGTTTAGAACTTGATTGAGCCTAGAAAAAATAGGTCTAGCATTTTAAAAAATTCATAAACACGTAGGCTCAACACTTTGTTAAGTCTAAAGATGATAAGTCATAATCCCCTTCATGGTTATCCTTTTAAAGGATTGTTCCAGACAAAAAATAATAAATATTGAATATCCCTTAGATCATTGGGTGTTATATAGAAAGATTTTGAAAAGCTTTTATAGTAATAAATGAGACCCTTTTTGTCTTTCCATAAGATTTTATGTGTCTCTCATAGAAATTTTTAAGTCCATATGGTATCTTTTTTATAGGGGGTTTGTCTTTAGGGAATAAAATGATAGCTAACTTTCAATGTAGTATTTGGAAAGTCGTTTTGATATATATAATGACATGAAAGGCTCTTTATTTGATGGTAGGGATGAAAGGATCTTTTCTTTATAACCTTAGTTGTTTTTGCTTTTACCTTTTTTTTTTATTTTTACTTAGTGATTTTTGAAGAAAATCTACTCTTTATAGAAAAGATCATAAGTCACCTCTCCTTTAATCGAAGAAAATTCACATACAAACACTCTCAAGACCTTTTTCCATGTATATTTTTTAATTATAACAAAATAGATCATAGAAATTTCAAGTTTTTCTAAAAAAAAAAGAAGCACTTCAGTCCCTGATGATGAATTCCAGTCTAAAAAAAGAATTGCTTTAATCCCTGACAATGAATTTTAGTTTCAGCCAGAACTTAAAAGAAGTAATAGAAGACTTGGGCCCCTCAAACTAAGATCAAGGTTAAGAGTGGGTGCCATAATGGCGACCTTTTTTTAGTGGTGAGAAGGAGAAAAGGTACCCTCATATAAGTTTATATTTTGTCCCTTTTAGATATTTTTAAGAGAGAGGAAGGTCTCCTCAAACTCCTAAAGATGATGTCCCTGGTAACATTTATACCGTGAACATGAAATTTATGGCTTGTCACCAACCTAGTAAGTATATATGGCCCAAGTGCCTCACCTTGATTTATGCATCAACTGCTTGACCTTAAACACCTTTTATGATTATTTTATTATATATGCAATGGGATATTATTTTCCTTTACCAAGGATTCATGAGGGATGTCTAAGCTAGTTGGATCCTAATGAGTGGACAATCATGTCCTCTTTTGAAAAAATTTACATAATGATTATGCTCAAGCCCATGATAAATGTTTCCAAAAGTTGCTACCAATTAGTCGTCGACACTGATGGTGGCAATACCATGTGTTGGTTTTTCATTTTTGTTAATAAGAGCAATAACATTATGAATAATATATTGGTTGGGAAGCTAGTGTCTGTTAAGAAGTGGAGGGTAAGATGGCTTATCATAAGATAAATTAAGACAATCAATCGCAAAGAAGGATTGCAATTAATTTGGGGTTATTCCCACTATTGAAGGGTCCCCCTATAAAGTAAGCAATAAGTATTGTTTAAGTTCGGATAAAGAGAAGAATTATATCCTGCTAGGTTCGACCCACATCAATTATAAAGTCGATAAAATAGTCAAGGGATATTACTAGGTTTTTTTTCAAGGTATAAAGTTATTATATCATTTTCTTTTATTTTCACCTCATTTTAAAATCCAACTTCCTTTTGTCCCTACCAGATTAATAGCTAAAAAAGAATGAGATGCATCATAGGATCCTCCTATAAAGAGCTTGTTTAAGGAGATTTTATCTTATGCCACTAGTTAAGACAAAGGTAAAAAAAAAGAAAAAGGGGAGACTTTCTCATCCTTATTAAGGAACTTCTTGCTCTTGAGAGCCCTACCTCCATGGAGATAATAATGAGGGTTATCACCCCCACCAAAGCTAAAGGTCGTGATCTTCTTTTATCTAGAGAAAAAGTAAGCATGCCTCCTCATGTAATGATTGTTGGTGCCGTCATCCATTTCAAGAAGAAAAAAATCTCTACCCTAATGGCAACTCATGCTCTATTTATACTAGTAAAGGCTCTTGTATCTATGTTCTCTTTGCTTTAACTTTCTATATTACCAACCAGGACCTCTATTAGAGCTAGCACCAAAGAGTTTAAGGATGTTTTCTCTAACTTGGCTCTAGTTTGTAATTCGTTCAATTTTTCATCCCTGACAAATAAGAAGAGGCAACTTATAGAAGATATGGTTATAGAGAGAACAGACCTCGAAAAGCCTAGCCTCAAGGTGATGAGAACACTAGAAAGAGTCCACACCATCACATCAAATATCATAGCAATGTCTAATGAAATCTTTCATTGTCATTTGGTTTTAATTAGCCAAATGGCTTTTTATGTAAAAAAAAAAACTCTTTTTTTTTCTTTGGTTTAATCATAACCTCTTTTAACATATACCCTTGGTGAACCTTTATGATGTGAGTTCACTCATAGAGGCATCATAACCTCTTTTAACATATACCCTTGGTGAACCTTTATGATGTGAGTCCACTCATAGAGGCATTAAGCTACCAAAAGAGTTATATGTGGACGGTCACGATAGTGAATATGAAAAATCAAACTACCTTCGAAAGGTTGCAAGGGGAAAAAGTCATTGTGGAGATTGAATTATGAAGCATTGAGGTGGCTTATACCACATTAAAGGACCAATTATAGGACCTTACTCTTGAGTTGAGTTTCAAAGAAAACAACGTTTAAGGCCTGTTATAACTAAGTGGTTCCTTCAAGGTAAAAATTCTTTAAAGTTAGGGCTTTTCAAGATTATCTGTAAGATGACCTTGTTGCCACATGAGTTGAGTTGGTTGTTGCTAGTAGAGGTATTTATGGTGTGTTCCGGTTTGATTTGAGCCTAAAATTCTAATAGAACTGAGAGATGAAATTTCCTAAAAAAATAAACTGAAATGAATTGACAACCAATTCAAATATATCAATAACAATAGGTTTTTTAGGATGAAACTAGAAAATCTAATCATAACAGCAAGCAAATAAAAAAAAAGATGAAAAAAGAAAATTTATTGAACAAATTCTTTATTAAACTTTCTCAAAGTCCTTGTCGAAGTATGCAAAGGCAAAGGAAAATTTGTCAAACAAGAAAATTATGCAAATTGCAAAAGACTACAAGTGGTAGCGGCAAGCAATAAATGCATCAACCTTTTAAAAGTACAGTCATAGTTAATGTAGATGAATAAGGGAGAACACTTTTAATCTTAATCTAGAAAACATCTATTTCTACCAAATGTACAAGAAAAATGGAGTGGATTATACACTAGTTCATCATAGCTTTTGTTATGTAGATTATACACTTTAAATGATGAAGTATAATAAATGAAAACAATAATTGTAAAACAAAAACAAAAGGTATTTAAAAACTGAGAGAAAAACCAAACACCTAAACCAAAAAAATAAATTTCAAGTTATAATTCTTGGCTTGCTACCTCTAGTTGTTAAAAACCTCAGATATACCCTTGAATAACATATTTATTGATAGCTAAATTGATGATGGATTAAACAAGTGGATAAATTTCCAAAATTTAGCTATTTATAGGTCTTTTTATTGATTTTTCTCTCTCTTAGAAGGACCTCAAATGGTTCAGCATAAATATAGGCTCAATATAATGACTTATAATTATATTAGTCTCATTAAACCAAATAGCAAATAGATAAATTCATATGGTCTTTAGATTCTACATGTTAAAGTGGGTTTTTAATAAAAATAAAGAAGGAAAGAAAAGAAAAGGGGAGACAATAGATTAAGATGTTGTATCAAAGAAGGGAGAACAGGAAGGGAAAGATGGTAGATAAAGTAATTTGTAATAAAAAAAAAATAGGAGATGGTAATCAAAGAGAAAGATAAAATGAGATGGTTATTGTTTTTAGTGGGAAAGTAAAGGAATTTTTAAGGCTAAGGAACTTAAATTAGGTTACTTTTTTTATTTATACTTCTTTTTTTTTTAAATAGGTTTAAGCCTTTAAGGCATAATGAATCCGATTTGGTTACCCGATTTTAGTTTTAAAACCACAACCTAACCAAATTAAGTGAGTTTTATGATTTTTAAATCAATTTAATTGATTTTTTTTCTCTTGGTTTGGTGTTTTTAGTTAATTTTTCTTGGTTTTAATAGTTTAATTGGTTGGTAAATTTTTTTAACACCCCTAGTTATTAGAGAAGAAAACTGGTATTTACAATTGAAGTTGGAAGTCGTAAGGGACTTTCACAAGTTTCAAGAAATTTTCAAGGTTTTAGTAGTTTTGATCAAGATGACGAGAGACAAGATTTTCCTAGCCATATCCAACTTATACTTCTTCGATCTCTCAAGAGAAACACAAATGGATTTTAATCTGACCTTATATCTAGTCCTTATCCATGATTTCATATATGTATTCTCACTCGGGGTCATTTTAGCCTAACAAAGGGAGTATCTAGTTAAGGAACCTAGACTGGATTCTTAGATCCCTCTACACACATACATATTTTCTTTTATGTACAATATTTTTTTATAATATAATTGTTTTATGTTCTTCTTTTTTCCTATAAGCTTAAAGTCCTTATGTAAAGTTCTTATTTAGATCTAATGCATATATTTAGTTAAACATTTATATATCCAACCCCTATATTTAAGAGATCATTTTCAGGTTCAACGCTCATTCTTAAAAGATTGTTTATGGTTCCATTACTCATATTTCATTAAACATTTTTTAGCATAAAACCCATACTTAAAAGATCATTTCTAGATGGTTCTGTCATCTAGGAATTGATAAGAAATATCATTTGTATGCATTTCTTCTTGTTGATGCAATGTTTTTCTCATCTTTCAAGAAAAATGTGATCATATTAGGGAGAACATGTAATCTCTTTCATAGTAAAATGTGTCATAGTACTAAAAAAATATTCATTACTTTCAAAGTAAGTGTGTCATCCCTATTGCCAATACAATATTTATCACATTAGG
Source organism: Populus ilicifolia (assembly GCA_015708895.1). NCBI lineage: Eukaryota > Viridiplantae > Streptophyta > Magnoliopsida > Malpighiales > Salicaceae > Populus > Populus ilicifolia. The sequence continues at coordinate 1,083,116 of SRLM01000287.1, read as the reverse complement.
AACATGTACACTTCTAGTATAAAATATGTCATAACATTAGGGAGATGTTCATTACCCCTTAAGTAAATATTTCATCGCACCAAAAGGAGTAAATCTATCTCATCTTTGAAAGATTTGTCACCTGAAAAATACAAAATATTTGTTATTTTGAATAATATAATTCATAAACAAGAAATTTAAATTTCTAGTCATTGACCATTATATATTTCTATCATGTTTTAGGGTGTAACCTTCCAGAAAAACATGTCATTCATAATAGAGAAAAAAATGAACTTAAGGAGTGGAGATTGCATTGGTTTCTTTTATAGCCCCTAAAGTCTCCTTCTTCATTGAAAGAGAAATGGTATACATATCAGAAAAATACATTTAGCTTATAGTCTCACTAAAAAGCCTAAGATTTATTTGAAGTTAAAGTGAGCAATGGCCCAACACGACTCACTGATGCTTGAAGCACTACACTTAACTGAACTTAAAGATGATAAGTCTGGCATCTCACCAAACATACATACATCTGAGCTCAGCACTTGATTGAGCCCAGAGATGATGGCTTACAACCCCATTTATAGTCATATTTTTGAAGGGTTGTTGCAAAAAAAAAAAACAATAAACATTAATCCATTCAAAAATTATTTTTTAAAAGAAATTTACTAAAATAAAAAATAATGTATAGAGTGTATTTTTAATATTTTTTTTAGTAAAAGAATGAGTTTTAATTAACATATAAATCAATTCAAAAAAATCTTTATCATCAAACCAAATAAAAAAATCTCTTTTATTTGTGTGGCATTCTCAGCTTGAATTTAATTAAACAAAATTTCTCTTTTATATTTAATCTAATTGAAATCTACATTTTTTTGTGTGTGTATGTATATATTATCTTGGAAATTAATAAGATTTAAATTAATTTATATTTGAAGCTTCTGCTAACGAGGTCGAGCTTTTAAAAAAAAGTACCTGAAATCAGCTAAAAATACATGTATTTCATTTCTGTTAGTCCAAAAGAAAGGAAAACAAGTACAATAACTGAAATCAAACCAAATAGTAGATCCGTTATTTATTGAATCCCAAAAGAAAATAGAAAACACAGGTGAACATGTGGAGTTTGTGTAATTTTTTATTTTTATTTTTTGTTAAATTAAAGAAAAAAAAGAAAAAAAAAGAAAAACAATTTTAATGTCCAAGTTTAGTAGTTACACATCATGACCAGGTTGTTCCATGAATAAGTGTGGGGTATTAGTCTCACATTTTCTTATAGAAGTTGTAGAGTTTCCTTTACCTTTTAGAAACGCTTGACTCCTAAATTTAATCTTTAACAACCATTTAATAGAAGTTTTTAGTTGATAAGTTACTATCCGGCCAGCAATTGAATGGGTCTTATAATCACTTTTTGTAGATCTTTTAGGTGTTTGCAAATCCAAAAATGTTATACCAAGCTCCTTAATCCATAGGATTTTGTTTGCCAAGATTATATGTGTTTTATATTATTTTTTTAAGCTTTCAAATGAGATTATATCGCAAATTCTCTTGCAAAGATCAATTATGTAGAACTTTGATGCTGTAATTTCTAATCTCAACTCTTAATTAATTAAGAAATTGTTTAATATTGTGATAATTTTCTACTTTTGTCTAACTATATAGAAAAATCATAAGTAATTTTTATTTTTTATATCAAGCGTTCCAAATAATTGTGTTTTAAATCTTAATTTTATAAAAGTTAAAATAATTTATTTTTCATATATTTTTTATTTATTGTACATATAAAAATTTATTTTATAAAAATTTTAACCGTATATATTTTTTTAAACCCACCTTTTAAAAACTATAATTAAAAATATTTTATCTAGATTACCTCCGAGAGTTCATGGTCTTGTACCTCAAAACAAGCCTCTAATGTGCGTAGACAAACCCCATTTGGGGTTAAAATGAGCAAAGGTGGGGAGCAGGGCAATTTGGGCATTATGCTCACAACCTGGTGCAAAAATTATTCTCTTGTAGAAGGAATAAAAAGAAAAGAAAAGAAAAGAAAAGAAAAATTATTCCCCTGCATAAGGCTTTAAAAATATGTATCTTTTGTTTTTTATTGCATGTGCCGACGTTTGTGGAGGGAAGCCACTGCGTGTCAGAACATAATGACTTAGGATGGGGCCCACCCACTAATACCAGGCCACGTTGATCGCACGCATATAGCAATTGTCAAACCCCAGGCAGCAGCCTGTGGAATGTTAACAGCGTTTGGTGACGGCATTCTTGTCCTGATCCTAGGTAGCAGCCAACCAAGAAGTCCAACAGAAAAAACAAGAAGTTAAATTGGTAATAGCAATAATGACCTTGTCGGTTGGTTCTCTATTCCAATAATTCACCCGATCTCACGACCCTCTTTAATAACTTTGTGTTTGGACAAAGCAGGCAAATCGTAAGATGGACGGGAATACACGAACATAAACAGAAGACTGCTCCGCTGGCTCCTGGAGGGATGAAAACGACGTGTTCATCTGAGCTAGTGTTGGGAGGACTATTCTAGGACCTACAGTTTTTTTTTAAAAAAAATATTTTATTTAAAAATATATTAGAATAATTTTTAATAATTATTTTTAATATCAATACATAAAAAATTCAAAAATATAAAAAATTAATAATTTTAAATAAAAATTTATATATTCATAAAAAGATGTTTGGAATGCAATTCTAAAAGGACATTAATACCATTAATTTATTAGCTAAATGGTAATTGATATGATGAATTTCTTCGTATGAATTTTCAAAAACTTGCTGTGCCAAAAATGGGATTTGCATTAAAAGTGATGCCTTGATTATTATATATATCATAAATAATGTAAAAATAGTGCCAGTGAAAACAATCTTTCTTGTTTGTGAATTTCTATTATTAATCTAAAATAATTCTTTCTTGTTTGTGAATTCCTATTATTAGTCTAGATAAATTTAAGTGGGTCATTATGATAGTTAACTATCTAAAATATTTTTAATTACTAATTTTTTTTTACAAAAACATATGAGAAATTCAAATCTCTTGAATGTATATAAAAAATAAATATATATAAAAAAGTAAGATTTTATTTATTTTATTTTACTTGAAGATAAAATAACAAGTATACGTGAAAGAAATGTTAGGGGTTATAGAATGTGAAGGGAAAAAAATAGTCAAAAATAAAAATAAAAATAGAATAGGTTTTATATATACATCAAAACTATTAACTAGTTTTATCCCACACGAAAAGAATGTTTCACACAATTAGCTATATGATAGACTGAAACCTAAAGAAAAAGACAAAGAATCCTAAATAATTCCAACTAGGGAAAAGAAAAAAAGAAATATAATAAAAAATAAAATGATAAAACAATTATCCTTTATCTTCTAACAACTTTCTACCTTTTATATTCTTCAACAACCCCTATAAAATAAAGCATAGTAGTTTATCATGCTAATCTTTAACATGTGAAAAGAAAATAAGTATGCACTTAAAGTTTTTATAAAAACAAAAACCAGTTAGGATTTTGTATAGATATATGTAATTTTCTAAATCCTTTCTTGAGTTTTTCAAAGATAAGGTAACAATTCAATTTAATACATTTGGTCCTTTCAAAAAATGCGGAGTTCAAAGTAATAAGCATCCTAATTTTGTTATCAAGATGCAACACAATAATATAAGAATGAGAGTCATAACACAACACAGTACAAAATAAAAATTATTTAGATCCCGTTTGTTTGTTGAAAAATAGTTTTTTTAAAAAAAGTCAATTCCAGAAAAGTAAATTATTTTTCAATATTTGGTAGTGTAATGAATAATAAGTTGAAAAATATTTTCCAGTATTTGATTATGTCATGGAAAATAAGCTTAAAAATAACTCATTAATGTTTTATTTTTTTAAGCTTATTAAAATAATAATGAACAAATCTTACAAATTAAAAAGTTGAATGAGAATGAAATTGAAAAGAAATTAATTTCTTAAATTATCTCAAATAAAATAAATGATAATCAAAACAATAGAGCTCAAATCTAAAAAAAAAAAGATGAAGAAATTAAAATAATAATAATTAGCATTTTATAAATTATTCTAAATAAAATAAATAAATCAAAAGAATGAGGACTAAGTTTGATAGATAAGAAATTTCAATTAAAAAATGATAAGGAAAAATCAAATAATAATTATAAAAATAAAGACCAAAGTTAATATAAAAATTAAATTTTAAAGGATAAAATTGAAAAACAAATATTCAATATATATATATAGCAAAAGTTTGAGAACTAAATTTAATATAATCAGCAAATAATATGATATTTCTAAAATTTTCATAACTTTCAGAAAGTGTTTTCCATCTAAAATAAAAGGAAAATACTTTCTTGAATACCAAGCCAAATTTTTCTTTAATTGGAAAGTATTTTCTGTTGAACAAAAAGTATTTTCCATTGATCAATTTTCTATTGGCAAACAAGCACGAAAAAGTTTGGAAAATGATTTCTTAGAAACCATTGTCTGGGAAACAATCACACCCTTTGAAGAAAACACAATCAAGTAATCTCTAAATCAATGGTAGTCATGGCACAGCACTCAGCCTTTATTAAAGAATAAGACACCTTTGATTATATCTTGGATTTTCAAGAGACCAAAGATGAACTATGAAAGATGCAAAATCAAAAAATAGAACATTTGGTATAGGATAGGATGCCCAGTCAGAATCACAATAGGTTACAAAGTCTAAGTTGCTTGAAGAGGAAAAGAAAAGCCCCTACCTTAGTGTCTCTTTGATGTATTTAAGGATTTTAAATGTTGTTATCACTTGTAGATCAAGTGATTCATAAATTGACTTAAGATTTGCATACTATAAGATAAATTTGGTCTCGTGATTGTTAAGTATAAAAATCTCCCAATTCACAGCCTGTAATAAGTATGATCAAATAAGAGTGTACCATCTTATTTGTTAAACTTCAAATTTTAATCTATAGAAAGATTAAAAGGCCAACATCCTATAGTGTCAGAATTTGCTAAAATGTTCAGAGCATATTTTCTCTAACATATTTATATCCCTTGTTCTATTCTAGCAAATTCAATTCTAAAAAAATACCTCAATTTTTCTAAATCTTCTTTGATTTTGAACTTGTCATTGAAAAAGACTTTGATATCCTCGATAAACAAATAAGAGAGTCACTTGCTAATATGATGCCATTTATATATATTAGTAGTGATGTGAAAGAATGATTATCTTATTTGATGAACAAGTTAAAATCAAACTTGGATTGACAGAAATCAAATTCAAGCAAAAAGGTAGAGAAACTTGAGTACCATTGACATGATGCTTGCTTTAACCTATAAAGACTCTTAAGTAATTTACAAACTTGATGAGTTTGGCCTTAGGTACATCCAAGACATTGTTTCATGTATATTTCCGCATATAAGGTTTTACAAAGAAAGGTGTTGTTGACATCAACCTTATATAGATCCCAGCCTTTAATTATAGCTATGGCCAAAAAACATCTTATTGTAACTAGTTTAGAAACATAGGAGAAAGTTTCATGGTAGTCAATACTATCTTGTTGTGTATATCCCTTTGCAACTAATCTCACATTGAATATTTAAATGTTATCATCTAAATTGTACTTTATCTTTTATATATATATATATATATATTTGTAGTCAATAAGTCTTTTTCCAAGAGGTAGATCAATCATTATTCATGTCTAATTGGACTCAAAAGCTTTTAACTCATTCTTCATGGCTTCACACCAATAAGATTCTTTAACAGTTTAGGCATATGTTTATGGCTCACTATGTAAGGATATGGAAGCAGAGTATACTTGAAAAAATAAAGATAATTTATTGTATGAAAGAAAATTACTCAAATGAAATTGTTTACTTAAAATAACCTCAGGTGTTATAATCTAAATTAGATTAGAAGAGTTTAAGGAAGCTGACAATGAAAGTCTTGTAAGTACTTGGGAGTTTGTTTCAAGAGTAATGAATTTAGAGAGCTTAACAGTGCCTATAAGTGTGATTAGAACCTCCTAACCATTAGGAAGTTTGACATTATAAGACATAATGGTTGTGATTTTTGTAAAAAACAATGGTGCTACAGATCGTATGATTTGTAACTTCTGTATTTATAATCCAATGAACATTAGTAATATCCAAAAAATTATATATGTAAATCAAGAGACAAGTTGCGATACCAAACATATATGAAAGACTTGTGTAGATAGTGAAAGAGGTGGTTGAATTGTAAGGCATAAGAGAATGCGTATATGCTAAATTATGTTTCTCATTAAAAAACTATAAGATGTTTTTATACTGATTCAAAATCAAAGTCATCTTGTTTGTGTGATTTTTTGAAAAATCCTCAATTACAATCATGTTGGACTAACAAGCATGCATATTTGATCTTTTTACCTTGTTATATAACTTGTGACCAGGAGGCTATCCCATCAGCTTGTAACACTTCTATACTAAATGACCATTCATAAACCAATGACTACAAGTGAGAGGTTTTTTATTTCTTGCATCGAAATAGTCCTCTAAGAGATGCCACTAAATCTTATAATGAGGGCAATAAGATTTTCTAAATGGCCTAAAACTTGTGAATGCATTTATAGTTAGCAGAGCTATTGATTTGGGGTTAGGTGTACAATACAACATCTGATGTTGTTGAATGAGGGAGAAAACCTTACTAACTCATGGTATCCATTAACATAATTTGATCTCGTATATTGGAGTATGTTTTATTCAAACCTATTAGAAACTGAATTATAAAATCTTATTGATAGCAAGCATCCAAGACTTTCATCTATCCACAAGAGCATTCTAGCATATTAGATATTAGTCAAATCATTCCCTTAATTTAAGTTAGTGATTAGTATTTAAAAGTATATTTTTATCAAAGTTTTATATCATCATTTTGCACTTGAAGTATCAATAACTCCTTAACTAAAACATGTTTTATAATAACATATCTAATAATATAAGATATCTTTAATTTATGATAAATATTCATTTTAAATGCAGGCTTATCATATAAATGATTGATTAATGAGTTTAAGAACTGAAATTGAAAGGAAAATGAGATGACCAAACTTAAAAAAGAGATGTTAGTGCAGTCCAAACCGAAATAGTACTATTTAGTAATTAAGTTATATATGAAGCTGTAGATTTCAAATTTTAGTCTAATTTATATGGATGGAAAGGTATGACATAGACCTACAACTTTCATATGGAGCCTAAGATTTAAAAAGATTATTTTCAAGTCCAAATTGTAGTAACAACAAAGAAGTCCGAATATATCCTACAACCTGAACATTGTTCAATGTTTGCCCCATATCTGGAGTTCTAGAAGTCCAAATGACCTCTATTTTTTTCCTGAAAATCTGAGATAATTTCTTATAACTTTCATGTTTTCAAGTGGTTCCAATTCTAAGTTTATCAATGGCGTTTTAAGTAGACAAAAGAAGATAAAGATTGTCACCAAGTCAAAAGTTGGCCACCCACTTATCAATTAGTCATCAAATCAATAGTTTCTAATTTTAGCCTATAAAAAAGGTATTTTCCATGCATTTAAGCATCTTGGTTTTCCCGATCAAGATCATGCTTTTTCTTTCTCTCTTTATATTGCTTATGTTTTGCTTTCATTAATATCAAGTTTATACCTTTCATTTCCTTTCCTTTATTTAGTTAACTTTTATCTTATTTTGTTTATTTATGTTTCTCTCTTTCATTATGTTTAGCTAAGTTTATTATATTAAGGTGAAAAGGTTACATTAATGGTGTAAGAATAAGTATAGTGTAAACTTAACATTAACTTTAATGTTTGATACTAACATATTTTGAATTTGTCATCTTGTTCACTCCTTAATATTTTGCTTATCAAATGACTAATCTAAATATATGTTATATAACACTTGGTATAACAAATACTTGACACTTTCATAGCACATACTATATGGTATAATCAACACCTAAGTTATAAAAGGAACTTAATTTGTTGTTAACATAAGTTATAATCATGAATGTCTGATAATATTTACAAGTATTAGCATTAATCGAATAAAATAACTAATATAATTATGTTAACAATTTATAATTTGATTATAACCTCTTTCATGTGTGGTTTTTGATTGAATAATAAAAGTTTATACTATACTTATTTGACATACCATTAGTGAATCCTCTAACCTTAACATTTGTTATTATCATTTTTTTAATTCTTAGGTTAATCTTTCATCTCAAAGTTCTCATCAACTTCTTTATTATTGTTGTTGTTGTTGTTATTGTTATTGTTGTATTATTATTATTTATAATTTATACAATTAATCTCTCTATGATTCGACTATGATTTTATCGGGTTATTTATTATTTCGACACTTCTACACTTAGAATAAGACATCAATCTTTTGATCATGTCAATTAGCTAAAGCTTTTATATTTGAAAAATTTATGGCCTATTTTGTTGAGTAAGTCTCTTGTATAGTTCATTCCACATCTCATTTGCATTGTTAATAAGGACGAAAAAAGATTTTACTAAAGGATTTATAGAGTTATGAATCTAAGAAACAATTATATCATTGCATCTCTCCCAAACTTTCAGAAAAGGATAGTTGGGATTTGAGGGTCTTGTGATACTTTAATCAGCAAAACAAAATTGTTTTTTACTTGAAGAGCCCTTTTTATAGACCCCGTATAAGTGATATGGTTTTATGTGGTTAAGAGATCAGTGATCAAATTGAGAAATGATGTATCACCATTGTCAAGACCATAGTTTTTGAACTTGACCCTGTCTAATACTCGGGTTAAGGGTTTTGATCGGGTCACTAAGTCGCCCAGGTCAATTATGTTTTTTTTTTAAATTAAAATGACATAGTTTTAGTAAAAAAATCAACAGGTTGCAATCGAGTTTTTAACTGGGTTGACATAGTTTTAGTAAAAAAATCAACAGGTTGTAATCGAGTTTTTAACCGGGTCTTACCGGGTTAATTAGGTTAGCTTATTGGGTCACCCAAGTTTTGCATTTCTCTATTTTTTTTAAAACTCAACTCGATTTTAGCTTTAGGTTGATTGAGTCTCAAATCGACTTACTAGGCAAGTTGGATTTCAAAACTATAGTCAAGATAATATGGATTATTTTGATTTGATTCGCCGGGTTAAGGAAATGTGAGTTTGATTTCATAGCAATTGCTGGTGTTTGTTGATTTTCAGTTTCTTTCTCCATGATTAGCTAAGCAACCATAAGCTTTAATACCACGAAAACAATGCTAGAGGTTGCAGAAAAAGAAAGGGAAAGGAATGGTACAAAACAAAAGAGTTCATACCATGAAGTTTTTTCTTCGTTCTACTATCATTCTCATTCTAACTATTTGATTGAATTATATATATACAGCAGTACTACTAACTAATTATATCCTACACGAAAAGAATATTACACTCAACTAGCTATATGACAGGCTGGAAAGCTAAAGGAAATGACAGAATTCCTAACCAATTCCAATTGAAAAAAAATGAAAATACAATAAAAAAATGAAACAGTAAAACAATTATCCTTTCTTTATCAGCAACTTTCTATCTTCCACATTCTTTAGCAACGGCATTGATATTTAAAGCATGTACTCAAAGGATTAGGTGTTATTTTAACTAATAATGTCAGCTTTCTACTGATCTTTTTAGTTTCAACATATTTAATGGAATTTAATTTCTTAAATTTATTTGACTTATGTAGTTATCTTTTAAAATCTTCTAATATATAATGAGATATAGTCTTAATTTGCATTAAAATGAAGGGAACAGTCCCTCTTGAATCTAAACAGTTTTTTTTTTTTTGTAAGAGGGTGAGATTTAATGAATGGAATATTTGATGAGTTTTTCTGTTTTATTTTTATTTTAAAAAAAAAAGAGAGAAAGAAGAAAGGCTTTGACTTGTCATTTCTAATTCAAAAAGGATATTTTTTTTGAGAGAAAATACAGATATTAATACTAATTCATTTAATCATAGTTTACAAATGAATTTTCATTTTAATCAAGAATAATAAACATATAATATCCTCTGTTTCTTGTTTCTCTCATCTTAGATGCTAAAGAGATTTAGCATTAAATATCTAAGAATCTTACAAGTAATTCTGTGAAGCAATATTAGAAAAACAAGGACAAAAACGCTAACGTAATTTGAAAGTTAAATAAAACTGTTGAGAGTGTTATTGTTTGCGGTAGAGGTTGGTTTTTCAATAATTTTTTATGTTCAAATATATATTAATAATTTTTTAATTTTTAAAAAATTATTTTTAATATTAACACATCAAAATTATATAAAAATATTAAATTAATTTAAATTAAATAAAAAATAAAAAATTTAAATATTTTTAAAACATAAAAACAAAAGGTTTAAACTCATGTCGTAGTCAAGTAGGGTTAAACACTAAAGTAAGTTTGATATTTATTTTTCTTTTATTATTCTCAAATGCTCATTGCATTAACTGATTTTTATTGTGGTTTTTTGAAATAAGGTTATCTACAAACTTGTTGATCACTCCGACCAAGCTAAGTGTAATTAAGACGAATTGAGTATAGATGCAGAATGAGAGCTTAAAATTAAGGTGAACTCACCGGAGGACAAACAATATCTGAGATATGCCATTATCACTACCTTAACTCGAGGATTGGAAGATCAGACGAGCTGAGGACGGGGAGGCAGAATTATGGCTGTCGGTAATATATATTTATATATAAACTTGCCAGAAAAGCATCAATTCCGTTGTAATTAGTAATTACTGCTTAGTTCAGTGATGGACAGACCACCAAAAGACGGTGGGGATTGGGGAGGCCAGTTTGTTTTTGTTTTTTCAAATTTCTTTTATAAAATTTGAAAAAAAATATTTGAAGTTATTTTTTTATTTTCAGATTATTTTGATATATTAATATTAAAAATAAATTTTAAAAAATAAAAAATTACTTTAGAAAATAATCACCATTACACTATAAATGGATCAGTCAGAAGACACGTGGTAACATATTGGCCGCAGCACACCCAGATAAAGCCGGAAGACACGTGCTAACACAGTGGCTGTAGCACTCCAAGATAAAGCCACGTGGAGAGCAGCGGGTGATCCTAACTCCGCATAAGCTAACTGCTGCCATTAGTGGGTGGCAAATGGTTAGATGACAAAAGCTGCTGTCGTCATGCAGAGCTAACTCCGTAAGTTCTGGGCCTGACTTTTTCTTGGTGGCTCTTTTGTATGTTAGTGTTAAAATACTGTATCATTACAATATTTTTAATTTTCAGTTTTATATATTACTATTAAAATAATACTTTTGTCTTAAAAAAGATGGTCAATATTATCATTTACTTTTGCTTTATGCTATAGAAAAATATAAAAGAGACACTTTTTGTCTTTAACGGCAATTTTAGCTGATTATCTAACTGACTGGTTAAAGTGTCTAGAAACAAACATAAAAATTAAAAATATAATTTTTATTTATTTATTTTATTTAGCTGCCCAGTTATAGATGCTCTTATTTCGTGGATTTTTCATGTTTTTTTTTTTGTTGGTGTTTTGGTAAAAAGGATGAGCAATGATGTGCCTCACCAAACAACTTCTCTTTCACATGCATATATTAGCATCCAGGAAAATAGTTCATCGCCGACAATCAATTCTTTTTTTAATTATTTTTCAGAATTAAGATTTTGTCCACTGGAAGACAGGCCTCTCATAAAAAGGATGATAAACATGAGATATGTCAGGGAATGCAAGGATTCATGGGCTTGATTTTATTTTAAGACCGATCTAGAAAATCATTAATGAACTAAAAAAGACCACTCAGCCGATCCTAAAACACTCATCTTTTTTGTCTATAAAGCGAATATTCGTACTCAGGGATGATTTTAACCAAGCATGATAATTACTTGAACCGTTAAAGCAATTAAATTTGATATCCTTTTAATATCTTGTGATTTTTGTAAAAGAATAAGATGAAACTGTCTTGTGCTTAAAAACATGATAGAATTACTGCCCACATTCAATCCCGAACCCGATTGTATAATAAATTAGCATACTATCTTGAGTTGTGTTATGTTTTCAGATTTTATAAGACAAGCATAAATGAATTTCATGCACTTCCTATATATATATATATATATATATTATATATAGTAGGTGAAGTTGATCAGACTTGTGAAATGACATCCAGCTCGACAACTAAGTCAATGACTCGTGGTGAGAAAACTAGAAAAGAAAAATACAAAACAGGAGTCGATGGCCCTTGCCTTGACCATTTTGGCATTTCATCTTCACTTCATGCTGTTCTTCCCCAGAACGGGAGGATAAATTCCTTCCTTTCTTCTCTTTTAATGGCTATCCCAGGAAAGCTTTTGTGATTCGAGGAGTGCAGTTATCATCAGTCTTCACATATTGATGTAGCATTACATTATACATAAATGGCACCTGGGTTTTACTTATTCTCACAATCAGGTGTCAAAAAACGTGGATTGCCTCTTGTTTTTTTACTTGCACTTGGATTGCAGGAACTCATGATAAACATCTTATACTGCCCAGTATATGTACAACCTTCTGCCTAACTTCGTTTCATCAAATACACAAATATTTCCATTAAATCCTCGAGTGAACAATTTTTTTCTGCATGAAAAAGGTTCAGACTTCAACTCACTGTAGCTCCATTAGCAGGTCCCTACCATGCCTTCCAAACTTTTCTGGTCATATATGTTAAGTACAAGAACACCATCCCTTGGATATGGCAGCTGCCGTCCAGTTATGGAAACATTCCCTCAAGAAACTCGTCAAAGTTGTCATCATCGTCTGTTTTTTTATTGCCTCCAGAAATTGCAGGCCTTTTACCTGCCGAAGGAAAAGAAGGTACAAGGTGTTGAGTTCACCATTTATGGCCAAACATATTGCCATGAAGCCAAACAATTTTTTCCAGGAAGAGTACAGAAATTATTATGCTTCAGTTAGACATCATTCTAAAATCCCTTTAGCAATCAGGTAGAACCAAAGCTTATTTTGCTACTAATGTTTTCAAGGCAATTGCCCTTAGTCTTGTATTAGCACAGCTGACTAAACAGAAGTCCAGTAATCCTCCCTTTATTTCAAAAGTTGTTCAACTTGAGATGGATTAAGGTCACATGTAACATTTGTTTGTTTAAAGCGACCCTCCAGATATGGAGGCAATTCTATAGAACAAAAGCTCCAATTCAAACTTTGAGAAAAGAAAAGCATAATGACACCTTTGGAAGGACACACAAACAGCTAGTGAAAATAGCCACAAGTGAATGTCATCACATAGAAACTGTAAATGAAAAATAAACATGTTATCATTATTTGTATCCACAAACCTCTTCTCTTCTCCTCGCTCCCTTCAGTGTCCAAATCATCAACAACCTCAAGTAGTTCCCTGAAAGCTGGACCGTGAGCTTTCTATACAGCAAGTCAGGGACAATAAAAATTTACCAGGACATAGGTTCACAAGTGGACAAGAATCTGCAAAGTGCTCATACCGTTTTCTTATACGATCTCTTTTCTCCCTTTTCTCTATTTGTTCCTTCTCTTTTCTTCTTTTGTAATGAAGTTTCTCAGCACATCTATTTGGAAACAGTTAACATTTTAGAAAGGAATTAGTAAAAGAACTGGAATGAAGTTAAAGAATATGAAAATACACTAAGGAGATGTATTTCATGGGAACAAAAGCAAAGATACCCAAGGCAAAATAAAATACCAGATGATGACATTCTCATGTGAATTTTGAATTTAATTAACTAAACTCCTCAGCAAAAGTTCTATATTTAGATGGTACTGATACCTAACTAATCTGTTCTGACATTATAGTAGGGCATCACATTGAACACAGCTCAAACAAAAAAAAAAAAAGGATTATGCAAAGGCACCATATATCAATAAGGCGGAACTGATAACTGACAAAACCATACAAAGATGATAAGGCCTACAAGTCATAAATAAGTGATATAGTTTCTGACTAGAGCATTATTCAGATCCCAAATCTGCAGCAATGCTGCCAAGGCACACCACGTTTCACATAACCATGTAGTTGGATTCTGGGGACAGTTAAGGCTACATAGAAACAGAGTCTATTACAAAAGCAAAAGTAAATGGGCGTGCCAACCTTTATAGATAACCAACCCACCTGTCACAGAGTATCAACTTCACCAGGGCTTGCTTGTTTTCACCAGCTTCAAAGTAAGAAAAGTTCACCTGCAGGCATCAGAATGCAAAGATCATACAGATGAATGAAACTGTAGCCAAATTGAGAGAGCAAGATGTCATGATGCTCAAACTATACACAAGCATGCAAACTATAATGCTATTAAATTTATTGCTGGAAGTATAAACACTTGCCTCATAGCTTGCCAAGCCATCTTTCACCTCACAATGCTTGTTACCACAAATGAACTGCCCTGACAGAAAGGGGAATAAATCAATTTCCAATCCCCAAACAACAAGACATTCTTTCAATGCCATTCCATCATGAACATATTGCAGCAAAGTAGTACCCAAACAAGCAGGAATAGAACCAGAAGTTTTAACAAGCCTTTTGAGGAAAAACTCAGCATCACAAAAATTCCCAGAGCCCCAACTTTCTCTAGCATCCTTTAAACTCATAAAATTGAAGGGAAAATTTGACAGTATTTAATAAAAAGTCTATTTCAAAAATCTTGGGCACAGAAGCAAACATTTAAAAAAATATATGTTTAGATTTAGATTACTAATGCGTTAGAGCCTGAGAGTTAAAAAAGATCTGATGGTAGCATTTACATATTAGAACCAAGACCCGACTGATAATTAATATTTTGCTTGGATGAGTAAAATGTTGCAGTAATACCCATACTTCAACACCTGAATGAGCTTCTAGTTGTGCAAAACAGGTAATAAAGATGTGATGCTGACAGTTATGCATCAGGCATGTTTATCACAGCATTTCAGTTAACACTATAAATAAAAGTGTTTCCATGGATAAAAACATAAGAAGATGGATTGCTTCCTGAAATGGCATCTAATCCTTGAATAAAATCACTGATGTGTGTGATTGAGACTGTAACTAAAAAAACCAGCAAAGAAAAAATATTACCTTTTCCAGATATGACTTCCTTCTCTGTCCTCCATCTCAAACCAATCTATAAGGAAGAATTCAAAAATAGAGAAATATTATATCAAATAGAATGCAACTCACCATTGAGTGTTTTGAAAGATTTTGTATTAAGTCTTGGCATGCAATGTAGCAGTTTAACACATCCTTTCTGTTTTTCCTTTTAGAAGCACATGTCCTTTTTTTTAAAAAAAAAAATCACTAATTCTGCAACAACAAACTTGTGCATACCAAATCCAATAACGTAGTCAGTTTCCACAGAACCCTGATAGTCCCAAAACATTTGGCAATGCTGCTTCAATTCACCACACAAATATGCTTTTTATTCAAGTTTCTCCATGTGATAAAAGGACTTAGAGAGGCAAACAGACAGAAAAACAGAAATCTTGCCCTACTTCCCAGCAAGAAGAAAAATGGGGTAATGCATTTCAATATACCGTCCTCTAACAAAGATGAAATAAATGCCAAGTTTAGACCATAAGGGATGAGGGAAAAAAAAGCCAGAAGAAAATATTGTGCAATGTCAGAAAAGGAAAATCCAATCTACAACTCATATTTTGCAGCCAGTTTACTTTATTCTTTTGATGTAACAATGAAATATATTCTCAAGCACATCAGAGTGACAGTTTCATTCATTACAGCTCAGATTAGATGGCTTTGTGTAATGGAAACCGCATACCTTGCCAACCTTGTAGTGTGACATATCAGCAATGCAATATCTTCAAAGAGTCTAAGGAAGTGCACAGCATATTAAAGAGGATTTTAGATGTAGTAGTAAAAAATATAGTTCAGAACATATGATAGTTCTTAACCATAATATAGTTCAGAATATCGAACATCTGTTCACAAAGGATACTCTTTAAAAAGCTTATCATAGTAACGCTTCACAAGCCTTTGCTCCCAGGATGCATCCATATCATCTTCCTCTGAACGTATGAACCTTGACAAATTAAAGGAAAGTGATAGATGACATAATTGCAGAGTCTAAATTAGAAAGGAAAAAAAAAAGACACATTAACCATGTAGGTGTAGATAGATTTTCCACCATCAAAACTGTCACAGAATAGGATTCGAGATCGAAAATGATTCAGTGTGAATTAAACAACAAACAGTGAATTAAACTTTAACATATGTGGTTGGATAGAAAAATATCATCCCCATACTTAACTGGACATTAAGTAATACCCTCTTGCTGCCTCAAAAATCAGTTTTTTTATTCCTCGCCCTTTCTTGTTCCAGCACTAAATTGAACCATATGACTCCTTATGTAAATCACGTAATTACGCTAGAAAATAAAAAAGATATGCCAACAAGCTTGTGCCAACTGCTAAATAGTTCCTAATTGGCACTCACCTCCTTCAATACATCTTTCTAACCTGATTAATTATCAGTTTGATCTCATTGTTAACAAAAGTTATTTAGGGCATCCATGCTGGACAAAAAATCACAAAAATAAGCAGCACATCCAAGTCTACCTGGGCAGCTAAACTTATACATAAAATAAATAAATAAATAAATGATCAACATCACCGACAATCTCATGGATGCTTGATAACTAGGCAACACAAGAAGATTAAAAAAAATCCAGAGTGAATCGACTTACCGGTATCCTTCTCTTAGGGTGTCTCTGTCTGTTTTAATCGGAAGCTTCTCATTGGTAGATTTTCCTTTCCCGTAATAACTAACTGCACAAAACACCAATGTCAAAATATATCCCGAAATTTCCCAGATAAAACAGTTATAATCTTGATATATATTTTTCCAAACCAAAACTTAGCCTATACAAACACACACACACGAGAAGAATAAACAGCCATGAGAAATAATTTGCAAGCGATGTAAAGAAATATAAGGATGATTGTAGCCTCCTTCCTTTCTTAGAGGAGGAGATTGTTCACCATCCCATTTTGCTTTTGGACATTGAGGAAAGGAATATTCTACAAACACATTGCTTCGTATTTGCATAAATTCCTTCTATGTCCTCATTTCAGCCTTTCTTTTAAAGATAAAAAACAATATCATTTCCTTCAAATGTTTTTATAACAACGAAATATTTATTAATCCATTTAAACAAAAAATCTATACAGCATAATCACTAAATTCGATTAAAGAAATAAATTAGAATCGGTGATTGTACCGTAATCGTTCAAAAATCTCTTGTGGCGATCGTAAGCGTTGAGGCCTCGAATATGAGATTGATATTGCCTTAAAACAACAAAAATTAAAAAAAAAAAATGATGAGTCCATTGAAGAATATGCCCCACTCATTTTTAAATTTTTCAAGAGAAAGAGTAAGTGAAGAGAATTACTGTTTTCTCTCTTCTCTGTCGAAGACTGCAGATTTTAGAGAGCCAAAAGAGGCCATGTATCTCCTTCCGGAATACAAAACCCTAGAAAATAAATCTGTAAAAAATTTTTGATGCTGTGTATACAAACAAGAGTGTTAAATCACATGATGCCTGTCCAGTGCTCGTTCAACTGACATCACCAGGCTTCGCATTTCTTAAGGCTCTACATGCTTGTGGATTTGGGCCGGTCCTGGCCGGGCAGTTATAATTTTTCTTAAGGGTTCTGTTGGGTCGGGTTGGGCATGTTGATAATTAAGGGCTTTGGAAATTATTGAAGTTTTTGCTCTTTTGATGAAATCCTTTGTCTTAAACTGAAAAGGCATCTTACTGGCTACTTCGAGGAGAAATATGAGCATACAGGTTTTCTTGATTTTTTGAAAATGAAGAACTGAATCGAACAGGATCAAAACAGGTTGGTTTGATTCAGTTTTAATTGTTTTTTTTTTTTAAAAAACTAATTTAATTTTTTATATAATTAAAAATCAAACCAACCAAAAATAATTATATCTAATTTTAATTCTTTAAAAAATAAAAGCCATCTTGATACTTCACAACGTTTAATCTTTGATCATGTTACGTAAAATTTAATTTAACCTGTAAATTTTATTTTTTTATCTGAATATTTCAAATTATTTTTTATTTAAAAATATATTTTTTTATTAATTTCAATCGCAAACAATAATCTAATAACATACACGTTTCATGAAAACATGTGATGTGAGAAAAATATTAAAGAAGGGATGAAAACCTGCACAAGCATGTCTATTTTTTTTAATAAAAAATGGTCCTCGGAACTCAAATAAAAAGAAAGTTGGGGAAGTAAAGTGTGATTAACTTTATAATGGAGGGTTTTTGTATATTTATTTCTGTATTTTAAAAATATTTTTTAAAAAAATTAAAATTCAAAATTTTTTATTTTTTATTTATTTTAAATTAATATATTTATAATGTTTTGAAATTATTTTGATGTGTTAATGTTGAAAATAATTTTTTTAAAATAAAAAATTATTAATATATATTTTAATATAAAAAGTTATTTGAACAACTGCCACTATTATCCCGAATAAATTCAATTTATCTTATTTCTTAGTTTTATATAAATATTTTGTTATTAATTAATGAAATTAAAAAAAAAACAAAAAAACATATATAATTAAGGGAATAACAACCTAAACATGTGTAATTGCAATAGATCGTCTAGGGTGGTATTAAACATTCCCCGCTGCTGCACAGGCATTGTCGTTCAACACGCTTTTCGGACATTCTTGTTTCTGTAGCCGTTGAAAAAAACATTACCTTTCCACTCTTACGTGGCACAACACTACTGGGTAAGTAAAACCCATAGAGATAAAAACCGTAACAGCAGCAGCTGTAGTCAAAAGACAGAACAACTGTCTCCCACCTCTGTTTTTCATTCTAGATTTTTTAGCAGAAGGGCAAAAAATTAATAATATTTGTAAGAAGAAATGATTGGCAATGTAGGATCTGTGTTTTTCTTATCTTCAATACTGGAATTGCCTTGCAATTATTTCCTTCTCAAGTAGCGTCGGTCTGTGCAGTCTGTCACTGAAAAACTCGCAGGTGGTGTGTCGTCGCTTTCGTGTCTGGATAACAGCTACGCTACACCCACCACGAAAACAAAATCCATAACTAATTCTACATTTATTTAAATAAACATATAGAGAGAGACAGAGCTGTTGCTTTGCATTGGTCTTCTTTCTTACCACCTCCTTCAATCCACTCTCATTCTTTCTCTGTAGCATCGGTCTTCGACTGCGTGAGTCTGCAGGTCACTGTTCACTCTCTGATTTCTGTTTTCTATTCTGAGATCTGATGGAGCTTTTCTAGTCAAATTGAATTTGATTTCTAGGGGATGGAAAAAAGTGTGTCGTTTTTTTTGTAGCTCAACAAACCTAGCTATTTTGTTCGAGCTATTGTTTTTTAAGTCAATTTTGTAATTTTCTGAAAATCAAAAGGAAGTTCGAGTTTGATTGCTTTGTTTATAATGCTCTTCTAGAGATTTGAGGCTGATTAGCCTCTTTTTGGTGAACTTAATTGGTGGCTTATTTTGCTTACTGGATATATATTTTTGTGTAATTGTGTATTTATCGAGCAGCGCAGTTTGATTCTTGTTCTCTCCTTATGCAGTAGATCTGGGAGATAAGAGGTTGGTTTTGAAGTGGAGAGTTAGAGAGAAGTTGACACTTCTTAGCTCTTTGTACGATTAGGGATGCATAGAGTTTGGTGAGGCCCTACAGTTATTTCTATCGACTGTTCAATTCTGGTGTAAATATAGCAGGTCTCAATGGAATCAGAAGGTGAAACCGGGGTACGTACCGATGACGATTATAGTATATATTTTGAGTGTTTTAGTCTGGTTTAGATTGCTCTTTGGAGTTAGGTTCATTGAAGCTCCTTATATGGTTTCTGAAATGAGTGCATCTTGCTTGGCTACAGGCGAAGCCCATGAAAAGTACGGGTGGACAAGTTTGCCAGATCTGTGGTGATAATGTTGGCAAGACCGCGGATGGTGAACCGTTTGTTGCTTGCGATGTTTGTGCATTTCCAGTGTGCAGGCCTTGCTATGAGTACGAGAGGAAGCATGGCAATCAGTCTTGCCCTCAGTGCAAAACCAGATACAAGTGGCTCAAAGGTAGGCTGAACAACATTGTCTCACTGTATGCTTTATTCAATGTCAGAAAATGAAGAGATTGTGACTCTGATTCGAGTGCAACTTATTTTTGTTGAGTCCATATAAATTTTAAATCGTAATATCACATTAGTGTTTGGATGTTCAAAATAATGTGAAAATCGTCTCTTTCATGCAATGGAATTGAAAATGAAAATTCTCATGCCATCAAAAGCCAGCTCTTTTGGAAGAGGAGGAGTTGCATAAATAAAGGCTGATAGCAAGTCAATTCCTCACCGCATAACTGACTTTTTGTATGATGTTAATAACTTTGAAATAGTTTTAGCATTAACCGTGAGGTCTATCAGGTAGCCCTGCCATTCTTGGTGATAGAGAAGAGGATGGTGATGCTGATGATGGTGCTAGTGATTTTAATTACTCTTCAGAAAATCAAAACCAGAAACAGAAGATTGCGGAACGCATGCTGAGCTGGCAGATGACTTATGGACGAGGGGAAGATGCTGGAGCTCCAAATTATGATAAAGAGGTTTCGCATAACCATATTCCACTACTCACCAGTGGACATGAGGTAAGTCAATCAGCTTATGGTATGCTGTTGCTCTTCTTTTTCAAAAAAATAAAAATAAAATCAAAACTTGAAATCGAGATGATTTTTTAATGCAAGCCTGGATTTTAATCTTTGCCTACATATAACTTTTAGGTTTCTGGAGAGCTGTCTGCTGCATCACCTGAGCATATTTCTATGGCCTCTGCTGGTGCTGGTGGTGGGAAGCGCATCCCTTATGCATCTGATGTCCATCAATCATGTACATCCCTTGTTCTCATGTTATATTTTTGTATGCTATGTCGTCATACGTGGCATTTACTCTATTTTTTTTGCAGCTAATGTGAGGGTTGTGGACCCAGTAAGGGAGTTTGGTTCACCGGGACTGGGCAATGTGGCCTGGAAGGAAAGAGTTGATGGCTGGAAGATGAAGCAGGACAAGACTGTTGTTCCTATGAGTACTGGCCATGCTCCTTCTGAAAGGGGTGCTGGAGATATTGATGCTGCCACGGATGTGCTTGTAGATGACTCTTTACTGTAAGTTTCCACGTGGTTGCGTTTACCATGTTTTCATAATCCATACCAATAATGTAATGGGGCCTTCCAAATTTTCACATCGCTTGCAATCTATTCTGATATTTGGAGCATTTGCAGTTAGCAATAATTGAGAATAGAAAACTAGATGCTAACTGCACTCAAACACTAGAGTATAATACTCCTGCCTGTGTTCTTGCAGGAATGATGAAGCTCGGCAACCTCTTTCGCGGAAGGTTTCCATTCCTTCTTCTAGGATTAATCCATACAGGATGGTTATTGTTTTGCGGCTTGTTATCCTCTGCATTTTCTTGCACTACCGAATAACAAATCCTGTGCGTAATGCCTATGCTTTGTGGTTAATATCTGTGATATGTGAGATTTGGTTTGCAATATCCTGGATACTGGATCAGTTCCCTAAGTGGCTCCCTGTAAATCGTGAAACATATCTTGACAGGCTTGCTTTGAGGTAGGGTTTCTTTTTCATCTGCCCTTTGTGCTTCAATCAAATCTCTTCCCATGCTTCTCAAGTAATGATAACCTTTCCTTTTCCATATTTATGATTTAGATTTTTGTTCTATATGGGTAACAGATATGACAATGAAGGAGAACCGTCCCAGCTAGCTGCTGTTGACATCTTTGTCAGTACTGTGGACCCTTTAAAGGAGCCCCCTTTGGTGACAGCAAATACTGTGCTATCTATTCTTGCAGTTGACTACCCAATTGACAAAGTCTCATGCTATGTCTCTGATGATGGTGCTGCAATGTTGACATTTGAAGCTTTGTCTGAGACTTCAGAGTTTGCCAGGAAATGGGTGCCCTTCTGCAAGAAGTACAGCATTGAGCCTCGGGCTCCAGAATGGTACTTTGCACAGAAGATTGACTACTTGAAGGATAAAGTGCAGCCATCTTTTGTCAAAGACCGTAGAGCTATGAAGGTATCAATTCAGTGCTTTGTTTACTTAGCGATGCCACTGTTTTCCATAGTTGAACCTTTCTTATGGCAAACTTCCTGTTGTTGCAGAGAGAATATGAAGAATTTAAAATTCGTATCAATGGGCTTGTTGCCAAGGCGCAAAAGGTGCCTGAAGAAGGATGGATTATGCAAGATGGGACCCCATGGCCTGGAAATAACACTAGAGACCATCCAGGAATGATTCAGGTAACAGCATTTTAACTTTTCTTTATGGCTCAAGTTTTCATTGATTAGGCATGTTCTCTTAAGCTTTGGGAAACTTTTCTCTTCTAGCTTGTAATGTTAAAAGTATCTATGATATTGTGCACACCGGACAATTTCTTGTATCTTGTTGTACTGCACGTTGTTTGACTTGCTCTTTGAGTTTTTTTTCCCTAGTCATGTCATGTCCAGCCTCATGCTCTTTATTCTGCCTCCAAGTTTTGCAAATTTTTCAATTTGGATTCATGAGTTTGCTGAAGCCAATCAAATGAACTCATATCCCAAGCATAAGTACCCTAAGAAAGTTCTCATTTTCGGCTTCAGGTTTTCTTGGGCCAAAGTGGAGGGCTTGATTCTGATGGTAATGAGCTTCCACGGTTAGTTTATGTTTCTCGTGAAAAGCGTCCGGGCTTCCAGCACCACAAGAAAGCTGGTGCCATGAATTCACTTGTGAGTAGATAACTACAGGAGTTATTATATGAAGTATACAAGTATGTATATTATTTCTTCGGGTCTGGACTTATTTTAACATTCACTTGCACCTCTTTCAGGTTCGTGTATCGGCAGTGCTAACTAATGGGCCTTTCTTGTTGAATCTTGATTGTGATCACTACATAAACAATAGCAAGGCTTTGAGAGAAGCTATGTGTTTCATGATGGATCCTAACCTTGGGAAACATGTCTGCTATGTTCAGTTTCCACAAAGATTTGATGGCATTGACAGGAATGATCGATATGCCAATCGCAATACTGTATTCTTTGATGTGAGTTCTTCATCGCTTGATTAAGTAATGTTTGCCTTTCCAGTATGGTGTCATTAAATGGTTTGTTTTTGGCTTTGTGCTATGTCTGTTATGTGTTGATGATTTGGCTGATCGGAGTGCGTCATAAAACTATTTGCCATTGCTTAATGTTATTTGTTTATTGTGTGAATATTAGATAAACTTAAGGGGTCTGGATGGTATTCAAGGACCTGTCTATGTGGGTACTGGATGTGTCTTTAACAGGACGGCATTGTATGGTTATGAACCTCCCCTCAAACCCAAGCATAAGAAACCAGGCATGCTATCTTCACTCTGTGGTGGATCACGAAAGAGGGGTTCTAAATCAAGCAAAAAGGGATCTGACAAGAAGAAATCTGGAAAGCATGTAGATCCCACTGTACCCATTTTCAGCTTGGATGATATAGAAGAAGGCGTTGAAGGTACATGTTATGTTTTCTCATTCTGTTTTGTATAAATATATTATTAGAAGGCATTTTATTCATTTTCTTACTGCAGGTGAGGGTTATCAGCAACAGTATCTTTAACATCTAAAGTTGATAAGTCAACCTTGAAACTGAATTTGGTTAACACATGACTCTATACTGGTCATTGAAACAATATTATTGCAACCTTTAGTGAGGAAGTTAGATAGATCGTCATGTTTTTCACTTGTGAGCATATTGTTAATTGTTTATACAAGTACCAACTGATCTTGCTGGGGTAGCATGAATTGATCGCTGGAAGTTTCTTCAGTTTCAAATTACTGAATCATATTAGGTGTAACTAAGATTTTTTATGTACATTTGTAAATTCAGGAGCTGGATTTGATGATGAGAAGTCACTTCTCATGTCTCAAATGAGCCTGGAGAAGAGGTTTGGCCAGTCAGCTGTTTTTGTTGCTTCCACACTTATGGAGAATGGCGGTGTTCCTCAGTCTGCAACACCAGAAACTCTTCTTAAAGAAGCTATTCATGTCATTAGTTGTGGGTATGAGGACAAAACAGATTGGGGATCTGAGGTATGTTTATTGCTTTAACTTCCATTTGGGCACTGTCAATTGTTTTTGCCAATGGTTCCATCTGCACATTTAAGCAGATTTATGTATTTCTTGGGATAGTTATGATAAGGATGAGGATGCAATATAATATAATGAGCAAAAATATGTTCTGTACCAAGATAATCCTTCCTATATTGTATTCCAAAGTTTACAGGCCTAAAGTAAGCCTCTGGATTAGGCAAACCTTAAAACTGATCTGTTCATTACAAACATCTCAAATTTAGTTTGATTTTGTTGCCTGCATACAAGCTTTGCTTACTCTAGCTGTTTTACCTTTGTTCAACTTTCTTGATTCCTCACAAGATCTTTGATGCTTGGTTCTCAAACTGCAGATTGGATGGATCTATGGTTCTGTTACAGAAGATATTCTTACTGGTTTTAAGATGCATGCCCGTGGTTGGCGCTCAATTTATTGTATGCCTAAGCGCCCAGCCTTTAAAGGGTCTGCTCCTATTAATCTTTCTGATCGTCTGAACCAAGTGCTTCGATGGGCTCTGGGTTCTGTTGAAATTCTTCTCAGTCGGCATTGTCCAATTTGGTATGGCTATGGTGGTAGGTTGAAATGGCTTGAGAGGTTTGCATATGTAAACACTACCATTTATCCAATCACCGCCATTCCTCTTCTCCTGTATTGTACACTTCCAGCTATCTGTCTACTTACAGACAAATTCATTATTCCACAGGTTAGTTACACCACAGTTTCTGTCCATGCAGCCTCTGTATGTCCAAACTTGGTCTTGAAGGCAATTTGTTTCTCTGTGCTCCTTGTTTGTGCAGTCCCTGCTCACTTGGGAACTGCCTATAGGGAGGGTAGTAGGTTATCTGCTAGTGATTTTAAAGAAACCAAAAATATTACCAATATGGCGTTTTGGTTTGATTGCCAAAATTATTGCAATTTCAACGATTTAATATTTTGTGATTTATGTTTATAGATATGCATTCAATCGGCATCTAATGTATTGCCGCTGTGTGTAGCTTGCAAGAGACTTCCCATCACTGCATCTTTAGCATCTACTAAGCCTTTGCTTCACTTGGTCTGTTGCAGATTAGTAACATCGCAAGCATATGGTTTATTTCTCTCTTTCTTTCCATCTTTGCAACCGGTATCTTGGAGATGAGGTGGAGCGGTGTTGGGATTGATGAGTGGTGGAGGAATGAACAGTTTTGGGTTATCGGTGGTGTTTCAGCCCATCTTTTTGCTGTTTTCCAAGGCTTGCTCAAAGTACTTGCTGGCATTGACACCAACTTCACTGTTACGTCCAAGGCATCAGACGAGGACGGCGATTTTGCTGAATTATACTTGTTCAAATGGACAACTCTACTTGTCCCGCCAACAACTCTCCTCATCGTTAACTTGGTGGGTGTTGTTGCCGGGATATCCCATGCAATCAACAGTGGTTATCAGTCATGGGGTCCACTCTTTGGCAAGCTTTTCTTCGCTTTCTGGGTGATCATCCATCTCTATCCTTTCCTCAAAGGTTTGATGGGTCGCCAGAATCGGACACCCACCATTGTTGTCGTCTGGTCTATTCTCCTTGCTTCAATCTTTTCCTTGCTGTGGGTGAGAGTTGATCCCTTCACCACTAGAGTTACTGGTCCAGATGTTGAGCAGTGTGGCATCAACTGTTAGAGAAGAAATGAGACCGAACTCATTTCGGGTGCCATCCTCATGAACAAAAAAAAAGAAAAAAAAGAGGAAGGTGGTGAGTGGGTTTAAGTGATTCCCTCGTGCTTTCTTTCGGCAAGCCTTCGTATAAATCACATGTGCAGATAATAGGTGATGTACTTGAATTATTTTGCAGTTTCATGAGGGGATTCGTTTGTAATATTTTGGACGTGAACTTGTAGATTTCGCTGGTGGAACAAAAATTCAATTTATTTTGTGACTCTGTTTACAAGAGAAACCTTGTATTAAGAAGACTGTTAGTTACCCTTCTATTGTCCTCAATGCCTCCACACTTGCAAGCAAACTGTTCCCTGTCAAAATCATACTCAGCAAGCTCCTTTGCAGTTTCATAGTTGCAAGCAATCTCCTTTCTGTCAGAAATGTAAATTTATTCAGCAAAGCAAGCAAGCACACACCAATTTAAACCAGGTGATAGGAGAATGGGCTGCTGGGGACAATCACCGTTGAAAGTCGTCTTACTTTTGGAATTCGTCACTAGCTAGCGCAAGTCATAATTTATGCCTAATTGCCTGTAATAATTTTTAGCGTTTTCTTAGTTACACTACTTTCGGCAATTGAGAGAGAACGAGAGGAGTAAACCCGTGGTGTGGTGTCAGGCATACAATTATAAAGCCCAGTTAACATTTTGGGTCCGAAGACAATATTGCTTGTTCAAAACGGGTTGTGTTGATCAGCTAGGTCTTTCTCCAGGTCTCCAATGGCATCCTTCGGCTCTGAAAAAAAGACAAAACTTACTTCTTAACAACTGTTCGACCTTCCCCTCTCTTATAAATCCAGCCAATGTAATCGCCAATGAGTCTCAGCGACTAAGAGGATGTTTCTCACAGTTTTTGCTTTTACTTTAAATCCTTTTAAAAATATTTTTGCTTAAAAAATTATTATATTGATATTCTTTTAAATATGTAATAATTTTGATATAATGAATATAAAAAAACTGAAAAAAATGTTTTAATGTATTTTCAAATTAAACACTAATTTAAAAGATATCTTATTATATTATAATGTCAAGCACAATGTTATATACTTTGAACATGTTTAGTATTTGGTTGAATTGCTGTTTTATTATTTTATGAATTTTTTAATATTTTTTTATGTTTTTGTTATTATTTTGATGTGTTAAAATTAAAAGTATTATTTTAATATATTTTTAAATAAATATATTTTTAAAAATAATTTTTGTTACACACTTAAACAATGTAACAAAATAATTTTGCTGATATGCTCCCATATTTGGATGCTAATCAAAATTGATTGTCAATATCATAACCTCAAGATTTTATATTGTTTCTATTTGTTTTTATATTTTAAATTTTAAAAAAAAATAATTTTTTTGATATTTTTAGATTATTTTAATGTGTTAATATAAAAAAAAATTCTAACAAAATTAAAATTAAAATATTATTTTGATGTATTTTAAAAAATATTTTAAAAAATAATTATAGTTATATTTTCAAATATTCTCGAAGAACTGTATAATAATAACTCTAAAGATATACTAAATAAAAAACCAAAAATAAAATAAAAAAATATTATTTTGGCTCTTCATGTTTGTTTTACATACTCTAAAAGTGTTAAATAAAATGTTAAAATGTTTTTTTTAAAAAAAATATTATTTCAGAATATCTTTAAAAAAAAGCTAAAATTAACAAAATGAGGTAAAGAAAACCAATTAAATGCAACTATATAAAAAAAACTAAAATTAAACTCATTGAAAAAAAATACTTACTCCAATTCAATTAACTTTTTAACCAGTTTTTTTCTATTAAACTATACATAAAAAAAACCTATATTTATTTTATTTAAAATACTATTTTATCAAGATGCTATCACGACAGATAATTTATCCTGACACAACAAACTTCGGTGATCTCGTCCCCTCCCCGCCCCCCACCACCACCTGATGCATCTCCCCCCTCCTGCATGCAAGAGATGACGTGTCTATACAGCAAATCATATACATGCGTGATTATTGTTCTTAATACGGTCGAAGGTGATATTATTATTTTTTAAAGGTTTTGTTTTAAATATTAAAACATTAAAAATAAAACATATATTAAAAAACACAAAAATAAATAAAGCGGTGCCAGCAGCACATGCACTCAGCACGCGTGGCACGTAGAGAGCTGGAACGTGTCAAAAATCCTTCGATGTTGGAAACGTGGCAAAGCGCGATAAACATACAAATAGCAGTAAGCAGTGCCTTCGGACAACGAATCTTGGCCAAGGATTTTGTTTGTTTCCCGCGAAAGTTTTTGCAATGGCGATCACTGAAGAACCAATTATCTCTAGGTTGAACCGTTTAGACAACATGGTAAGTTTATCAACTGTTGAGTTTGAATCTTTTGAGATATATAGTATTAATTACATTGGGTGATTTTTGGCCTTTTGAATCTTTTCCTTTATGCTTTTTTCCCCTTCTTTTTGGTTCTTAGGTTTGAGTGTTTCTAATCTCGTTCTGGGGTAATTCCCTTCTTGCTAATCTTATCGTATAAGTAAATTGCTTGCATCAAAAAGAAAAAAGAAAGGGCGATTGTACTTTGCGGGAGCCATGGTGCTAAATGCGGGTGTGGCCTGCAAGATGTTAATTTCATTATCAGAAAACTAGTCAAGGTTGAGGGTCTTCGTACAAGCTGCTGTGCCATCAATAACCTAATTAATAAGTTCACTGAACATTTTGAATACTCCCATGTCTTCTTCATCACTGCTAGTCGGTGTTAAAAGGCTAGAAAAGAGGGTGTTTTTCTTCCTCCTCTTGATAAAATGGGAAGACATTTGGTAAACAAGATGACAAGATAAAACTAGCTAGTAGACATGGGAGGAAACAAGTCATGCCCGTATATGGGTTTCTCCGCTTGTGAAGGTTAGTCTAGTCCCAGCACGCACGGCCAAATTAGCAGTAACAGCTAGCATCTACTGCATATTCCTTCTTTACTTGAATCACTTGGGAATCGATGCGACAGGACAAATCACTTAGTTAAACAAGTACCATTAGCTGTTTGATCAATTAGTTTTGTAATTGCCTTCCATTTCCTCACTGATTAATTAAAGCCTGGCTAACAATAATCGAGCTATCAAACTTTCTGTGGCTTGGCGGTCTTCACTTTTGCTCTTTTATCAAGAAAAGTTACTTCGCTTGGGCCCATATATGTTTTTAAAACGCGTGTGTGCATATGATCACCAGATGAGGGAGCTAGCGGAGCTTGGAGGCTGCAACAGGCCTCCAAAGTGCTCATCTCCATCCACCCCATCAAGTGGGACCCTTGCAAGGGAAGGCAAGGTCTCATTCGTTGATCTTTCCCCAGAGAGCTTAGAGAAGCACTGCCGTCCGATCAGCTATGTCATGATGGAGACCGAAGAAAAGGGCACCCTCGTTGAGAGACTTGACCATTTAGAGGAACGCGTACTGAAGGTGAGTCCTGTGGAAAGATGTTTATCAGCCACTTAATCGATGGCCTTTTAAAAGGACGTGTAGCTTATTCTGATGTATTGTATCAGCTCTGTGTGCAGCTAGAGGGTGGATTAGAGGCTGACAAGCACAGGGAAGAAGTGGGGACAGAGAAAAGGAAGCACAAGAAGGGGTTGAAGGGGCTTGTTGAGAAAATAGTCAAAGGAAATAAAAAGCACAGGGACATGGAGTGAAGCGCAAGCTCTTCTTTTTCTCGTTTCTTTTCAATTTCAGAGCTCGTTACAGCTTCATTGTGCTTTCTCTCCTGTACGTGTACGCGAGGTTCTCAGTTTTGACTGTGAAGGAGCTTTTTCTTTCTTTATTTAAATGCATTTGTTTTCCCACCGGAAAAGGTCAATTTAGCAGTAAAACGAAGGGAAAATGTGGATCTATACACCGGAAAAAAACGCACTGCCTAGTGAAGGCTCTTGTTCTAGTGGGCAGACCTTCAGACCTTTTTTATTTATTTATTTTAAATTAATATATTTTTAAACTATTTTAATATACTAATATTAAAAGTTGTCCAGTGTTTATTTTTCAAAAGTAATTTTTAATATTTTTTTTAGATTAACGTGGGTGTTCGGACCAGCTTTCGCGTACCACGACTAATCCCACGGGCCCTGAAGTTAATGACCATGTAAGCCTCCAGTGGCTATCATATGAGCAACTAAAGACTTGAACCTGAGATTACAGAGGAAGCAAACTCCTTGATTCCAAGTCCTTACTACTTGGCCACCACCACCTAGATAGTGAAGTAATTTTTAATATTAGTATGTTAAGATGATAAAAAATATATTTTAACAAAACAGCTTTTGACATGATTCCAAACGCTAATGAATGAAATGAAAGAAAGATGAAGAAAAAGGGAGAGGAGAGATTTTCCACAGCGCGTACGGGGATTTTGATCATACCACAAGCAACCATGTGATCCGTCGACTGGCCATTTTGCTCCAATTAGTCATTATGATTTTTCAACAAATTATTTTATCTGACAAAACTATATCCTGTGATTGACAGCATTTATATTGTGTCCGTTTATTTGGTCAATCGTTTCGCTTGACTATCTTGTGCATCGGACCCACCCACTTACAATATTTTTGGCTCGTATTATCGACAAGCTGGAAACGATACAAAAGCAAAAAGTTTTGGCAACCGCGACGGTGGGAAAACTTTATATAGAGCATATTTGTTTTTAAAAAAATTATTTTTAATTTTTTTTATATTTATTTGTAATTAAAAAAATTGATTAATAAAAAAAAATTAATTAATAAAAAATATTTTTTAGTAAATAAAAAATACTTTTCGGTCAATAGAAAATATTTTTTATTCAACAAAAAATATTTTTTGGTTAACAAAAATATTTTTTAATAAAAAAATTTTTGTCATGATTTTCAGAAAAGTGTTTTTTTTAACTGTATTTGTTTTTTAGAAAATGGTTTTCAGAAAAATAATTTTCAAACTTTCTTGTGTTTGTTTACTATTAGGAAAGTTGGTAAATAGAAAACATTTTTCAGTCAAAGAAAAATTTGGCTTGATTTTCAGAAAAGTGTTTTCCTGAAAAATTTGAAGGAAAACACTTTTTAAAAGTTGTGAAAAATTTAGAAATGTCATTATTTGCTGATTATATCAAATTTGATCCTCAAACTTTTGATTATTATATATATTTTGTTTTGAATATTTATTTTTTAATTTCATTTCTTAAAATTTAATTTTTAGATTAATTTTGGTCCTCATTTTTATAATTGTTATTTACTTCTCTTCTATTATTTTTTTATTAAAAAAATTTTCTATCAAGTTTGATTCTTATTTTTTTATTGTTATTTATTTTATTTGAAATACTTTATGAAATGTAAATTATTATTATTTTAATTTCTTCATCTTTTTTTTTAGATTTGATCTTTATTATTTTGATTATTATTTATTTTATTTGAGATAATTTATGATTTTTTTTTCAATTTCATTACTATTCAACTTTTTAATTTGTAAGATTTATTCTTTATTATTTTAATAAACTTGAGAAAAGTAAAATATTAATAAATTTTTTTTTCAGTTTATTTTTCATAAGACTATTAAATATCAAAAAATATTTTACTTTTCATGAATTCATTTTCCTCAGAATTCACTTTTCAGAAGAAAATAACTTTTCTGCAAACAAACGGAGCCTTAATTTCATGTTTTGTAAACATAATATTTATTTAAATTCATGATTAGTTAGTTGAAATGATTGGTAAAAAAATTATTAAATTATTAAAACAAGATTTTAAATATTTAATGGTAGGAGAATAACAATCTTAATAAATTTCAATAAAAATTGAAGTATCATCTAACAATACAAATTTAATAAATTTTAATAAAAATTTAAGTACCATCTAACAATATAAACTAGTTTAAATATTTATATTAATAAAAAAATTATAGTTTTTTAAAATTGTTATTTTTATTTGATATAACTAAAGTTTTTCGTAGCTCTAAATCCATTCCACCGATCCCACGTATGCTTATATTATATCATTCACGCAATTTATACATGGAAAATCCTCATTTAATTCATCCAGCTTGATCTTATAATCATTTGTTATCATAATCTCAAGGACACTGTTAGCATTGAAAAATATATAACAACTAGAGTGTGTGAACAATGATTTTTTAAGATTTTAATTAAAGTTTATTTTTATCTATAAATTAAAAAAAATATTTATATTTTGATTTATAAAATTTATTTAAAAATAAAATTATAATTATAATATAAACTGGTCTAACAATTCATCTAATCAAATCAACCGATTAATTAATTCAGTCAAATAACTTAAGTTTCATCTTTATATCTGATAATAATAATATCTAATAAATATTATATTTTTAAAACATAATAAAATAAAAATGTGAGATTTTATCAAAAAAAAGAAAAATTCAAATGCATTGTTCTATTAAAATTATAAAAAGACTAAGCTAATTTAATATATATATATATATATCCAAAGATGGTAGATTATGTTTGTTACCTTAAAATACGAGTGATGTGCGCTTAAATATTTCGTAACAACATTCTATTTACCCGAGAAAATGAAAAGCTAGACGTGGCACATTGGCATTCGTCCTTCCATCCGTCTATATCTCAATGGTACTGCCACTGACAAAGAAATGCTGCTTTTCCTTCTAATCCGACGGTGGAAAACACTACCATTTGGTTAGTCGTCAACTGTTCTCTTAACGGCCCTTCTATTGATTATCCAGAGTACTTCTCCTGGCGGAAGATGTCCTTCTCTCTAGAGGCCACTGATTTTTTATCTCCTTTATTAAAGGGGGACAGGAATTATTCTACAGATGGCATTGTTTCCGTTGCCCAAGTTTGATGACGGTCGATCTCATGAATTACGATGACCATGCCAGATGTTCAGCGATGAGGGCATAGGCATCACATGTTTATTAAATTTTTTGTGTTTTATTTTTTTAATATTACTAAATTATTTTGATATTTTTTTTAAATATTTTATAAAACAACCGTATCATACTATCAATCTAAAATATAATAAGCATTGTGATGTAAATAATTTTTCAAAATATTTTTTTTATAAAAATATATTAAATAATATATTTATTTTAAATATAAAAAATCAAAAAAATAAATTAAAAATAATAAATAACATTTTTAAAAAATAATTTAATCATATAAATAAGCATTAAGCAAGAAAGAATAATAAATATTTAGCGACAAGGAAAGATAAAGTATGTGTGCTTATGTGATTTTTATGATTTTGTGTTAAAATTATCTGAAAATATAATAAAAAAGAGTTCATGCTTTTGTAATCCAACCACATCGAAACTAATGTCAATGCAATTCAAACGTGTTATCAAGCATGGTCTAAAGTTTTCATTAGGTACTATTTTTAAAATTATCCATGAC
>SRLM01000287.1:1009023-1043420 GCA_015708895.1 Populus ilicifolia | reverse complement strand
GAGACAGTATATATATATATGATATGTAATTTGAGGGGGGCAAACGTGCACTTTCTTTATAAAATAGAGAAAAGTAGGAGAAAACAAGAAGATCATCAGTGACAAACTGCCCATTAACCACAATCACGTGTTATACTAGGAAAAAAAGGGTGAGACGATGCTTCTAATGAGAAACAACAAATTTGGCCATAGAAAAGCACTGCACATGCTGCCTAAAAGGCACAAACACCTCCCGAGCATGGATACGTGAAGGATATATGCTTATAGAGACTGTGCTTCCAATGATGAACAATAAATTTGGCTACAGGAAAGTGTCGCACGTTCCACTTAAAAGGCTCAAGTGCCTTCCAAGCGTGGATGCGTGAAGGATACATACCTATTTATACGATAAAAAAGATTGATATCTTTTTTCCAAGTACAAGGGTGTCGAAGTAATAAATAACCCGGCAAGATTGAGGTCGAACCACAAAGAGGTTAATTGTATAAATTAACTAACTAACTAACTAACTAACAACAATAACAATAATAATAGAAGAAGAAAAAGTTGATAATAACTTTGTTGAAGTTGATAATAACTTTGAGATGAAGATCAATGTAAGGATTAAATAATAATAATAACAAATATCAAGGTTAAAGAATTCATTAAAGGTATTTCAAACAAGTATAATATAAATGTTTTTTATTACTCAATTGAAAAACATGCATAAAAGAGGTTCCAATCAGATTATAAATGGTTAACATGATTACATTACTTATCTTATTCGAATAATACTAATACTTGTAAATGTTGTCAGGTGTTCATGATTATAACTTATGTTAATAACAAATCAAGTTCTTTTCATAGCATAAGTGTCGGTTATACCATATAGTTGGGTTATAAAAGTGTTAAGTATTTGTTGTACCAAATTTTATACAACATCAATCTATATTACCATTTAACAAGCAAAGTATTAAGAGTGAACAAGATAACAAATACAAAACATTTTAGTATCAAACATTAAAGTTCACGTTAAGTTTACACTATACTTATTCTTACACCATTAGTGTAACCTTTTCACCATAACATAATAAACTTAGTTAAACATAAATAAATAAGATAAGAACATAAATAAAATAAAAATGAACTAAGTAAAGGAAATGAATTGAAAGGTATAAACAAGATATTAATGAAAATAAAATTTACGCATTACAAAAAAAATACAAAGAGAGAAAGCAAAATCATTATCTTGATCTGGAAACCAAGATGCTTAAATGTATGAAAAATGCCTCCTTTTATAAGCCAAAATTTAAAACTATTCATTTGATGACTAATTATTGAATGGATGACTAACTCTTGACTTAGTGACAATTCTTCTCTTCTTATCTGCCGAAAACATCATTGATAACATCAAAATTTGAATTAGACCTCCACATGAAAGTTGTAAGAAATAATCTCATCATTTCAGGGAAAAAAAATTCAAGTCATTTAGACTTATAGAACTCTAGATATGAGCTGAACACCGAATAGTGTCTCAGCTGCATGATAAATTCAGACTTCTTTATTATTGTTACCATTTGGACCTGAAAACGGCCTTTTTAAATTTTAGACTACACATGAAAGTTGCAGGTCTATATCTTACATTTTTATCCATATAAAGTAAATCTAAATGTGAGATCTATAACTTCTGATATGACCCATTTACCGAATAATGTTTTAGTTTGGGCTGCGCTAGTATCTCTTTTCTAAGTTTGACCATCGTTTTGTCCTTTCAATTTCAGTGCTTAAACTCATCAATCAATCCTTTTATTTATGTGATAGGCCTGCATTTTAGATGAACATTTACCACAAATTAAAGATATTTTATAGTATTAGATGTGTTATTATAAAACATGTTTTAGTTAAGGAGTTATTGATACTTCAAGTGCAAAATGATGATATAAAATCTTGATAAAAATATACTTTTAAGTACTAATCACCTTTAAAGATGGTGCTTCTAATGAGGAATAACAAATTTGGCCATAGAAAAGCGTCGCACGTGCTGTTTAGAAGGCGCAAACGCCTCCCAAGCATGGATACATGAAGTGACACGACTAAAAGACTGATGTCTTCTCCTAAGTGCAGGAGTGTCAAAGTAATAAATAACTCAGTAAGACCGGTGTTGAACCATAGAGAGGTTAATTGTATAAATTATAAATAATGACAATAGTAACAACAACAACAACAACAAAAACAACAATAGTAGTAGTAAAAAAGAAGAAGAAGAAGTTGATAAGAACTTTGAGATAGAAGATTAATGTAATGATTAAACAATGATAACAACAAATGTCAAGATTAGAGGATCTACCAATGGTACGTCAAACAAGTATAATATAAACTTTTATTATTCAATTGAAAACCACATACAAAGGAGGTTCCAATCAAATTATAAATTGTTAACATGATTACATTAGTTATCTTATTCCATTAATGCTAATACTTGTAAATCTCGTCAGGCATTTATGCTTATAATTTATGTTAACAACAAATCAAATTTTTTTCATAGCATAGGTGTCGGTTATACTATACAATATAGGCTATGAAAGTACCAAACATTTGTTGTACCAAGTGTTATACAACATAAATCTAGATTAGTCATTTAACAAGAAAAACATTAAAGAGTGAACAAGATAACACATACAAAATATTTTAGTATCAAACATTAAAGTCCATGTTAAGTTTACATTATACTTGTTCTTACACAATCGGTGTAACATTTTCACCTTGAGATAATAAATTTAATTAAACATAATGAAAAAAAGAAAAACAAATAAACAAAATAAGAATATAAATAAGATAAAAGTTAACTAAGTAAAGGTAAAGTGATGAAAGACATAAACAAGATATTAATAAAAATAAAACTTAAACATTACAAAAATACAAAGAGAGAAAGCAATGACATGATTTTGATCTGGAAACCAATATGCATAAATGCATGGCAAATGCCTTCTTTTATAGGCCAAAATTAAAAACTATTAATTTGATGACTAATTATTAAATGGGTGACTAACTCTTGACTTGATGACAATCCTTAGCTTCTATTGTCTGCGTAAAATGTTATTGATAACGTCAGAATTGGAACAACTTAAAAAAGTTGTAGGAAATTATCCCAGCTTTCCAGGAAAACAAATGAAGGTCATTTGAACTTTTAGAATTTCATATATAAGCCAAACATTGAATAGTGTTCGGACTGCAGGATAGATTTAGACTTCTTTGTTGTTGTTACAATATTTGGACTTGAAATTGGTCTTTTTAAATCTTGAGATCCCAAGAAAGTTGTAAGCCTATGTCTTACCTTGCAATCCATATAAAGAAGATCTAAATCCGAGATCTATAGCTCCAAATATAACCTAATTACCAAGCATTGTTCTGTTTTCGACTGCATCAATATATCTTTTCTAAATTTGGTCATCTTTTTATTCTTTCAATTTCAGTTCTTAAACTCATCAATCAATCCTTTTATTTATATGATAGGCCTGTATTTAAAATGAATATTTACCACAAATGAAAGGTATCTTATATTATTAGATATGCTAGTATAAAATATGCTTTAGTTAAGGAGTTATTGATACTTTACATGCAAAATGATGATATAAAACCTTGATAAAAATACACTTTTTAGTACTAATCATGAAGGATACATGCATATAGCTTTTTCCTTTTTTTAATAACCAGTGAATTATTAAAAAAGACCAAATTACCCTCCAAACCCATGTGTCCCATTTTTCATTGAAAGGACAACAATGTAATTTAATTGTCTTGATAAATAGTCTTTAGTGTTCGCAAGCACCATAATTTCCATAGTATTTTAGCAACTATATTTATTGTTTTTGTTAATTTGTTATAGTATATATAAAATATAATTTGTTTTTTCTAGCATTGTTCCTCTCCATCCCTTAATCTATGATCTTATAATACCTTTTCAATTTTTTTTTAGTATTTATCTAGGTTTTTCTTTTTATCATTGAAACCTTCTAGAATAATATTTATATTTGACAACCAAGCCTACAGTTAATAAGTAAAACTATTCAATGATTGCAACCATATTATTCTTTGAAAAATAATTTGAATCAAATATGGATAATTAATATGATTTTAGATAATCTTTTGAGATTGAAATTAGTACTTTTGAAAAATGATATCAAGTGGAATTTAGTTTTGTCGTTATTTATTAAAATTTCTAAAAAATATAAGCTATCCTGGTACCCTGTGATGATACTTTTGCTAGTATTGTTTAAAGATGAATAACTTTTAGGTAGTTTGAGATTACGAATAATGGTTATTTCTTAAAATATTTCTTTCTTTAAAATTATTTTAAAAATATATATTTTTAATTTTATTTTTAACATTACCATAATAAAATAGTATAAAAACAAAAAAATAATTTAAAGTAAAAAAATAAAAAATAATTTTTTCAAAAGCTGTTTTTTTTTAAAAAAAGGGTTCTAAGCATTATATATAGTAGATCAAACTAAGTACCTAATATAACTAAAAAACCTTAGAAATCATCAAAGAGTTTTTTTTTCTTTGAATTTAGTCCCCTCCCTCTTTTTATATTTTCTCCTTATTTTTTTTCATTTCATCTTTTCTCTCTCTCTTGATTTTATCATTGGATTTTTTTTGAAATTATTCATATTATCTTTAGATTAATTCAATTAACTAAATCACGTCAAAGTAATTTCATGTTCATCTTTCCCCCCTCAATTTCATCTATATATTTTTTTAGCAATCATTTGAATTGTCTTTAGACCATAGTTAATTAACGCGGCCTGGGGGTTGACCTGGCTAAGGGGCTGGGTCTTGGGTTTCATCGGTCAGCCCATGTCAACTTGGATGAACCTGAAAAATTATTTTTTAAAATATTTTATATAAAAAAATTAAGAAAAAATCCATGTAAATATAAGCCATACATATTATAAATAATAAAGTTAAAAGAATATTTTAAGTGTTTTTATCCCACATTAAAAAAAAATATAATTTTTTTCTTGGAAATATAGGGTATATATACTAATGAGTTTCAAATTCCATATTAAAAAAACATAGTTTTTTTTCTTGTGAACATAGTGTGTATATATTAATGGGTTTTAAATTTCATATTGAAAAAAATATAGCCTTTTTCTTTGGAACATAGAGTATATATACTAATAAGTTTTAAAGTTCACTTTAAAAAGATACCATGTTATCCTTTTAAGTTGAAATATTTAAATCAAAAAGTTTTTTTTATCTTATATTAAAAAAACATAACTTTTTTCTTGGGAACATAAAGCATATATACTAATGGATTTCAAATCCCACATTAAAAAAAGTTATTGAGTCTTACCTGGGCACCCGGGTTAGAGGTTGACTCGCCGGATCGACTAGGTTTGGCAGGGTCATTGCACCGGTTAGTCTTTTAACAAACCCGAACTGATCCAACCCCTAAGTTGACTTGTCAGGCTAATCCGGGCTTAATAACTATGCTTTAGACTAATCAAATCGATTAGATCATGCCGTGACAATTCTTAAGTGATTTAGTTTTAAACCCGGGCTAGGTAAAAATTCAGGTTGAGAGGTTTTTCCCTATCAATTTCATCCTTTTTTTTTACTTAATTTTATCCTTGATTTTTTTTTGTATTGGTTGGTTGAGTTGTCTTTTAATTGGCTATATCGACTAGTCACATTAAGTCAACTTCTATATTGTTTAATTTTAAATTTAAGTTAAACAAGGAGTGAATCAAATCGTTTTTGAATCGACCAAGGTGACTAGATTACGTTGGGGAAACTCTCAAATTGTTTAATTTTAAACCCTATCTACATAAAGAATCGAGTTAAAAGATTTTTTTTACACTAATTTTATCCTCAAAATTGTTTTTATCGATCGACTGAGTTGAATCTAGAAAGCCCAAATTAATTGGGTCATGCCAGGTGAACTTTTATATTATTTAATTTTAAAACCATGTCATGGAAGAAGTTAGGTTAAAAGGGTTTTTTCTATCAATTTCACCCTTAGACTATTTTTATTTGTCATCCAAGTTGTCATCAGACTATTTAGGTTGACCAAGTCATATTAGATCAACTCTCATTATTTCAAGATTAACCCACTAAAATGAATTTAATAATAATATCAAATATTTTTTTATTGTCAATGTATTTTTTGTTACATTAAAAAATAATTCCATCCGCAACTTAAAATTTACCTATAAACTAATTGGTCTCAACCAAAGCCTTTGATGATAATATTGTTTGTCATTACATTTTAAAAGTGTTTTTAAAAAATTAAATTTTTTTATTTTAAATTAATATATTTTTGATATTTTCAAATTATTTTTTAAAATTTTTTATGGCTGGTCCTATCATTAGAAAGTTTCTCTCATTTTTTTTCCTCATTCTATTTTTTATTTTTTTTCCATGTTTTTCACTTTTATATATTTTACTTTGTCTAGGTAGGTAAAAAACAATTCATTTAAGATAAACACTCAATATTTTAGAAGCGAAAGGCACGAGAAAAGGGGTCTATATCTGGCGTGATGATCATGCTGCAACTATAGTTGTAGCTTAACTGTAGATTAGAAATGGTTAAAAAATATATTTGATTAAAATAGTTCTTAAAATAGAGGTTGGCAAATGATAAAATTATTAGAGTGAAGCTTCTCTAGCCTTTAGATTTCAAGATATGAGGACTTTAAGGACTCCACGACTAACTTTTAGTTATCATGCAAATTTGAGTCTGCTTTTCCGATCTATATATGAGCATGAACAATAAATACTAAATCCCGAAGCCCTACAAAGCATAGAGCGAAAATATATGTTGGAGAACTGCCCCAAATTCCGAATCATCATGTGCTGTAGATAGGATGCCATCAACGACAATCTTAGTATCCATCTCTGTTATCACGTGTTGAAGGTCGTTGGCCAGGGTTTCCGCCATTAGGGGATTGTAAATACCTCTATTCTGCCAACATCCACACCACAAGATAGACCTGTCCCCGATGGTCCCTAATAATAAATCTTGTACCCATTGCAAGGTTCTGACTGAATAGTACTGCAGCATCCATGTTGCATTTAAGTGAAGCTTCCCATTTGGACACAGCTGTAGTAAGCAAATCCCCTCTGTCGTGCCGAGAGGCATATTGATATAAGAGGGACGAGCTGCCTTCCATTGCGCATAAGAGTCTAACCCCAAGCTGAGAGCTCGATCTACTGCAAGATAATCGAGAGGAAATATTCCACGTTCGGTCGTTACGTTGTCGCCATACAATCCATGCCACCAGCGCAAAAACGCGCACATCCTCCGTACTTCCTGGTTGCAATTGCATGAAAAGGCACGCTCTAAATGCTTGCAGGTGCGTCGTGGCTGGATGAAAGTTCATATCTCGCCAGCAAGCTTTTGTGTATTGGCAATGCATGAGAACACGGTCAATAGATTCGTCACTTTGCCCGCAAAGAATGGCATCCATTGTCCTCAATCTCAACACCTCGCTGCCTTAGACTCAACCGCATAGGAATACTCTCAGTGCATGCCCTCCAGAGAAAGAACTTGATTTTAAGAGTTAGCTTAAGATCATTCCATAATTTCCTCCACGGTCCCTCAATTTGGTTTCTCAGTCTCTAAGGCTACTCTGTATCCTGACTTAGCCGAATAAATCCCATTTTTGGTAAAGTGCCAAATTCTCTTATCCTTCAATACCGATGCAGATAACGGAATACTACTAATGGCCATAACATCTCGTGGGAGAAATAAAGCTTCTAGCAGATTCCAATCCCACCTCCTCTCTTTGGGAATCATAAGATCACTGACCCTCATGTTCTCCAAACCCTCGATTACTGGAGTTTCGACAACCCGACACGAATCATCCTTAATCCATGCATCATCCCACACATGTATCATGTTCCCTAAACCGACTCGCCATCTACACCCCCTCCTAATAATCTCCTGTGAACTACGGATGCTCCGCTACAACATAACAAGGATTATGTCCTAATTAGCATTTAAAAAATCCCCAATGGGGAAGTATCTAGCTTTGATAATCTTGCTCGCAGGTTAGCGAGGTACATTAAGCAGCTTACACCCTTGTTTTATCATCCAACTATTTTAACTATTATTTTTATTTTATCATCACTATTACTACTATCTTATCAATAACACGTCCTCCTCTATGCAAAAGGTACCGGGTCTTTCTGTCAAAGAGAGAGTTACAGAGGTATTTGATGACAGAGACTTTATGTGATGACAGAGACTTATGATGTATAGGGGGCCGCATACTCAGATAGAGAGAGAATGCTTGCTTCTTTATCCTAGATTCATTATTTGTGAAGATGGATAACAAAATAGAACTTTACGTTTATATTTGTCTAACATACCAGCAAGACAACACCTTATGGTAATGAGAGACAAGTTTGTTACAGCTATTGTCATATTCAAACATATTCAAACAAGCTTTGAGTGTCAATTTTGATAGACTTCATTATTGGATTTCCAAGAATAATGGCATAAACATGGTTATGATTATAGTAAAGAGATTCACTAGGCATGGAGTATTTATGGCTGCCCTCGTAGTGTGTATAATTAAGGTTGCTACTGGATTGTTCTATTAAAATATAGTAAAATATTTTGAAGTGTCTTTAAATATTATAAATGATCGCGGTGTGTGATTCCCATGCAGATTCTTGACAACATTCCTTAATACGATGGGGACAAGATTAAAGTTTTTCACTGCTAATTATTTGCAAACCCATAGGCAGATGGAAAAGATAAATGCTTTGTTTGAAGAATATTATAGGCATATGGAAAAGATAAATGTTTTGTTTGAAGAATATTCGAGACACTACATGACAACAATGCAATGACATTAGTTGGGATTGTTAGTTAATGTGCAATTTTGCTACAATCTTCAAAATCCTCGGCAACAGAAGCAAGCATTTAAGTTGATTTTAAGGACACAACCCCAAACCCTTACCCTAATTGTTGTATAAAAATCTGGTGGGAAAAATCCAGTTGTGTATAGGTTAGCGAAATAGAGATAAAAATTATTTGAGCAAGTCAAAAATAGTTTGTGTAAGGCTAGAAAAAGGATGTTGAATTATGCTAACCAGAAACAAAGACTGTTGGAATTTAGTGAAGGCGACAAGGTGTTGCTCAAATCAACTCCACAAATCTGAAAGAAAATTATGAAGAAGACAAAACATCGAGAGTGAGTTCTAAATTATGATTGACCTTTTGAAATTAAAAAAAAATGAGGGTTAATGCTTATAAATTAAAGCTGCCAGAATGGCTAAAGCTTCTCCTAACTTTTCATGTAAGTTAGTTGAGACCTTCCCATGAAGATCAAAATGAAGTAAGTAATAAAAGCTCCTTTAATGATTTATAAACAGACAATGGTATTGTCAAGATCATGAATCATCGTTGACTCGGTTAATATAAAAAGAATTGATGAACTAAGTTTTTAGTAAAATGAGAGAAAAACTCAAAGGTTTTGTTAAAAAAAGACATGTATTTGTGGCAAATTAAATATAAAGTGTGGGAATACTTCACCTCTATTTTGAAGAGGACATCAAATTCTTTTTGGTTGGGGGATTTGTTAGAGTTCTAGGCACAAGCATGCACCAAAGTATACATATTATCTTAAATTTAGTAGTAAAGGATAATGGTAGCTGACATTAAGCAACAATTAATCCGTCAGGTAGCGTGTATTGGTTTTGTGCAAGTCATATGTTCTCGACTTGACATGAAACTGGACTTGGATGATGGACTTTTCAAGGTGGAAAAAACACAATTAGAATGTCAGTAAAGAATTGACATTCAAACAACAAATTTCAAGTTACATGTAGAACAATGTGGTGCGTAGTTATAACGATTACAATCATGACATCATGGGAGAAATGAGTGTCTAGATTATAGGGACATGAATGTTGAACATAGAGGAATGTCTAGGATTGCTATTTAAGAAACTATGATTATGGGTCAAATCCACCCATTTAATTTATTGGAACATAAGGAAGAAAGTGTCCCTTTACTACCTAAAAAAGTAGGAATGATAGTTATATGCTTTGTAACCTTACATACATGTTTATAAACAGGCTTGAAAGACATTGACTGTATAGTATGCAATATTTGTGTATAACACACACACACATTTGTATTGTGTAAATCCTTTGTTTACAAGATTAATAAAAGTTGAGAGATTTTATTGTGTTTGCTATGTGCTTTGAGATTATTTACTTGTGTTTGTTATTTGCTTACGATAAGAAAATTATGGGAACCTCTTTAGGTTAGCAAAACATATAATTATAGGTAAACATGAGTGAAAGGAGAGGCAAGCTGCAATCTAGTTGAGATTAGACTGTGGCATAGGGCTTAATTTTGAAGTGAAAAATTTAACTCCACCATAACC
This sequence comes from Populus ilicifolia, assembly GCA_015708895.1. Classification (NCBI taxonomy): domain Eukaryota; kingdom Viridiplantae; phylum Streptophyta; class Magnoliopsida; order Malpighiales; family Salicaceae; genus Populus; species Populus ilicifolia. The sequence continues at coordinate 1,033,034 of SRLM01000287.1, read as the reverse complement.
ACCCCACCACCAACTCTTCTTTCATAGTCACCATGACCACCATCACCATCATCTCACCATAACAATCTCTTCCACCATGACCATTTCCTTTACCATTACCATCATCACCCCCTTTACCATCACCATCATCATCATCACCTCCTCTATGACCACCTCTATCATAAAAAAATATTTACATGTAAAATATTTTCATAAAAATATTTTATAAGTTTTACAAGCTAAACATTGAAACTTTTTTTATATATAAAATAATTTCCATTCATAAAATATTTTAAGTGAAATAAATAGACCCTTGGTAGTTGTTGCTTGTAAGCTATAATTTAGTTTATATAACATGCCATTTTATATAATCAAGAAATCAAACTTTAAGGTATAAGGTTTGTGTCCAGTCCATTACATTTGACTTAAGTCCAAAGCTACGTTGTTTAAGTTTGTTTATGACTATTCAACTTGGTATCATTTACGCTATAATATAAATCTTGTATATTTTACATGGGATTATAAGTTTTTAGGTTTCATAAAATATAATAACCAAAAGTTTTATGAGGTTAATTTTTTATTCACCTATAAATTATTTAATCATATTAATTTTTTTATTAAAAATTATTTTTAATAAAACTTTAACTTAAGAGCGAATGAAACTTAATCTTACTTTTAATTTGATTTCAAACACAACCATTCATCATCATTTAAAAAAAAATAGTATTAACCCATCAATAAGAAATCAAGTCAAAAACTTTAATTCATAGAATTGGAAATTTATTTGCAATTACCACATGAATTAAAAATAAACGTAGGAGTAAAAAGTTTTAATTAAGCAATATATTTTTTAAGTTTATGGTTTCAAACTGCAAAATGCGACATCAATTAATTGTCATGGTTCATAAATATGACATTATTATATGCCATGTTTTTTAACATCAACATTATTAACATAATATATAATTGATGTCACATTTCTGATCCGCGATAATTAATTGATGTCGCCTTTTTAAACCGTGACATCAATTAAATTCAATAATCATCCTAATCATTCCATGAAAATTCGACCAACCAATTTCCTCTTTATCTAAATCTAACAAAAAATGATTCTTATAAGATTTATTATTTGTTTGTTAATCTTATATTTAATTTTGTTAATGATTTTAGAGAGTAAGAAATTTTACAATCTTAACAAAATCTAAGAAGAGTTTCCCTTATTTTGGAACTATAAATTTTATCCTACTTAAAAATACCTACAAAGAACCAAATAACCAAACACAATAAATTTTTATATTTTATAATCTTAAATAGCCTAAAAAAACAAACAAATAAACATATTCACATGCAAAAAGAGTCTCAAATAGTTTAATAATACAACAGTCAAGTAATTGAAATCTTAAAATATATCAACGTAACATATCTATCTACATCTACATCATTTACTGGATGACCTAGGTTCATTAATAACACAATTACATCTTACTCTTACTACTACTTGAGTGGCTTTATTTTTCATTATAACATCATTGAGAGTTAACCTCTATTCAAAGGTATAAAGTTTATTGCGACAACATTTAACCATCAAAACACATATGTGTATCGTCTATTCTCTTCGTTAATATCATTGAGCACATATATAGTCTTTAGGCCCTATTGTAACAACAAGCCAATCTAATATTAATAAAATATCAATAAATAAAATCCAACGTTTAATATATATTAATTCTAAAAATATTTGATTACTTATGATATTTTGAACCTGTTGGACATTTTGCTCATATTACAAGTATATAGGTGGAGGAACTTGCTTAGAATTCGATGTAATGACCTAACATGTAATACCTATATACCAAGTCAAATACACCTTTGTAATCATTTTTTGTATCTATATAAATATCTTATTTTTTCATACATTCCACTGTGAAGTATAAGTTTCGAGATGACATAATCAAACATAATTATTATTTTTACCTTGATGGTTTATAACATGTAATGCATCTCTCATATTGATGTCCATTGAAATGTATTGTCTACAACCAAATTGTCACATAACCTGATATGAGCAACATAGCTTAATCATATAAAAAAATCAACAAGACCACTGATTTTATTTTGTTAGTGCAAATAGCCGGAGTAACTATCAATCTTTCATCCAAATAAGGTGTCTACTTGACATGTAGAAGATAAGTTTTTTAAATATTAAATAACAATAATTTAGTAAAAATACACTTTTAATTTAATAAATAGTTTAAAAAATTCATAAATAACATGTTTATCTAGCTCGCTATAGTAAAATGATAACATATATGTTGGATTATTATCAGATACTCTACTAGCACACAACCTAGTATTACAAACATGTTGGTTTAATTTCATTTTTAAAGTTATAATTAGATAATATAAACTCATATATAATTGTAAAAATAATGTTGCAATACCTATATCCTCTTGGAAGCTAAAGTGTAACCCTCATAAATTTGATAGTTAGAGGTTGCAATCTAGGTATTTAGGGCTAACCTACATAAAAATGCTCCTAATACCATAATTGTTATTCAATAAAAAAACAAGTTGTTTATTTTGTATTAATAACAAACATTTAAAAAGTAAATAGTTATTTTAAGTTATTCGATTCATACAAGTATAAGTAGAAAACGTCTCTCAACCTATTAGATCTAATTCATGCATGTAAGACATAAATGTTTGTATAGATACGCCAAGACAGCAAATCTTAATATATATATGGTAATGACATCAAAATCATTCGAAAGCGTTAGATAAATTAAAGGCACACATCTTCCCATGAATAATACATCGCTAAATAAATATAGTATATATGCTCTAACATACCTACATAACACGTTAAAATTACCATACTAATTCACATATATTAAACTAATAATTAACACATTCAAATAATAATTTGATAGATACCTCTACATGATCGCGTTGTTAATATCACCTGATAGTATGATAAATATCTCTTTAATCCATTTAAAATATATATTGCCCCTTTTCAATTCAGAAGGTGAGAGTGCCAATACAAATGTATACTTGCTTAACACAATTTGATTACACATGCTAATAAATGTGACTACTTGTTCATTAATATATAGTCTAAGCAAAATTGTCACATCCTATAATGTCGACGTCATGTTCCTATGCTTAAGATGAAATGTGTGTGTCTCACATCTCCATCGCTTAATTAATGCATAGATCAAGCTGTGGTCAAACTTTATTTGCTCCAGATAACTTATGTATAAAAAACCAACCTACAACACATATGGCTAAACTCACATAAGCAATTTCATTCACTTATATGTCTGAAAATAAGTCATGGTCTCATCCTGCATAATAATTTAAAATATAATTACATAAATATATAATACATGTGATGTTAAGTAATGGAAAAACTTATTTACATTAAATATTTTTATAATCCCAACAAAAACATCCTTTAATAAATGTTTGTCCAACAACTACAAGATAAAAGTGACAGCAGGCACGACAACATGTAATGTGACTTAAAATCTCCATGACAATAGTCATGTTTTATAGAAATATCATCATTATAATATAACCACTCAACATGAGAAGAAGACCTACCATCTCAAAATGCGTGACATTTTATGTATGAGTACATGTGTTTGATGTGAAACTAAACAAATTTAATATGCTTTTAAAAAATATCATAATATATTTTAACAAATATTTATTTTGTCATACAATTATATTATTATATATATGTTGTTGATTATGACATGTTTTTTCATTATGACTTTTGTCATCTTATATGCTACACCTATAATATATATAACCCTCTCTTGTATCCATCTCTAAATTAAGTAAACATTAATCCACCAGTTTTAAATTTTTATTAGATATGTCTCGTTGAACTTAAAATCTGGTGTAATTAATCTTTTCTAACTTGTGTTATAATGGATGAAATGACATGTTATATGCTGATTTGTAGCTCTGAATCGAGTGATGATCATTAATAGATGATGTAAATCTAAGTGATTCATAATATAACATATAAGAATACATAAATATAAATGTTGAAATGTTTATCATTTACCATATATATGTTTCATCATTCAATTTGATTTTCTGTTTGAATTTCTTTTTAATAATAAGGGTGTTGATCTGAAAAACTTGTTACTCAAAGTTAAATAAAATTATCTTGTTTTATCCCTACTCAGTATCAATTAAACTTGAATTGATGAGGGGCAAATTCTTCCATGTTGAATAAAATCTTTTGTTTGATATCTTTGCTTAATCTAATAACTATTATACTAGTAAAATAACAATTGTAATAAGGTTGAAATAGCCTTTACACAAGCACCTTTTAGAATATGATTAAATGATTTTAAAAGATTATTTGTCATTTTATTATAAAAGTGATCATCATCATAATATAATGCTATTTTTTGGTTCTCATTCAAACTATTCTTGATATGTTAAGTCTAACTTATACATTCTTTCATATCACAATTCAAATTTTTATCTTAAAGGTTCATAACACAACTTCATCAAATTTTTTTCATAGATGATTATTTGAATTTATAATCAAAGTTGCTAACAAAATATTAGGCATAATATTGATGTTATCACTTCACGTCATATTTTTGTTACTTCAATCTTTATGCTTACATGATTATATGATATTATACATCTATATATTTATCAGCAATAACATATATTTGTAAGCAAAGTAAAAACCATCTTCAATTATAGTTATTTTTTTCATCAATAATTGTAATTATAATTAATAACTTCTCATCATGTTGCTTAATGAATATGTGTCATCAATACTAATAAATGGTTTATAATACTTAAAACCTTTAATACAATCTTCAGATGACAAAAAAACTTTCTAAAAAACTATTGTATTATCATCAAGATTTTTTTTATGTCTAATCAACAACTGTTTCAGGATTTGATTTTTTTATTGCTAATAAAAACCTTGATAAATTTTCAAAATACTCCTTATGTGAACTAGAAAGATGCCCAAACACCTTTTGTTTTGCAACTTATACCTTGTCATATGATATTTTATACTTATAATGCAATTTTATTTCATAATGTATACTTGTAAATGTCATTGAAAAAATATTCATCATAAGTGTTGATATAACATTAACAATAAAATTTGCATCGAGTTGATCGTGGTATTTTTAGATGAAGATTTAGATACATATGCGTGACCCTTTTAACTTTGTTATCTCAAATGATTATGATTTTTTTATGATATTCCCTACATAAATACCATTTATATTTAGATACTAGCATACATTATAATTAAAGAAATATTGAGTTCGACCATTAGATCCAATATTTAATTAAATGTGTAATATACCATTGTTTAATTGCATGAACCATTTTTTTTATTGTTAATTGTTTGTCCAACATTTAAATCAAAGCTTCCTAAAAACATTTACAATTAAATGCCTAATAATGATAAATAAAAAAGTAAACCTAAAAGCATCTCCAAATTCAGGAACACAAGGTATTATTTTATTATTAACATTATCTTCAATCTTATTATCAACATTATCATCAATATTCGGGTCTAACGTCTCTTTATTCTTATTATCACTAAGCTTATAATAATGAAATATATGTTGATTAATAAATGAATTATCAAACGTAGTATCGTCAATATTTCATAGCAAATTATCCAGCGATAAATTGTTTTTTCCTCTACTAACTAACTTTAGCATTGGTTGAAAGAATTTGGTCAACTATTCATATACAAACCACCATCTTCAATTAGCATTGGATGAAATAATTAATTATTTTTTAAAAAAACTACCATCATATATAGTTAGTAAATGTTAACAATGATGCTTACCAATTTAACACCTTAAAATTATTTCAACTTCAGTATTATCAGCGAGGTCCATGCCAAATAGTTTTTTTCATTTCTACATATGACATGCCTAAATTATGGCATAGCAATAAACTACTCTTGCTATTATATATGATAGTACTGTTTATATAAGGAATAATAATTACACTGTAATGACATAACATAAATATGTTACAAGACATTTTGCTAAAAGAAACAAATCAGCTTATGGTCAATTGGATATAATTTTAACTAAATTGCATTACCTCAACACTAATTGATAAAATTTATAGTAAAATCAATCAAATTCCTAAATTTAACGAGGCATACTTGACCAAGATTAAATATAATTCATAATATCAAATCTAATATATATTTTAATTTATAATTAGATTAAATCAAACTCAAATTCATAGCAAATTAAAACAATTTAAAAAAAATATCAAATTCAACAATTTATCCACATTTAACACAGCGTGTAATTCATTATAATTCTATCTCATTCAAGCTTTATTGCATGAAATCATCAAGCATAATGATGACATTGTTAGCCAATTCCAATAATCCACATAAAATTCCTAATTCTACAACTTATCCAAAATTCAACGCAATACATAATTAATTGAAATAATTAATTTATAATTGATTTAACTTATTTTCATGCAACTATATCAAATCAACCTTAATTAATGATATATATAACTTATTTATTATCAATTCAACAAACTCTAAATTCAACCTAAATTATAAACAATGATTTCATTTCAACTAAATTAAACAAAAATTCATAGCAATGTTGTATAGTTACATTGCTTGTAGGACTAAAAAAAAGGCTCGAGTAATAATAATAGAGATGACAACAATAGATTTTAAAGAGGAAAATATTCTATAATGTTTGAAGATTTAGATGAGTATAATTTTTAAATGTTTTAAAAGCAAAAAAACAAGTGACTCGTGAGGGGTTTAAGATAGAATAAGGTTGTAAATGGTGGTTTTGAGAGTTATGCTTCTCTATGTTTTTTTTTAATCTAGATAAGAGTTTAAATTTCACAATATATCGTATTTTTGAAGCATGATATATTAAGCTATCACATTAATAAAGCGTGACATGTTTATTTATTTTTTTTGTGAAGTGCGACAATTATCTTATTGTACTTTAAAATAACAATATCTAATATACAGTGACAATGTAAAATATGTAATTTCACTATTTTTTTAAAATTTTTATTTTATTAAAATTTTAAAATTGCTGGGCTAATTTGTTTTTTAAATTCTATTATATCTAACTATATACCTAACTTCTTGTTTGTTGGTGTGATAAAAATTGTATTTTATTTTTTTTAAATATATTAAAATAATATATTTTATTTTTTAAAATTAATTATTGATGTTAATATATGGAAGTATTATATAAAAATATAAATAAAATATTTTTTAATTGTTTTCTTAAAAGCAGTTCAAATAGTAGAGAAATAAAAAACAGTTCAAATAGTAAAGAAAAATTGACTACTGCACTGACTTGCGGATTCCAAGTACCCGTTTAAATCCACCTCAATAACCGCCACACCCCTTTAACCGGTAACTCCACTCCTTGTTTTTCAACACCAAACCGGTCATGCACCTTATCTATACGCATCGACCAAACCAGTCTCCCTTCACTTACAAAGTTCAAAAATTTGACTCGCATCTCAATGTAATTTGATGTGAATTTCAATGTCCTTTCATTTCCTTTCTTGTCATGGACTAAATAAATTTAAATAAATTCATTACAAATTCCTTCGCTCTTCATTTCGTTTCATTTCAATTTCAATTTCTGAACGTTACAGCTTGCACCCTCCGCTCCCCCTCCGTCTCTCCCTGACCGAAACTGAAACAGAAACAAAAGGCACCCTCTCTTGTTTCATAGATTACATCGATGGAAGTAGCAGCTAAGTGCTGCCTGTCTCTAGTAATTTATCCTTCCTCTTCAAAACGACATGTTGTTTCGGCTCTCAAATCTTTTTGTGTTGATCGATTATGAAGTGAATCAATTTTATTATGCATTTCTCTTAATTTTTAAGCTACCAAGAGCTGTTTCTGGCTTCAAATTTTATTAATCGGTAAGTTAAGTGCTATTCGATTATTTTAGCTTACAGAGTTGTTAGATTATTCGATACTTTTAGATAATGGGCAGATTTTATTCTGGTCTGTTCAATACAGCTGTGAGATTCTCGATTCCACTGTAATAAAATTCCTCATCTTGATAATCAGAATCTTTGCTTTTTGTTAGCTTAAGGTTAGGTTGTGTTTAGATCTGAAATTTTATTCTATCTTGTAGCTTTTAGTTTAGTATGGTTTCCTTTTCTTTCTCTGATTTGTCTTTGTTAATATTTTTGTTATATATGAATCCGTTTAATATTTGACAGCGTTTGTTATAAACAGATAGATTTTAGTCCTCCTAATAATATGCAAGATGAAGAAGACTCAAAAGCCTTCTCTTCCTGCCTTTCTAAATTTTGTTTAATTTATTTCTGGTCAGACACCATCTATGCGGTGAGTCTGGCTCTGTGGAGGGGAGTGGCTTGTGTTTTTTGGGTTTGTGAGGAGTGGGGAACTTCAGTTCATTGAAGGACTCGTGGGTCTTAAATTTTGTTCAATACTGGGAAAAAAAGGCTTTTTTTTTTTGAATCGTTATATTGTCTCTTTATTTAGCTCATGTTATGATGTGCCTTTTGTTTTCTAATGGATGCAGTCGAGTAAGGTGAATTTTAGATTTTTAGTGAATCTAAGTAATGTTATTTTGTTTTAACTTCAGGTGATTGAAGCATGTGCGGTGGTCCCGAGCAATCTGCTAAATCATCATCGACTTCAACTCCATCTACTGTAGGAGCCACACCTATTTACCAAAGATATGAATTGTCTAAGTGTAGAAACAGAAGATACTTTCTCTAGCTTACTTGAGCTTGCTGCTAACAACGATGCTGAAGGCTTTAAGGGATTTATAAAGCGGGATGCCTCCTCTATTAATGAGGCTGGTTTTTGGTATGTCCGCCAGAAAGGGTCGAAGCAGATTGTTCTTGACCAAAGAACTCCTCTTATGGTCGCTGCTACGTATGGCAGCCTTGATGTTCTCAAGCTTATTCTGGATCATACTAACGTTGATGTGAATCTGTCTTGTGGAAAGGAAAAGACTACTGCTCTTCATTGTGCTTCTTCTGGTGGATCTATCAATGTAGTTGATGTGGTTAAACTGCTGTTATCAGCAGGAGCAGATCCTAACTGCCTCGATGTCAATGGAGATCGCCCTGGTGACGTTATTGTTGTTCCTCCAAAGCTACAGACCATGAAAGTCGCTCTTGAAGAGCTTCTCTCAAAAACCGATTCCGATGGTTCTTTTCATGGCTCCGTTGGTGTGAGCAATTTACGGGTCTCAATTGGCAGCTCCAACTTTAGCTCTCCAACTCTTTCTTCATCACCAGAAAATGGTTCACCACCTTCTCCTTCTGTGTTGATTTATTCTCCAAGGGCCTCGAAGTTTAATAATCTGCCTGGCAGCTCTACACCAGAGAAGAAAGAATACCCTATTGATCCATCTCTTCCTGACATCAAGAACAGCATCTATGCAACTGATGAGTTCCGCATGTTCTCTTTTAAGGTTCGCCCATGTTCTCGTGCATACTCACATGACTGGACTGAATGTCCATTTGTTCACCCAGGAGAGAATGCACGCAGAAGAGATCCACGAAAGTTCCACTATAGCTGTGTGCCCTGCCCTGATTTTCGTAAAGGTGCCTGTAGGCGTGGGGACATGTGTGAATATGCACATGGGGTTTTTGAGTGCTGGCTTCACCCAGCTCAATACCGAACTAGGCTTTGCAAAGATGGCACAAGCTGCAACAGACAAGTCTGCTTTTTTGCCCACACGCCTGAGGAGCTCCGGCCCTTGTATGTTTCTACAGGATCTGCTATCCCTTCACCTCGATCATCTCAATCTGCAGCCAGTGTTATGGACATGGCTGCTGCTCTGAGTCTTTTGCCTGGTTCCCCATCATCAGTCTCTGCAATGTCCCCTACCCCATTCAACCAACCCATGTCTCCTGCAAATGGCATTTCTCACTCGTCCATGGCTTGGCCGCAACCTAATGTACCAACACTTCATCTTCCAGGAAGCAACTTGCAATCCAGCCGCTTGAGATCATCCTTTAGTGCCCGGGATATCCAACCTGAGGACTTCAATTTGTTGCCAGATTTTGATTCCCAACAACAGATATTAAATGATTTAACATGTTTCTCGCAGTCTCAGAACAATTCTTCTTCTTTCAGTCGTTCTGGGTGGTCTAAAACACTAAATCCTTCAAATCTTGAAGAACTGTTCACTGCTGAAATGTCTTCTCCTAGATTCGCTGATCAAGCAGCTGCTGTTTTCTCTCCAACGCATAAATCAGCGTATCTCAATCAGTTGCAACAGCAGCAGAGTATGTTATCACCCATCAACACAAGTGCGTTCTCCCCAAAAAATGTTGAGCACCATCTACTGCACTCTGCATTCGGTGCTGGATCTCCTGGAAGGATGTCGCCAAGAAGCATGGAGCCTATCTCTCCAAGGGGATCTCGATTATCTACTCTTGCTCAGCGAGAGAAGCAGCAGCAACAGCTACGTAGCCTAAGCTCAAGGGATCTGGGATCCAACAACCCTGTGGCACATAATGTAAATTCTTGGTCTAAATGGGGATCCCCTAATGGAAAATTAGACTGGTCAGTGAATGGAGATGAAGTGGGCTGGTTACGCAGATCCTCATCCTTCGAGCTTGGAAACAATGGTGAGGAGCCTGACCTGTCCTGGGTCCAATCTCTAGTGAAGGAATCGCCTCCTGAGGTGCTCAAAGAAAAGCTTGCAATTCCAGTACCTGGTGCTGCACCGTCACCTGATGTGGCAATGGGATTGAGTTCAAATTCTCAAATTAATCCTGTTTTAGAATCTTGGCTTGAGCAGATGCAAATTGAGAAGAAGCAACAGCCAGTAGTCTAGTCAAAACAAATTGGTTTTTACTCTTCAGGGTAGGATGAAAGTAATTTCACCGAGGTACATATTTTTATTGGATTTTTGGCTGGAATGGGGAAAAGCGAAGAAGATAAATGGTAGTAGAAATTCGGCAAGATGGGTGGCGGTAAAGAATTGGCAAGAACTGTCAGGGAAATCATTCAATTTTTGTACCATTTTATTGTTTAAATCAAACTCGGAATGTTGAGGGCATCTCTGGGCTGTGTTAAGGAAAAGCCAGTGCAGGTTCTCTTCCGTTCAATATATCTGATCAGGACAATTTTTTGCTTTTGCTTGCTTCTCAACTGATGAAGGTTGCAGAAGGCTACATGTTTCATCTTGCCATGAAATTATGAGCTTTGTATCCGTTTAATAGTTCATTGTCTTAGTATTTACGTGTTTGTGGATGGAGGAAGGTGAGCTGAAGGAAGTTTTGTCAGGAAGCTCAACCATGTATTTTGATGTGTTTCATTTAAGAATTTTGCATTATCGTGAAGGAGAGGGTTGATGGAGTTGGGAGGATTATGTTCTTTGAAAGATGTTAAGCTGAATTAAAGTTACTATTTCCGTGCCTTTACTGTTTGGATTCCTTCGAATCTGTACTGTGTTAGTGCTTGCGTTAGGTTTCATCATGCATCATCTGTGTAGCTGCATGATTTTGATGTTCTGCGGGATTCAATGGCAATTCACGATGCGGTGGGAACCTTCCAGTGGATGTTGTAGGATTCTCTACTGTGCGAAGATCATCAAATGCGAGAGCAAGTCTTGATCGAAGTGACTGTAAAAATACAGGAGATCAAGTCAATGGATGGACACTAATATCTTTATCTGTCTTATCACTGATTTCTTTTCTTTCCCATTGTTTTAATCTTAGTGGATATATTGTTTTTTAATTTATTAGAAAATGTTTGGGTCTGCTCTCGTAATTGTGCCCTTGTGGGAAGAAACATGGAGTCCTGGACTTTTTTGCCCATCAATGTGAGTCCTTGGATCTTTGATGGTGCCATTTGACTATCAAACTCGGGGTGTTCTCTGGGATGTTTCTTGTATATTTGAAAAGAGTGATAAAAAAATTAAAAAAATATAGATAAAATATTTAAAAAACCTGAAAAAAGAAATAAAATTTAATGATATAATCAATTCACATTAAAAAATAATATAAAATAAAAAAAACAAACTAAAACTAAATACATCCATGTTTTATCTCCCCCCTTCTCATAAAAAACCAGCCATCACACATTCAAATTCTTATTTATTTATTAATTTGTGGTTATGATTATTTATTTATTATTTGTGTTCTCATGGAGATGTTAATTTGACCGTCTAGAAGTGTTTATTATTAATGTGACGTGGCACGTCTGGCTGCATTAATTTTTTTTTTTTGAAACCAAAATCTTTATAATTTTTATGAAGATGAGGGCGTGACAGTGAAGTGTTTAACTTAATTGTGATGTGATAAGTTTTGCGATGGCAAATGATGATGGTTGCGAGAGTGAAGTGGATTTTTTTATTTAATTTGATTTTTTAAATATATTTACATTTCATTTAGTTTTATAATTTATTTTAATTAGCAAAAATGAAATTATGAATCAAGGAAGAGAAAATTGATGGGAACTAATTTTTTCTTATTTTTTTTTTTATATTTTTTGTTATCTTTTTTTGTATGAATTTTTTCTAACATAAACAAACATCTGTAGATTATGTTTGATATGCTGTAAAAAGATGGACTAGATAGTTTTTTTTTTAACAACTTGCTTGATGTAAAACCCATAAAAATTCAATGTAAATTGTACATTTTCAATAACTATGTGCGCCAAAAATAAGGGATTATATATATATATATATATAATTTCGTACATCAATATTGAATTCAATTCCAAAATTTACAGATAATTTAAGTATTTTCCTCCACTTTCATAACATGTAAAGCATGATTATGGGTGTTTTGATGTAAAATAGAGTAGAATTCTCTATTATGATGATAATGGAAAGAAAACCATGGAAATTTTCCAACCCCAGGGCCGACCATATGAAGCACAGCACCTACTAGACTTATTAGACATATAATCTATACAGAGCAATTTCATAACGCCACATGGAAAACCAGCACCCATAAAAGCAAAGGCTAAAAGAAGGAATTGGAGGGGAATAATTAAATTCGTCATATTTTGAATTTATTTTTTTAAAATTATTAGTTTAAGTATTATAAATATTAAAATTATTAAAAATTTATTTAATTATTAATTTTAAGATTTTAAAATATTAATTGAGATATATATAAACTATTTCAGAACTCGATATATAATTACAAAAAAAGGGCCAAAAGAAGCTATGAATTAACTACCATGCGGCAGATTCCCTTTTCCATTTGCTTTGCTGTTATGAAAGGTTTTAGTCGGTTGATTTAGTCTATGATTTAGAGAGTTTTTTAGGCAATTCTTTTGGATTTCCTCTATTTTTTTTTTAAATTTTATTTAATGAACTTACAACGGTCAAATTCATTTTAAATTTCTCTCTATATATTTTTAATTTATATAAATATCCAGACCAACTTATATATACCATGATTAATTTCATGACTTCTTAAATATCCTACAAGTTCAATAAATATATATAAGATATCACAAGAGTGGGAAGTATACATAATAAAGTTTGAATCCGCTAGATAAACACTTCAAATGCAATTTCTCTCTTCTTTACTTATTTATTTGTGTCTTTTGATAGAACTTTTGGTTTTCAGCTCACCCTTTTGTCGTTGCCACTTTTGCTTTTGCTCGGTGATCTTTTGACTTTCGGTAGAACTCCAATTTCTTCAAGACAACATATCTTCTTTTCTTTGCTTTATATATATATATATATATATGTATGGAGTTTATTTGCTCATAATTATAATTTAATTGGAACTTCAAGGTCCCTTCGAAACTATGTTACCTTTTATAAACTGTTCACTTTATTACTTTTTTGCAAGTTTCGTCTTAGATTTGTTGGGCATCGATGCTGTGTTGGTTAGTTTTGTTAAGTTGTTTCATACTTCTGAATTCTTCTAACTTGGTGGCTCATCGTTGATTCCTGGTGTTTCCACACCATGTAAGTTGTCCCTTTTTTCCCTTGGTTTATTGTGCTCTTTTTTATTTTTGGGAATTTTTGTATCTCCTTTTCCCATTAAAAAATGCTTATATATATATATATATAAAGAATTTTCTGTGTTAGATTCAAAGTTTTTGTCTCATTATTATTGATTCTTATTGTTTTACACCATAATTTATGTCATTTATGTTTTCTTTCTTATTTAATCCTAAGATGCATATTTTTATTCTTTTTTTTTTCAATCGAGATGCATTATTGTACACTGCTATATATGCTGCAATAATTTATCTTCACTTATATTCTTGAAATTAATTACTTCAAACTTTTTGATTATATGATTCTTATACATTGGAATATTATAAGATAATGCTGTCATAAAAAAATCAATTTAACTTATTAGGTGAGGTTTTAAGATATAATTTATATTATTTTTTAATATATTTCTTTAAATGAAAATTTTTTAGATTTAAAATTTATATAGACCCACATCGACTTATATTTAATTTTTATACATGATTGTTTAGTCATTTAAACTCTGATATTATATTAAAAAATTATTTTAATTCAATAACTTAAATTATAAAATAAAATTTTAAAATATAATTTATATTATTTTTTAATAATATATTAATCGATAATTGTTATTTTGATTAACCTGAATTTTAAAAAAAAATACGATGGAACTAATATATTATTAAAAAAAACTAATAGAAAGGTATTCATTTAATGCTTTTTTTTATTTTAATTTTCTTTAAAAGGCATAATTAAATAAATAAATCTCGATTGTATAACACTTTTTCAATCTATGTTAATTAGCAAATTATTTACTCAATACATTTTGTTTATTATCATAAATGTGCAGTATTCTACTCTAGATATTGTTTCACAATTTTGAATGTCCAAGGTTTTTTTTAGTTTTTCTTATTAAAGAAAACTTGAGATTTGACAACATATAACTTTTAATTAATTAATTTATTTTCACATGTCAATCGACAAAAGAACTCCCTTAGTTTGCTTTTATAAGACTTTCCAATCAAACCCTTGGTTCCTCATCTTCTCCTCACGATCAGTTTAGGTTTTCCATGATGGAATTTCTTTTTAACAAAAAGCATGGCTTTTTCTGCAATTTAAAACTCTTTCAGTCAGCAAATGAAAGGGTTCATAGAGGAATTGTCCGTAATTAATTGGTCCACGAGATAATGACTCTAGAAAATTAATATGATGATCCTGTATCAAGTGATACTGGTGGCTTAGTTGTGGAGGATATTGGTGTATTTTCTTCAGAACATGATATAATCATTGAGAGCTGCTCCGGCTCCTTACAAAGAACATCTAAGTTACATCCTAAATCTATGTCCTTGCAATGCCAGCTTTTGTTTCCTTTTGGAGAGGATGAGTTTCATTGCAATATCCTACTTGCAGAGCACACTCTCCATGCTCAAAGAAAAGGACGGAAAGCTCCTATGAGGGCTCATTATTATGCTTATGTGATAAATGAAAGAGATGATTTTGAGAATACAAAAGTTAAAAGTGGCAGGTTATACCAAGAATCTCTAATTGATGCATTTGTAAATTTTGAGGAGGATCGACTTGATTATATTAGGGCAAACCAAAATGATCTTAGAGCAGATCAAGGCATGTATGAATCTGTTCTTAAAAGGGATGTTGAGTGCTCTTCTCTAATTGGAGGCCCTAGATGCACGATCAATAACTATGCGTGATGCCATGGCGATTTGCAGACATTATGGTAATTCAGATCTTTTTATCACATTCACTTACAATGTCAATTGGCCTGAAATTCAAAGAGAGCTTAAGTGGCATAGGTCCTATAAGACTGAAGACAAGCCTGATATTGTTACGAGAGCGCCTATCGAGCCAAACTCGCTGATATGCTATCATTCATTAAATCAAGAAAGCCTTTGGGTAGACCTGCTGCAGATGCATGTTTTAAACACCCCTCGCGCCCCTCTCTATCCTAAAAAAATTATTTCTATTTTATTTTTTTCTTAAATTTATTTGATGTCTCTCTTTTTTAGATGCTTGCACTGTTGAGTTCCAAAAAAGGGGGCTGCTATGCTGTCACTTGCTCATCTGGTTAGGTGTGGTATTTAAATGCTACACCCCTGCTGATATTGACTCAATTGTCCCAGCTGAAATCCCAGATAAAATTAAAGACCCAATTTGTCATGAGATTGTTTCTACGTACATTTATGATCCACGATCCATGCTGCGTTGCAGATACGAAAGCAAGATACATGAAAGCTGGGTGATGCTCAAAAGATTTCCCAAAGAAATTCCAAACTAGAATAATCCTAAATAAGAGCGGCTTTGTTTACTACAAACAACGTGATCTACAAGGGTCTTTTGTAATTATAAAAAATGACATCAAACTCGATAATAGCTATGTTGTGCCATATATGATATAACCAAGAACTTTCGAAGCGATACGTACAATGCCCGCATTAACATTGAAATTTTTTTTTGCCATTCAGCACTTACAAAACATCTATTCATATCTTCGTGAAGGAGATGACATGTGTCGTATGTATGTCTACATAAAAAATAAAGATAAAACAAAGTTATGCTGGTTTGTGTGAAAGTAATTTTTAAAAAATTAGTTTTTAAACTTTTTTATATTTAATTGTTTTTGGAAAAGTAAGCTAATAAAAAATACTTTTTCATAATATATTTCAATAAAAAAAAAATTTAGTTTGGTTTATAAAAAAGTATTTTTCTTTTTATTTTGGATGAAAACACTTTCTAAAAATTATAAAAAATTTAAAAATATTATATTATTTATTGATTATTTTAAATTTTATTTTTAAATTTTTGATTTCTATATATATATATATAAAATTTGCTATATATCAAATTTTATTGATTATATTACTTTTTAAAAATTTAATTAAAAAATTATTTTCCAACAAATAAACATAACTAAAAATAAATCTTCAATATCATTTCATATGCCCTTGTGAAGCTATCTCTTGCAATTCCCTATTCATTACAGAACACTAGCGGTTAATAACCACCCACTTCATAAAATATTATTTTCTCTGCATATTGAAGGCGTAATAGTTTTTTTTATGATATTGCTCTGAGTTTCATTAATGAAAAGAGTGTATATATAGATTGCACAAAAATTAATTTACACTTAAACTTAAGGAATTTATTACTAAATACAAGAACATTTGAATTTAAAATATAAAATGATGATCTTAAGGTGGTCTTAATCCTGATACATGTGACCTAGCAATTTTAACAAGGAATTTCTTGCCTTTGCAGTTAAGTTTGACTCTTTATATGTATATTTGTTATTCTTGTTGTACCTTACTTATATATTGAGCTTGTAGGATGTTCAATGAATTCACAAATTAGTCGTGTTATATACAAGTTAGCCGAGACATTCAAAAAAAAATTGTTTTTCCTGCTCATCAACCTTTGCCATCAGTTCTTCGTAAGACCTGGGTTTGACTGGACACTGCTCACTGATCGGTTTCAAATGAATATTAACGATCCATTTGCATATGATCTTTATGATTCACAGTTTTCAAATAAATATGTCTAGGATGCAAATCAGAGAAAATGGACTAGCACGAAAAAAAGTTTTTAATTAAGGCCGCATGACGTATATCCATCCTGCTGCTGGAGAACTTTGCTCTCTTATAATGCTTTTAAACAGTGTTAAAGGGGCAACAAGTTTTAAGGACTTGAGAAAAGTTTCTGGGGTTGTTTATCCATCATTTCAACTTGCTTGGAGACGACAAGGAATGGGCTGATGCTTTTTGCGAAGCCATTTTGACTGCTACATCCCCACAAATTAGACAAACTTTTGTCAGTATAATCCTATTCTATCAAGTTGCTGATCCTTTGGCTTTATTCTCTCACTTCTAGCATTCAATGCATGACGGCATTCTCATTTGTGTTAGATCTTCCTAGGGCACGCCAAATCTTCGGTTGTCTGATGATGAACTTAAAAATTATGTTTTATATGATCTTGAACAACTTTTTAATGTTGCCGCCATGCCATTACTCTTAAGGGTCACGAATTGCCAATGCCAGATGGTCGATTATTAGATGAGATCAAGAATACACGTTTAAGAAAAGGGCTAATGTATGATGTAAATGATCTGCAAGAACAACATTCCATCTCCTATTCCAAGCCTTAATAAATGTCAGAAACAAGTTTATGAATATATATGTATTAAATCTATTCTTTCTAAACAAGAAGTTTTGGCTTTTGTCCATGGGCACAGGGGTACTGGCAAAACCTTTTTAGGGCACACATTAATCACTAGCTGGAATAAGGTCTGAAGGCTTGGTTGTGCTTCTTGTTGCTTCATACGGGACTGCTTCTTTGCTTTTACCTGGGGGGTCGTACCGCTCAATCAGGGTTTAAAAACTCCACTCTCATTTACTAACACTTCCTCGTGAGATAAAGAAGAATACACATCTAGCACGGCTAATTAAAATGACATCTTTAATTGTCTGGGATGAGGCTCCTATGAACAATAAATGTTGCATTGAAGCCTTGGATAGTTCATTAAAAGATGTTCTTACAAGCAGCATAAATGCTCATTTAGTTAAACCATTTGGTGGGAAATCTGTTTTGGGGTGATTTCTGTCGACTCTTACCTCTTATTCCTGGAGGCACAAAGAAGGAAAATCATTAATGCTTCTCTTTCCCGCTCTTCACTCTGGCCACATTTCAAGATTTTCACTATTAACGAGCATATGAGACTTTCATCGAATGGCCTGTCTATCGAGGACAGAGACAATTTAATGAAATTTTCTCAATGGATTCTTTTAATTGATAATGGTGATACAGTCGATTTTCCATCATCTGACGTTCATGATGAATGCTTTGTTAAGAAACCTGACGATCTACTACTACTTGATGCAAGCTCGGATCCAATTTCATTGACTGTATCATATGTTCATCCAGGCTTTGACAATTCCTGCCTCGGATCCTAGCTATTTTAAAGAAAGAGATGCTGTGACAACAAAGAATGCCACCGTTGATGAAGTCAATCATTTTGCTCTGAGCATCGTGCCTGGTGAAGAAGAAATCTATCCTAGCACCGACTCTGTTTGCACAACATCAAGTGAAAGCGACAATGCTGATCTTTTATTCCCATCAGAGTTTATCAATAGCCTAGAGTTCAATCGTGTTCCTTCACATGTCTTAGCGCTCAAGATCGGCACACCAATAATAATGCTTCGCAATATAAGTCTAGCAACAGGCCTGTTGGTCGGAGAAACTACTTGTGGTGGCTTTGAAACACTCGGAGGGGATAAAACACTCTTTTATTTCAAGAACAAAGCTTACAATAACATAAACAAAAGCTTACAACAACTCCTCTCTCTTTCTCTCTAGTGTTTCTTTCAATCTCTCCACACATAATTGTATAAACTTAGCTATCTATTTATACACGAAAATCAAAACAAAAAAAATTCAACTTTCAAGTGTGAAGGCGGTTTGTGACCGACGGTGTGAAAGCGGCCGGTGGCTGGCGGCTGGTCGGTTAGTGGCTGGGCGGTGACAGTTGGTGGTTGCCTTCCTTGACCTTCTGGATTGAGTTTACTTCAACAAATCTCCCCTTTAAACTCAATCGAGGGATGTTATTCCAAGCATGAATTCCAATCTGATAAATACTTCTCTCTTCAATGGCTTGGTAAAAATATCTGCAACTTGATCATCTGTCTTGCAGGATATCAGCTCAACTTCTTTGTTCTTTACATGCTCTTGGATAAAATGATGACGTGTATCAATATGTTTACTTCTTTCATGATACACCGGGTTCTTTGCCAATGCAATCGCTGATCGATTATCGATATAAATCTCTGTAGGATTTTCTTGAGGAAATCCCAAAAACTTCAGCAAATTCCTTAACCATATTACATGGCATACAGCTGAGTTGGCAGCAACATACTCAGCTTCACAGCTTGATAACCTGACAATTGATTGCTTTTTGGATGACCATGTGAAAGATGTATCTCCCACGAAAAATACAAACCCTGTTGTACTTTTTCTTTCATCCAGATCTCTACTCCAATCACTATCCGAGTAGCTAGTAAGATTGAAATTTGTACTTGAGGTATAAAACATACCTTCATTTATTGTGCCTTTGATGTAGCGAAGAATTCTCTTGGCTGCATTCAAATGAGACTGGTCTGGCTTCTCCATATATCTGCTGATCAGTCCGACTCCGTAGAGTATATCTGGTCTGGTACATGTCAAGTACCTTAAACTTCCTACTAAGCTTTTAAAGTAAGTTGGATCAACATTTCCAACTTTACTTTTCCTCAATTCCACTCCATTCTCAACTGGAGTTGATACCAGATTGCAACTTTCCATATTGAACCTTTCAAGAATATCTTTGGCATAACTTCTTTGGGATACAAAAATCCCTTCTTCTTTCTGCACCACTTCCAAACCAAGAAAATGTGCCATCAGACCAATGTCTGTCATCTCAAACTCTTGTACCATGCTTTTCTTGAAGTCTTCGAACATGGTAGGATTGTTGCTGGTGAATATCAAGTCATCAACATATAGGCACACAAATAATATGCTGCCATCTGCTTCTTTCTTCACATAAATTGCGTGTTCATATGGACATTTTTCAAATCCATTATCTTGAAAATACCTGTCAATTCTAGTATTCCAAGCACGCGGAGCTTGCTTCAAACCGTAGAGGGCTTTCATCAACTTGTATACTTTGCCTTCATTTTCAGCATCAATGTATCCAAGTGGTTGTTCAACATAAATCTCTTCTTCTAGGAAGCCATTCAGAAATGCTGACTTCACATCAAGTTGATAGATCTTCCATCTATGTTGTGCTGCTAGTGAGATCATCAGTCTGATTGTCTCTAACCGGGCTACTGGAGCAAACACTTCTCCATAGTCAATGCCTTCTCTCTGTTTGTAGCCTTTCGCCACTAATCTTACTTTGTATCTTTGCACTTCTCCTTTTGCATTCTTCTTTGTCTTATAGACCCATTTGACACCTATTGCTTTCTTGTTTTCTGGTAGATAAGTCAGCTTCCAGGTATCATTATTCTCAATGGCATGTATTTCTTCATCCATTGCTTTTATCCACTTCTCTTCTGTGATAGCTTCATTGAAGCTAAGTGGGTCACTATCTGCAAAAAAACAAAATAGAGTTGTATCTTCCATTACTTGACTGACGTCATACAGCTCTTCTAGATTTCTCATCCTTCTTGGTCCTTCTGATGAGGATGCTGATGATGGTTTTGGTAATGATGGTATTGATGATGATTCTGGCGTGTTTCTCCTGTTGAATACAGGAAATCTGTGTACCGGACTTTGTGGCTCATCTTCTGGTACTATTGGACCTTCTGCAAGTACTGTTGGTACTTCTTCATCTTCAAGGATCAAATCAGTGCTGATCCATTTAACTGCTTCTTGGTCATCATTCCATTGCCAAGTTTTATCTTCTTCAAAGATAACATCTCTACTCATAATTACCTTCTTGGTGATGGGATTATACAGCTTGTATCCCATTCTTCTCTCACCATATCCGACAAAGATGCATTTCTCACTTTTATCATTGAGTTTAGTCCTTCTTGCATCTGGGATCTTTGCATATGCCACACAACCAAAGACTCGAAGATGAATAACATTTGGTTTGTGACCACTCCATGCTTCTTGTAGAGTGACAACTTGCAAACTTCTGGTTGGGTAGCGGTTCGGCAAATATACTGCACATGATATAGCTTCAGCCCAGTATTGCTTGGGCAGTTTCTTTGCTTTGAGTAGACTTCTTGCTATATCAAGAATTGTTCGATTCTTCCTCTCAGCTACACCATTCAGCTGTGGTGTATAAGCCGGTGTTGTCTGATGTCTGATGCCTTGTTGTGTACAAAAGGCTTCAAAGTCATTTGCTGTATATTCTCCACCTTAATCAGATCTTACGGTTCTGATCTTGTAGCCACTTTGCTTCTCAACAATTATTTTAAAATCTTTAAAACAATTGAACACTTCTGACTTCCTCTTCAAAAAATATACCTATGTCTTTCTGCTAAAATCATCAATGAAAGTGAGGAAGTACCTATTCTGTCCAATCGACATAGGCCTTATAGGACCACACACATCTGTGTGTACTAACTCCAGTGGCTTGTTTGCTTTCTAGTTGACTTCTTTGGCAAAACTGGATCTGTGATGTTTGCTAAGGACACAACTCTCACAGACTTCTTCTGGATGATCAATGTGGGGCATACCTTTGACCATCTTTTTGCTTGCTAGCATCTTCAGACTTGTGAAATTCAGATGTCCAAGCCTCAGGTGCCAAAGCCATTCTTCACTGTTAGTGATGACACTCAAACACTTTGCTGCATCATATTGGATGTTTAAAGGAAACATCCTATTCTTGGACATTTTCACATAGGCAATTAATCTCCCATTGTAGTCTGTAATTGTCAGATGACAACTCTTCATGTAAAGTGTATAGCCTCTCTCCAAAAGTTGACCTATGCTCACCAAGTTCTGCTTTATGGCTGGGACATAGTTGACATCGGCGATGTAGCTATGATCGCCATTCTTCAACTTGATTGGGATGTTGCCTTTACCTTTGAATGGAGCTTTTGACGTATCTCCAAAGGTGACAAAACCTTGTATGGTCTCATCTAGATCACCAAATAAATCTCGTTGACCACACATGTGATTGCTGGCTCCAGAATCAAGATACCAAATATTCTCTCGATTCTTGTCAAGTCCTTGTTGGACAAATAATGCAGCTGCTCCTCTGTTGTTGACATTCTCTTCTGCATAGTTGACTTGCTCACGTATCAGTGGAGCTTTCTTTTGACATTTAGTGCTATAGTGCCCAAATTGATTGCAATTATAACACTGAATATTCCTCTTGTCATGGTTATTGTAACCACCTCCTCTTCCTCTATGAGTGAATCCTTGCTGTCCTCGACCTCCTCTGGTGGTGTTTCTTCCACCTCTTCCTCTAAAACCTGTATTCCAAGAACCTCTACCTTGAAATCGTTGAAATCCTCCTCGTGTTTGTTGACTTCTTCCTCGAGTGGTGTATCCACTTGTTAAAGTCTCCCCTTGCTCATATTTGTCTTTGAGAGACAATTTTGCTTGTAAGGCATGCTCAATTGCCTTATCTCCATTTCTTTTTACAATCTTCTGCTCATGAGCTTGCAAAGAACTCATAAGTTCATCCACTGTTAACTTGTCCACTTCTTTGGATTCTTCAATAGCAACAACAACAAAATCAAATTTTGGATCTAGGGATCTCAAAATTTTCTCTGTAATTCGAGCATCTGAAAGGGCTTCTCCATTTCTTCTCATCTGATTGACTATCACCATAATTCTTGTGTGATAATCAGAAATGGATTCTGAGGACTTCATTTGTAACAATTCAAATTCACCTCGCAAAGATTGGAGACGAATCTTTTTTATTTTGTCAGCACCTTTGTATTTTTGTTGAAGAGCCTCCCATATTTCTTTTGATGTTTCTGCGGAAGCAATGATTTCAAATGTCGCTTCATCAAGACCTTGATAAATGATGGTCTTTGCTTTGTTGTTTTTTTTTCTATTGGCTTTGAGGACTTGCTTTTGTACCTCTAGTAAAGCATCTTCTGATTCTTTGGACTCTGGTTCTTCATAACCATATTGCACAATGTCTATACACTCTTGTGAACCAAGGAATGCCTTCAATCTGATGCACCAACTATCATGGTTGTCTTTGGTTAGCTTCGGGATGAGTGTTTGTGCATTTTCTATAGTCATTTTGCTCTTTAAATGACTATATCACCTTTTTAGGAGTTGAATTTGGTAAAACTGACACCATAGATGGATCCGGAATGGTCCAAATAGTAGGGAAGCGGTCTGACTTTGTAGAAAACTGGTAAAAAATGAGGTGAACCGGTCCAAAAACCAATTCGGGTGGTTTGCTGGGTTGAACCGGGAATATTCCAAGGAATATTCTTTTTTTGACTTTGACTTTAGAATATGGCTCGGAGCTTGGCTTGGTGATTAGTACTCAAAAGTGCATTTTTATCATGGTTTTATATCATCATTTTGCACTTAAAGTATCA
>SRLM01000287.1:980855-1008894 GCA_015708895.1 Populus ilicifolia | reverse complement strand
TTTGCACCGTTGAGTTCGTATGGATGAGCTCTACACTTTGGAATGATTAAAACTTGTTTTTGACAACTTTGAAAATTCGGATATTTCCCAAAAATACCTTTGTTTTCTGACGAACATGGCTCTGATACCAATTGTTGGTGGGAGAAACCATTTGTGGTGGCTTTGAAACACTCGGAGGGGATAAAACACACTCTTTTATTTCAAGAACAAAGCTTACAATAACATAAACAAAAGCTTACAACAACTCCTCTCTCTTTCTCTCTAGTGTTTCTTTCAATCTCTCCACACATAATTGTATAAACTTAGCTATCTATTTATACACGAAAATCAAAACAAAAAAATTCAACTTTCAAGTGTGAAGGCGGTTTGTGACCGACGGTGTGAAAGCGGCCGGTGGTTGGTCGGTTGGTGGCTGGGTGGTGACAGCTGATGACTGCCTTCCTTGACCTTTTGAATCGAGTTTACTTCAACAAGGCCTCCACAATGAAAACAATGTCACCAAGAGATACCTCGCTTTTCATGACATCCATTATTGAGGGGAATTTCTATGAACCAAGGGGCTTTACACCTTTGAGAACAGATATCCTAATACAGCTGTTGGTCATGAGGCGGCCATAGATCTCAAATAAGATCTTAAAGCTACTGCAATTGATTCTCTCACACCCACTGTTCCTGGATATTCTTTCAAACTCACAGATTTTGCACCTGTTTTGGCAAAAGGAAAAGGATCGCGTCTCTTAACAGGTTTCCCATCAACCTTTTCTTTTAAAAAGGAATCTTAACCTCCTTTTTTAATGCCTAACAAATTACCCTTCTCCTTTATGCGGATGTCACTGGAAGGCTTAAAGGAATTCATCAGCCTATGGAGAAAGTTTTGGTTCGTGGCCAGAACCTTGAAGATAAGAGAGAGCTAATTTTTGAAAACATACGGTACAACCTTAATTATTTTTCTATATTGCCTTATAATTTTTTTCAGTTTTATAATGCCCTCTTATTTTTTTTTAATTTGATTTAATCATTATAGGGCAAACGAAATCCGAATCACTCTATGGGGTAATATTGCTAGTAGCTTTAATGATTCTGCTCTTAACTCTGATTAGCAACCTATCATTGCTGTTTTTATTGGTTTTCGTGTCTCTAAATACCTTCATATGATATATTTTTTTTAATATTATACCATAAAATATGTAATATTAAACCTTTTTTTTTTTTTTGCTTTCTTACAACATCGTAATCATTTCCTATCTTAATACATTTTCAACTTTAGATGTTTCTGAATACGTTGGTATGATAAAAATCTTTAATATTATAGCATAAAGCGGGCCTTATTAAACCATCTTTTTTGCTTTCTTACAGCATTGCAATCATTTCGTATCTTAATACATCTTCAACTTTAGATGTTTTACATGCATTCAATTTCTTTTTCTCATTTTAATTTGCAACCTTCCATATCTTTATTTTTTCCTCCCAGGAAAGCCAAACCTATGCGGAACAGCTGCATCTGTTTGGTATTTTAATCCAGGCATCCCTGAGATTTTGCCATACCATCATTAGTTAGTCTTCCTCATATTTCTTTTACTTTACGCTTTCATTTCCAATGCCCCCCCCCCCTTTTATTAACTGTTGCATAATTGTTCAAACTTTCATACAATGTTCCTTCATCAACAAATGCAATTAAATCACTTGACGAGCAAATCACTCTCAGACTATGATTTATTCAATGGTTGGTGGTATGGTAGCTGTCCAGAACGTAACAAGGCCCTATCAAGAAATAACAATTACCTTCGATGCACTGAGCATGACCTTACCCAGTGCATGCACCTGCTCGGTATAAAAAATAATTTTGTTGCTAAAGATGTTCTAATTTTTTACACTCATCTGCCTTGTGCTTTTGATTCCTTTTCTGCATCCAGGTTCAGACTTGAATTTGTTTTGGTTGATGATCAAGACGTAACAAGCTTCAAAATGGTTGGAAAGACTGCTGAATTTTTTTTTTTTAAATTCCATAAGATAATGGTCGCACCACTGCCTCTATGGAGCACTGAGTCACAGGCTACATGTACTAAAATCAAAATGGGACGATCAAGTTTGATGTATGGTTCTTGAACAATCACATATTGTCGGCAACAATTCAACACAACATGTAGGCCAGATTCGAAGTTGGCAAAATATATGGAATGCAGGTTGCTTATTCTGATCTGGGAACCTATTCCACGCTGGAATCAATTGGTTTTTCAAAAGTATGTGGTGGATATTTGAAACTCTTGAAAAAACATTGAGATTTACAAGTATTGGAGTCTGTCGTTCGTTCATTCAGATTTCTAGAAATAATTGAATCCTAAACTAAACTTTTCTCTTTGTAAGTTCTGCTGTTCAAAATACCTGCATATTTTTACTCATTTCCCTCTTTATGGCCAAGCACACTTCTCATGCTCATCCATGAACAAATTACTTCTTACCTGTGCATGGATAGTAATAGTAGGATATGTGGCTTACAAGTATCGTGACAAAAATTACACCTGCTTACAGTTTCTCTATCATTAACAGTTAATATGTTAGGTTTTGAGGCGAAATTCAACTTTGTTAAATTTTAACATCACATTTAACCTCATGACTATTTTTTTTCATTAATCTAATAAATAGATTTTTATTTTCTTCTTTGCTCGTTTATTTCTACATGCAATCCCAGTAAAGTTTTCTACTTTTTTTCACCAACATATCACATAAGTATATCTTTTGCCCTAAATTCCTGCGCTTCCAATAATTTGCTGTTTTCAATTATGATCCCCGCTTATATTCAGCATTTGTTGCAGGTTCTTTTGCTTTTTTACATGTACGTGAGCACTGTTGAACTTTTTTGAGCTGCTAGAAAAAATTCTTTTGCTATATATTTTCTTTCTTGGGCAATCTATGGTGTTCTTCTAGCATGCTTGGCCTGCCTTCTCTCAGTTTCTTTTTTTTTTTTTTGGATTCGCTCGGGCATGTTTGCTATGTTAGTTTAGGGGTTATATTATTGTCTTACCTTTTGAAGATAAATTGTATTTCATGTTATTTGTCTATAATTCAACTCTTTCCTCATCAGGAATTTCGGTTCATATTATGGCTTATTAATTATTGTTCTTGGTTGTTCACCTCACCGCAGTTCCTTGGTATTGATTTTGTTGGCTTATTAAGTGGTTCTTTAAAACACACTTAGCACAATCATTTTTGCAACACACTTTATACAATCGACACCTAAAATGGTTGGAAAACATGAGAAATGAAGCTTGAAAATTTGGATGTTAAAAGATAGAATTATGGATGTAAACATAATAAATATTTTGTGGTGTTGCGGTGAAAATGATGAAATTTAGATTTTTGAGAATTATAATGTGTGAATATTAATGCATAAGGTTGGTATAAATAAAAGTTGAGAATTTGAAGTAAATTATATAAGTGAGTGTGTAGGTATTAATGGGAATGAAATATATGTTTGGAATAAATGAGTAATAATGCTTTACATGTTAGGTAGTGAAGGTAAATATTTTAGAGATAAAATTACACTTAGGTAGTTGGTAATTATGATGTCAAGTAAATCAAAATGACTTATAACTAATACTTGTAAAAAATTTTACTTGATGGACATGAGAATTTTCAAATGTTTATATCAGTAAGTTTATAGAAAAAAATACAATGATATTTTAAAGATAAATTTTAAAAATAGATATGCTGAAAGTATTAAAATGAACAAATTATAAATATTAAGTTAATTTGAAGGATTCATAATATATTTATTATTTATAAGTCTTATCTTTTTACACAGAGAAATAACTAAAGTGTAATTTTATCATTATGATATTTTGAGTTATATTTTACTTTAAAATAATATGTATTAAATTAATATAAAATTTTAAAAAACTTGCATAAAGTTCTAAAAAAATTTCTAATGAAATGTTAAGCTCGGATATGATGTTCAAATATATTGAAGATAAAAAATACATCCAGTAGCATTATCTAAACCTAATTATGTTGAACTTAGACATGGTAGATCAAGCTCATGAGAATGCTGGGATGCTGGGCTGCACACCCAGCATGGACTAAGACTTCTTACTTTAACTCGTGCTTCTCGACACCTAACCCGTGCTTTTTAGGTCGAGCCCTTGCAATATATAAGGCTCTGGATATACAATGCACAATAAAATGTATTTTTAGGATTTTTTTGTTTATTAAATTTGTATCTATCATAACACAAACTTATTTTTTCGAAAGAGCAAAGCCGATCTCATTTGTCAACATGTAGCGGGCAACCAAACGTGGCTCTGATTTATGTAGACAAAGATACAAACGTGTGGCAGGATTAACTGCAGAAAGAAGTGTATTGAAGCGAAACGGAATCACACACACAAACATATAGTAGACAAAAGAGAAAAAGGTACATAAGGACAAAAAAATGTCACCGCATCACGCAAAGTCCTGAGGTTTACATTGTCCTATGGCAACAATCGCCCTCTGAGAAAGCGCCATGGTCCAGTTCCAGTTCCCATCCTGCAAGATTAGTGGCAATTCCATGTAAATCAAGTTGTAGCATCAAAGAATCAATGAACTATCATAATAAAGACTGCTACATTCCTGAACATTTTTTTCTTTTTCATAAATTGTTTGGTATTCTGTTTCAGTTTTGTATGTTTCCAGATGTCATAAGTCGTTGAAATCAAGGGAATTTTGCAGGTTTGGGTCTGAAAGATTATCACATGGACAACCAATAAAATAGTTTTGGTCCGTCTAATTATCGTGATTTATATTATAAAGAAAAAGAAAGTGGAAAGTCATTTGGTATTAACAAGCAACATTACCTCCATACGCCGGCAAATGTGCGTAGCCCCATGAAGATGGTCAAGGCAACCCAAATTCCAACAAATCCACCCGTTTTAGAGAGAACAAAAATGGCTGCAATGCTTGCTGTGGCCACTAAGACCTGAAGAGAAAATAAATTAAACAAGGAAATTTCATCAGAGAAGAGTTTAGAAAGATTTAAGTCACAATAGATCAGTCTGTTCATTTATGGAATGAACAATGGCTGATATACTTACCATGGAATATGAAGAGTATGCAAAATCAGATGCTCCAAAGTTTACACCATCAAAGACAAAAGCTATAGAGTTAAGGGGTTGTGTACCAGCAACAAACTGGTTGGTGGATAGAGCAAGAGATCAGTGTAAGTTGAAAAAAATAAAACAGAGAGAGAGAATTTTACTAATGAATTTGTAGATGGGAATTACCGGAATGCCGATGGCTATGATACGAAGAACATCAGGATCTTTTGAAAATATCATGTCACCAAAGTGCAGGGCAAGTACAACAACCACAGCTAGCCCAAGACCAAGAATAAAACTCATCTTCACAACACCACCAGTTACAATTTAAGAAGCCTGTGGTTATTTTTATAGGAAGTGGAAAACTAAAACAAGGCAGGATGTATCAGTACAGATGTTATTGGCGTACCTGTAACACTCGGGCGGCAGCAGTTGTTGCCTTTTGGTAGTCCTTTTCAGCAAATGCACAAGCAATGATTGCCTATAGGAGTTGAAGAAAAACACACTTAATGATTAGTCCAAATGAAAAATTGGAAATTAGACATACATGTTTTCTAAAAACAGACTACGAGAAGCAGGCTGGGTGTTCTTAAGAGTTAAGAAAAAGTGACATGTTTTGAATGATAACCTGTTAAAAGTATGATTGCAGCTCCTACCAGAATAGTCCTTATGGTATTTTTACCGCATGATTAACAGGAAATGCATTGACAGGGTCTAAAATTGAACACTAATAATCACATAAACCAGGAGCAAAAAATCCCTACAGGGTATTTTTACCTGTCCAGCAACAGCCAAGCCATCAGCAAGAAGTGATGATGTCAACCAAACTTGTAAGCAGACCTGGAAGGCAGCCATAGTTGTTGAGCCCAGTCGTGCAGCCCTTGATGCTGCCAGGGTCACACAGATTGTGGCCGCTATAACTCGAGCTAACAACAGAAAACCTGCTTCCGGCAGAGAAATGAAGTTAGATAAAATGCATTGATCGCGTGTTCAAAACTTTCGTACCAAGGCAGCAAATTAATTATAATCTAACTACAACCAATGACAAGAAGGAAAATCCTCAAAAAAGTGATCAGAGCAAGAGTGCTTATGCCCCTCACCATTTTTGAGGAACCGACTAAATTGCAAATCTTTCACACTTGGGGGCACAAGATCAATTTTCTTCATCAACCTCCACAAGAGGATCACTGAAATCAAGTACCTATAGGGATTACGAGGAATGAAAACAAAATTGATAAACACGAGTCCTTTGAAAACTAATCGTTGTAAACATTGAACACCATATTAACTGCACACATGGAAGAATATTAATACTTACTGGGAAAGGACGTGAGCAATAGCAGCACCACTGACACCCCAGCGACAGACGAAGATAAATATCGGGTCTAAGATGATATTTGTTAAATCTCCTATAACTGTGGTAGACGAAAAGAACCAAACAAAGAGTTTAGTGGAGTCCCAAAATCTTAGGCAGGAAAGTTGGATTTATGTCCAGAAACAGAATGACGATATTTGTTAAATCTCCTATAAATGTATACGTTTAATATATATTTTAGATTTCACATTGGTCAGAAGTATAGAATGAATCTGCTGAGCACTAAGACATTGCTTATGGAAAGCGGGAATGGATGAAAAGAAGCTGAAACTAAAACGAAATGTCTCTCACCAGTAGCGTATAAAGGGGTTTTTGTGTCTTTAAAGCCTCGAAAGACCCCTTGCATTGCCAATGACAAAAGAACTGCAGGAGAACCTAGTGCTCTCAATGTCAAGTACTTCATTGCAGGGTTTAACATCGCTGAACCCTATCCAATAAAAATGACAGAAACGTCACTTCTCTAATGAATAAATGCAGCAGAAATGAACAGATGCAGAGTAACAGAATTAATACTAGTGAGGAGACTGAAACTGAAGGCACTTACAGATTTCACACCCATAATATGCAGGAGAGGTTTTGCCCCAAATATGAGGAATATAGCTTGCACTAGACCAAGAATTCCACCAACAATCAATGCTGTCGACGCTGAGGGGATATGTCGCCTCTCGTTCTTTTGTTTGGGATCTACACTTTCTGTGTCAGTATGAGTGGAAGACCTGCTTGTGATTGTCTTGCAATCTGATGAAGAAAACACCGACACTATTTATGCTAGTATGATATGATAATGGTTTTCATGCTGTCTTTTCAGAAACATTTAGAATACGGACACATGTTCTAGAAGGCAATGCTATAACTTGGGATAATGGCAGATGATCAATGAGAACGAGAGAGTTTTTGTACCATCCTCCGACGGTGAATCTTTATTTTCGATGTTCTTTTCGTTTTTTGTGGCTGAGCCTTTCTCTAAGCTCTCAAACATTTCATCATTAGGAACTGATTCTTTCGCTTCACCACTTTTCGAATCTTTCTTCAAGTCCTCAGCCTTCTCTGCTTCAATTTTGGTATTTCTGTGAACTGTATCTTCCTCAGCAACAAAAGAAGTCGTTATACTAACCAATGGGAATATGGTGACTTTTGAGGCCTGATTAAATATGGCAATAGCAACTCCTACAGCAGCTATTTCCACTGGACCTGTGCAAAATAAAAATTAAAATCATCTTCAGTGTCAGATATATTCCCTTGTTGATGTGTTGCATTAAGCAACAAGATACAGCCGATAGAGTAGAACTGAATAACAATTTGATCATGATCAGTAGGATATTAATCTAGATTATAACAAGTTTTCCTGTCAGAAAAGCTGAGGCAAATGTTACTGCAATTTTTTTTTTTGGATAAACAAATAGATACTGTAATTGATTTTGGATTAATAAGGGCACTGCATTAGGAAAGTGTTCTTGGGGGTTTCCAGGTACGCTAAAGCTACTAAACAGTCATTTTGAGATTTTATAGATTTCCACCATGATGGTTTCGTTGTGAATGTGCAGTATGAAAGATTTTCTTTGGTAAAGATCACCAAGTACCTAAACCAGTTTCACTTCTTTTTATTGAACAACTGAAGGGGAATACGCTAAATGCTGTTAACGGAGACACAGAAAGTTCTGCTGCAGTTCCAGTGTGTCAAAATCTTAATCACACTTGGCACCACGAGAAATTTGTGCACTTAATGGCAGGATATATAGTTTTAAAAGTTACAAGGCAAGAATTGTATTGTCAAAATGCTGCCATTTCGCAATTAAATTCTGCAGCTAGCTGACCGAACAATCAGAGGACATAAGAACAAACCTAGACGGCCAATGAAGGCCGTGTCAATCAGGGAGGCAACGGGATCAGCAGCTAAAGCCATTGCTGCAGGCAATGCAATCCTTATGATCTCCGAACCAAGTTCATCCTTCTTGAATAGTCTGAAAATGGAAACAACTTTAGCTCATAGAACATAAAGTTTCTCTTCACTTTTCTAGAAGAAAACATACGGCCTTAAGTTCCCTCTTACCTCTTAACAGATAAATAGGGAAGTCATAAAAAAATAAAATAAAAAAATCAAAAATAAAACATTGCATTGGACTAAATGAAATTATACCTTGCATCTCTAAAGAAGAAAGAGAGTGGCATATTCGACTTTCTCAGGCCAGCTGGCTGCGAAGCACTTTCCTCAGACATGGTGTTGAAAACTTAAGTTGTAATTAAATGTTACTCCTAATGCGAAACTTTTCTAGCTCAGCTAAGCTATGTCTGGATGACAACACAACAATTCAAGTCTTCACAAGCTAAGTTCCTATAACCTGCAGAATGCATGGCATAACAGTGGATCATGATAACGGACAATGTTATAAACCCAGCGAGCAATAATGCTCAAATGCTCAAGTTCAGAAACCAACCTCGTTTTCTACTACGATATGATAATGGATAAATGCAAGAGCGATTGTAGGTATACGAAAAACTAATGGTACTTGTATAGTATAAACAGGGCCCTATATATATATAATTCAACTGGGGCTGTGTGATATTGTACACTTTATATTCATTGAATTTTTTTTCAGCCGACGCGTCAGCCGGTATTCTCTACATTTTAGATATTGTAGTGACCATAAAAACAACGTTTATGCTCTTTTGACCTAAATCTTCACTGCTCAACTTAATTTTTACATAAAATATTTAAAATAAATTTAAACATGTTGAAAAATTCATAAATGATCTTCAAAAAACAATATAAAAGCTTGAAAAAAACTTAATTTTTAAAGTAATTTCAAAATAAAAAAAACACCTAAGTTGAATCTCTTTCATCAAATAAAATATTTTAACATTAAAATCAATCATTCTGGTTGAAATCAATATCAATGCTACTTTTCTCTCTCTGTTATCAAGATTCAACATCCTCTCTTTCTCTCCCTCCCCTCAATCCAACTAACAAATAAGAAAAATAAACTTTTACACTAAAATTAAAATGACAAACTATTATGGGTATAATTTATAAAGTTGATTGAAGTAAATTTTTTTTGTGATAATTTTGAAAGCATCACCTATTTGTGGTGCTTTTCTCACTTTGATCATTCATATGTCAATTTTTTTCTCTAATTAACAAATTTGATTCAATTCAATTGTTCTTTAATTTTGTCAAAAAAGGATGCAATCATGCAAAATAAAAGTTTGAGAACTATAATAAAAAAAATAAACTGTAAATCCACATTTAGTGTTTTGATAGTGGATGATCATACATTCATACGATATTCCACCCCTAGTAATTGAGAGAGTAGAGAATTGGTGGTCAAAATCTTAGTTCCTGCAAAACAATCATCTTTTTATGGGTTTTAAGACTCTCAGATGAATAAATCAATGATTTTGTAGTAAGAGATTATAATAAATAAATAAATAAGTATTAACTTCTAAAATAAAAAGTGTTAGTTAGTCTTTGTGTAATAAATGCTTTGGGAATATATGATAACATAATAAAGATTATGAGCCTTTTATTTGAATGGTTTAGAAGATGTTTATAACTTTTGTTTCTTGAATATTGTTGTTTTACTAAAAAGATTAAAAATCTTTTCCTTTTAAATATATTAATAAAGAAAAAATTCCTTATATCAATATTAATACTGATAAAAATATTTTCTTACACAACATTATTGATAGTGAGAATTATCCTTATACATCATTAGTGTTGATAGACAAATAGAGCTATATAAGACTTTTATGCCTTAATTCATACATAATATTAATGTTGATGAGAATTACCCTTACATGTCATTAATATCAATTGAAATATGACCGACTCTTAGAAAAATTCTATATACCTGGAGGTGTAAAGAGATAACTACTTTAAACTCTTAAGATTCAATGTTAATAGTTGTAGGGATAGCCTTGTGACCCAAATGGGTTCAGTAAAAACCATCGACTATATGTTTGGATGTGAAATGATTTTAAACTTAAGGATATTATTCAAACATCTTTCAATACCTAAACACCCTTATGCTCAACGTGTAATCGAGTCTGAGAGAGTTATGTTTAACATTTTACTTGACTCACATGTATTTGAACTCCGTGTATAACCGAGCCCAAGATATTTGGGTATGATACTTTTCCTTGCCCTAATGTGTTTGAGGTTAACTCATAACCAATCTTAAAAGAGTTAGGTCTTATATCTTCTTAGACTCATAAGCATTTGGGTTTAGCACATTGTTGAGTTTAAAAGAGTTAGGTTAAACAAGACTTACATGCATTAAGACTTATTTTGTTGTCAAGTCCAAGAAAGATAGATTAGATATTTTACTAGTTCTATAAACGTTTGAGCTCAACACTTAATCAGTCTAGTGATGTTGGGTCTAGAATCTTATCATACCTATATATATTGAGACTTAGCACATAGTTGAGTTTAAAGGAGTTGAGTTTGGACTTAGCATGTAACTAAGTTAAAGGAAGTTGGGTTTGACATTTTACTAGACCTGTATGCTTTTGGACTTAATATGTAACTAAACCTAGAGGACTTGGGGTTAACATCTTACTAGTCTTACAAGCATTTTGGCTCAACACGTAACTGGTTTTAGAAGAATTGGACCTAATATCTTGCCAACTTGTTAGGCATTTGAGCTCAACACATAGTTGAGCTGAGCAAATTTGGGTTTAATATCTAGCTAAATTCATATAAGTTTAGACTCAGCGTATAGCTAAGTCTAAAAAAATTAGGTCTACCATCTTACCAGGTCTAGAAGAGTTTAAACTCAATATATGACTCTAGTGTAAATGTAAATAAAACTAGATCCATGTTTTTTAAATTTAGTATTCTATAAAGCTTATATATATATATATCAGGTTATTACTGTATTTTTGGCTTTTCAATTCAATACCCTTTTTAAGTAAAAGTGTTGTATTTTGAAATATGGTGATCCATCAACAGTGTTTATATCAGAACATTTAGGGTCTTTGTAATAATTATGGATACAAAATCTTCCTCCGATTCTTCACCAGATAAACCACAAAATCGCTAATATGAATCGCATAGATTTGAAAAATGGAAAACGAGGCCGGCTTTGTGTTCAGTTTTCATAGACATTTCGATGTCCGTAATTGGACTGCTGATACATGTGAGTTCTATAGACAATTCAGTTTTATCCTGGCCTTCGAAACATGTCATTTTCAAATCTTTAATTGAGTGTTAAATTTAAGTGGAAGCTGTTTTGGAGTTTATGATTCAATTAATTAATGTGTGTAATTTAAATATTTATTTTATAAAAAAACTATTATAACTCAAAAACTAATTTCTTAGATGAAATCTTAACAATAATTTTATATATTATTTAACACATCTTCTTAAACAAAAATTAATTGAATTTAAAATTTATATAAATTCATTACTAATTTTTGTTTATTTTTTAAAATTTTAATTAAATAGAGTAAAAATGATGAGATTTCATCTTGAAAATTTCAGCAGCTTAAAAACAAATTTGTATATTTTTCATTTATAACAAAAAGTTTAGTAATCTCTAGTTCATATGTTATTGAATTGTTTTTATATTTTAAAAGTGTTTTTTTTAAATTAATTTTTTTATTTTTTATTTACTTTAAATTAATATGTTTTTAGTGATTTCAAATTATTTTGATGTATTTATGTTAAAAATAATTTTTTTAAAATAAAAAAATCACTAGCATATATTTTAATATAAAAAATTATTTAAAAAATAACTATAATTATACTCTCAAACAAGCCTATAAAATCACCTTTGAGTTTTAGGCAAGAATATATATAAAAGAGGGGTTGGTTATATCTAACGTTCAATCTTTTCTTGAATGTCTTCATTTCTATCGCCACGTTATTTTTTGAAGTATTTTCTTGAGTGATTAATTATATTATAGCATATTTTTTGAAATTATCATCGCAATTATTTGTGTTTAAACAATCATGTAGCAATTAACTTTACAACATCATAATCAATTTGCACATTAATTATAACTTAAATGATTATTTTTAAATTCTTCAAAAATGAAATTTGTGAAAACATCTTTTCATGATTTCATGCTTTCCATTAAAGGTTATTCTAGAGCAGGTGGGTGACCTGTTTGAATTTTTCTTTCTTCGTAGAGATCCAATTGACAATTGAATGACAGATGAAAAAAGATGTATCATTTATTTCAAAATAAAAAGTCAGTAGCCTAATGAAAGAAATTGATATTAAAGATAGGTATATTAAATATCATCAGAGCCTATATGAAAATTATGCTACTTTATTTTGTTTTAATTTTATCTCTATTAATAATTTGAGAATATTACCAAATTTATCTTATTAAATAATAATATAAATTACATTTTAGTATCTCATTTAATAAATTAAATTTTAAAATTCAGATGAGTTTTTAATTTGATATCAAAATCTTAATAATCAAATAATCATGAATTTAAATCTCACCATTTCATTCTAGTTACTAAAATTAAATACAAAACACTTTTTACTGAGAGTATATAATACAAAATAATATAAATTATATTATATATTTTTATTTAATAACTTAACTTGTAGTTTCATATAATATAATTCTTTTACTTGGCAGAACAAGTCATGAAGAATTCAAAGAAATCCATTAAAAATTGGGGTTTGCCGCTCTTCTATAAGAATGTTTTAAAACTTTAATTTTTTTAATATTTTGGATTGTTTTAATCTATTAATTTTAAAAAATAAGTTTTTAAAAATAAAAAATATTATTTTAATACATTTCAATATCAAAAATATTTTTAAAAATAATCATAATTATAATTTTAAACAGGTATAAGTCCGGTCACAAACATAGTAGGAGGAGAAGCGACTGGGCTAAATAGAGAAGAGAAGGGTACTTTCTAAGCAACTCAGCACAAGCCGTTCGAAAACATGTTTTTCTGTGAAAGGCTAACCCAGATATATCAAGCTCAGGCTTGTTCATACTTGCCATAATTTCATTTGAGACACTGTTGAAAAGTTCCTAGGACCCGTTTCAAACATATTTCTATGATACCTCTTGGTGTTTAACACGGTGATTAAAATATGCTTTGTATAGCCCATTTGTTATATGATACCTCTTGGTGTTTAACACGGTGATTAAAATATTATTTGTATTAAAACATGTTTTGATTTGTTGATGTAAATTTTTTTAAATATATTTTAAATAAAAAATATTTTAAAAAACAACTACTAACATATAACAAATGGGCTATACAAAGCATATTTTTAAATTTAATTTTTGATGTTTTAATAAGGCTTTTAAGTGTTTTTGTAAACTATTATTAAATAGCCAACTTTTTCAAGTGTTTTTCTAATGTATTTTTTTAACTAGGTATGAAGAAAGTAACCTTTGTTTTTTTTTTAACAAAGAGTAAAACTGAAAATTTTAAGAACTATAGGAGTGATAATAAAAGTTTAAACTATGTGAATAGAAATGAAAACATTGACATGTATACAAGGGTAAGAACATCAGAGAGCTGCCCTCTGTGTGTGTGCTTGCTCTTTTCCTCTGTCTACTGCTATCATTGCATACGAGCCTTCCGAGCCTAGGTTGGGCCATAACCCATGAGCCACATGCACCCTTTAAGTTATAATTTTGGAAAGAAGGAACCACGTTAACTTTGCTTTGAATGGGTTGTGACTTGAAGGACGGGTAGGGTTTTTTCAAATTATTTACCAGAAAATGTCTGCGAATGTCACTTCCATTGAGAAACAAGGATGAGTTTCGTTCAGGAAAATTAAGAAAATGTTTGTAAGCTTGATTTATCTAGTAAGTTAAGCAATGATATGTCAATTTAACTTTTATTCTAGATCATGTTTCTAATTAAATTAGGAAGGAGTTTAGGTTTAAATTTACTAGGTTTGATTTTCTTTTAAAAGAATTTTTTAATTTTTTTCAAAAACATCTTAAAAATAATAATATTTTAAATTAATTCGATGAATCTAAATTAACTTGTTAATGCTGTAACAGGAGACTTGAGCTAGTGAGGTGAATAAATAGACTTATTTGTGGCCTCATCCTGATTCAATTCTAGGGAAAATAAGTAAATAATTTCCAACGTTTTTTTAACGGAGCTTATGCTAGAAACGTAAAGTGCATATCTTGACAGCCATAGAAGCACTGATATTAATACAAAATTACGAAATCTCGATCAAGAATTCAAGACGTAACTGAAGGAAATTGAAAAAAAAATAAAAATATTTTGCTTACCTTTGCTATCGTAGCGTAACTACTGTGCAAGGCTAGCTCCTTACTACCAGCTTCTGCGAAGCTTTTTCTACCAACCTCCTGAGGATTGCAAGGCAGAAGCACACTGTCCAGTCCCCTTTCATACACACTTTTCCTCACTTTGAAATCTCTGAATTAGCCTATAACAAATTAGCGAGAGTGATCGAGGCACAGAACTTTCGTCCAATTCTAGTCAGAAAATGACACGTTCCTTATGAAAGACTAAATAATCAAGACCTCATTGAGATGAATCAAAGAAACAAAATTGTAAGCTATTACTTTGATGATGAAAGAGCAAATTGCAGTTAATTCACTTAAATCATTGAATCGAGGATTTATAGACTTGGGGGTAACAATTTCTGGCTTCCAGAAAGGTGGAATTCCACTACCTGTGTTATCCAGCTCTCTAACCTTATTGTCTTTTTGCTAAAAAAATTTAGTGCTTATAGAATGTAACGTGAGAGCTTTTTCCAGATTGCGCGCCCCGTAGGATCCCAATTCCGCATGCTTACAATTTTAGATTACATGATCTGATGGCTATTGCCAGTTGCAGAAAATGGGAATTCTGTTGTATAGAATAGTAATGTAATGGAGATATAGGGGGAGATAAAAAAAGATCAGAATATATCACAATCAAATAAATTATTAAATATTTCATTTTACTCTAATTGTTTCAAAAATATTTCTTTCTATTACATGCATTCCCTTAATGAGTTCGATAAATGATTAGATTCATCATTTTTGAGCTTAGTCACGTATTAAATCCAGATATTTATGAGTTTGTTGAATTACTAGAACCATAGTTCTTGGGCACAACTAAACACTAAGTTTAGATGCTTTCTAATGAATTAGAGATATTTTCTCCTAATAAGAAAATAAATATTTTTATCTTTATAGAACCGTAAATCAGAAATATTTTATTCTAATGGAACATGTCAACCTTTTCCTTACAAGGAAGAGAAGCATCTAGGGATATAAAAGGAGGAAATAAAAATGATTGTGTCAGGTTTAAATTTTTTTCTTGGCTTTAACAATGGAAATTAAATCTTAATAGATAAATCTTTACTAAAAGGGATAATTGATTTTTTTTAAACCAATTTTAATTTAATCATCAAAGAGTCTCTAAATAAATAAAGGATGATATTTTTTAGATAACGATGATGATTTACCTATGCTTTCACCATGGAAGGTTAAGTCAAATTGTCGAAATTAGGAGATTAATGACTTTATCTCGAGCCTAGGCCTGACCTTTAAGGCTATGAAATAAAATTTGACCTTATCATTGGTATCGTTTGTAGAAAAATAATAAAAAAGCTATTGATCACTCTTTTAGGAACTAGAACGTTATCATTTCTAATTACCATCAGATTTGAAACCTTAAAGTTTCGAAAGATTTTCAACAAGTACCAATGAGATGTTAGTTCAAATAGTACAACATTAGAAGTTATTGCAAATGCTATTATCATTCATAATTATTGTCGAAGTTGGAACTTTGAGGTTTTGGAAAGCCTTCAATGGCTACCAACAAATGAGTTTAATTCATACAACTTCAGAAGCCATTGTTAACCAAGGACTCTTACCAAGTTTGCTAATTTAACAGGGTAGATAATCTCTAAACAAAGAGGTTACCTTTTCTTTCATCAATTATATCTTCACAATAACTTAATAAACTATATTTATCTATTAATGTTTCTTTTGATGAATACCTAAAAAACCTTTATTGGAGATATACAATTCCCTTTCCTCTTTAGGACCTTAAAGCTGGATAAAATGGTCAATAACTACAAATATAAGCTTCTTATATATGAATAACCAAATGAACTATGTTTATTTAGGAAGATTTCTTTTGACAACTACCTTGAAAAACCTTTATTAAAGAAACACAATTCCCTATCCTCTTTAGGGCCCTTAAGCTAGATATAAATATATTGTGGTCAATGACTAGAAATGTAAGTTTCTTGTATATGAATTGTAATGTTCAAAATAACAAATGCTTTCTATTATCCAAGTCTCAAATCTTTCAAAAATGGGATGAATTTACTCTCTCTAATGCGATAATACATTTATTTTGAAAGTAACAAACATCTTTTTAGTACTATGACATAATTTACCTTGTAAGAGATTGACTTGTTCTTTCTAATATGATCAAACCTTTCTACAAGGATAAGATAGACATTGTACTCTCCCCATCGAATATTCCAAAGATGGGATGAATTTACTCTCTTTAAAATGATAACATATTTACTTTAAAAGTAATGAACATTTTCCTAGTGTTACAACACATTTTACTGTGGAAGGTGTCACACTTGTGCGGCATCGCAACAATTGTCCACTCTCCAGAAAAATATAAAGGTTTATCTTGCAAATATAGAGAAATAAGAAATTATAGTATTTTATTAGTAAAATATAGGCTGGAGTCACCACCTACTATTTTGATCATTAGGAACCCTAATTGGTCTTAGAGATGAGGTACAAAGATTGATTGCATAAAAAAAGGTAATAGTACCCCAAATATTTCTCACCTATGGTAAGCTGTATTGTTTTATGGTTTGATAAAAAAATCTAAGAAAAAAAACTTTTAATACTAAGATTATATTTTATGTAAATTAATAATCCCTGGTACTAAAACTAAACAAAAATACTTTTTGAATTTTTTTGACATAGTGGTTAATGTTCTTTTGACTTTAATAAACTAGTTATTAAAGCTAAAATGCATGTTAAAATATATTTTTTCTGTGTATGATAAAAAAAACATGATATACTTTTCTTAGCTTTTAGACACTTGACTATATGCATAAAAAGATATATATTTTTTTTATTTTTTAGTTGATGAAAACTGAGTATTTTCATATTGGATTTGTATTGTTATGGTATATTTAATTGGAATTGGCCAACACGACTCGACATAAAGAAAATAGACCAGTATTGGCCTAACATAAAAAATAGACTAACACTAGCCCAATATAAAAATGAGGCAGCACCATCCCAAAAGACTATAATTGGCTAGTTATTGTGCTTTGTATAATAATGAGCTAATTATTCATTTGTTACAGAACGTGGATTGCTCATATTTTACATACAAAATGAAAGAAAAAAGAAGAAGGAAATGGGGTAGTGAAGGAGAGAAGATTACCTAGCTTGAAGGGGGTGGTTGTTGTTGTCTGTGGTGGCTTGCGGTGGTGGAGACAGTGGATGGACTTGGTGGAGCTACTTCACCAATGCTTCTTCTTTGTTTTACTTTTTCTATGTTTTTGTTTCACCTTTCTTCTTCTTTTCTCCCTCTCTTCTCAGTTTTCCTTCTCTTCTTTCTCTCTATTCCTCTATTTTTTCTTCCTTTCTTGTGTTCTGTTTTTTTCTCTTTCTCTTTTTTTTTTTTTTTTTTTTTTTTTTTNTTTTTTTTTTTTATATTTTTGTTCTTTCTCGCTTTGTTTTTTTTCCATCCCCTTTGTCTCATTTCTCCCTTGTATTTAGAAGGAAGAAAAAGAGACCTATATCCCTACCTAGTCAATGACGCTGGGGTAGTAGGGTGGCCAAAGCGGCCATTGTTCAGCCGCTTTTCTACCATCCTAAGGACACCTTTTCTCCTTTAACTCTAACACGTGGAAAGCTTTTGTATAGGTAAATAGATTCTTTGTCTATGTCTTTTTAGGCTTTGGGGAAAGAGAGGGCACTGAGAAACAGGGGAAGAAAAATCTTCTTCTTCCCTTGTCTTGCGCATTCAAGGGAAGAAGAAAACCCACAATGCTATTCAAAACAACGTCGTTTTGGGCTTTTTTTTTTGTAATGAACAATGGATGAAATGATACCTAATTAATACTTAAAAGTGTATTTTTATCATTGTTTTGCATCATCATATTTTCATTTAAAGTATCAATAACTCCTTAACTCGAGCATGTTTTCTAATAACATATCTAATAATATAAGATACCTTTAATTTATGATAAATGTTAATCTTAAATACAGGCCTATCATATAAATCAAGAGATTGTTCAATGAGTTTAACTATTAAAAGTGAAAAAACAAAGAAAAGGCTAAGTTTAGAAAAGAGATGTTGGTTCAGTCCAAACTAAAATATTGTTAAGTCATTGGGTTATATATCTAAAGTTGTAGAACTTGGATTTGGATCTGCTCTATATAGATAGAAAGCTAAGACATAGAACTAAAACTTTCATGATTATCCAAAACTCAATTCTACCATTTGAAAGTCCAAATCTTAGCATCAAAAGAGAAATTTGAATTTATCCTGTTGCCCAGATACCATTTAGTGTTTA
Organism: Populus ilicifolia; assembly: GCA_015708895.1. Taxonomy (NCBI): domain Eukaryota; kingdom Viridiplantae; phylum Streptophyta; class Magnoliopsida; order Malpighiales; family Salicaceae; genus Populus; species Populus ilicifolia. Next base: position 989,926 of record SRLM01000287.1, on the reverse strand, counting down.
TATCTTAGGTTCTATAAGTTCAAATGACCTTAATGTTTTTTGTTGAAAAGCTAAGATAATTTCCTAGAACTTTCATGATTTAAGTTTGTTTAAATTTTGATGTTAATAATGATATTTTTGGTACACAAGAAAATAAAGATTGTCACCAAGTTAAGAGTTGGCCACCCATTCAATAATTAATCATTAAATTAATAGTTTCAAATTTTAGCTTATAAAAGGAGGCATTTGCCATGCATTTAGACATCTTGATCTGGAAATCAAGATCATATTCTTTCTCTTTCTCTTTCTCTTTATATTTTTATAATATTTAAGTTTTTTTTCATTAATCTCTTATTTATACTTTGCATTTTTTTTCCTTAGTTAACTTTCATCTTATTTATGTTTTTATTTTGTTTATTTATCTTTCTCTTTTTTCATTATATTTAGTTAAGCTTATTATGTCAAGGTGAAAATGTTACACTAATGGTGTAAGAATAAGTATAGTGTAAACTTAACATGAACTTTAATATTTAATACTAACATGTTTTGTATTTGTTATCTTATTCACTTTTAATACTTTGCTTGTTAAATGATTAATCTAGATTTATGTTGTATAACATATGATGCAACAAATACAATTTTCCCCCTCTCTCTCCGCTAGTTTTCATTCTCTTCTCTGTTTCTTTTTTTTTTATTAATTCTTTCAGCCTTTCCCTTCTCTTTTCTGCCCTTTTTCTTTTTTTGCCCTTATCTCCCTTGTTTTTATAAGTGAAAACAGGGAAGAGACATGGCTGGGGCAGCCACTATTTTGTCGCCCCACGACTACCCAAAGAGGCACGTCTCCTCCACTTCCCTAACACATAGGAATCCACGGGCCAGCTAAGCAAAATAAGGTCCTTGATCAATATCTTTTTGAAATAAAAGGAGGAAGAAAAGACGATGAAAACAAGGGAATAAAAGCTCCCTTCTCCTGTTTTCTGCATGTCCAAAGGAAGAAGACAACTATGGTGTTGTTAAAAATGATACTGTTTTGAGTTTTTTTTTTAATTAATAATGTATAAAATGACGTTGTTTTGGACAAAACACACTGTTTCATTGAAAAAGAAAAGATGGAAAAAACATGCCAGAGATCACATTGGTCCTCGATTTGTGATTTGTTCAATTGGGTTCTCAATTTTAATTTTAATTTTAAAAATCAATTCAATTTCATCCCTACCAAATTCAATTGCTAGCCTTGAAGTTGATTGCTTTTTCCAAATTGAGTATTGGTTTTGGATTTATACAATTTGACTATCAATTATCAATGAACTTCTTATTTTCTCGTTTTGACCCTTGATTTGATTTAATTGCAACTACTCTATTTACACACATTTTTCATTTTGGTCTTTAGTTTTAGATTTTTTCAATTAAGTTTCTAATTGGCCATCAAACTTTAATATTTGAGCAATTAAACCCTTGATTTTATTAAATTAACTTTAAAAAATTATAATATGACCCTAGAACTTCAATTTCTTTTAATTAAAACCTAAATTGACTTCAAAATTATTTTTTCTTACAATCAAATCCTTTATAAATTCAATTAAATCTTCAATAAAATTTAATTGATTCATAAATGTTTGATTTTATATTTTTTTAAAATTAATTTTTTTTGTCAACATAGCTCTCATCAATCAACAAAATATTGTTAAATTTTAATATTTGTATTTTTAAACATTCTTAACTAATTTTTAGTCATTTTCTTGGTGTTTTGATATCCTCTTTTTATTGTAATATTTTTTCAATAATATTTTTTTTATTTTTCTATATATTTTTTAAAAAATATAAATGAGAGAATAATCTAAAAATAAATTATGAGAACTCTAAATGGGTCAACTTCTGGTGCATATAAGGCTCCATGGGTGCAGCCCATTCAGGGTACTATATCAGGTCAAGCCCAAGCAAAACCTCCTAAAGTTGTTTCTACAAGCAAAACGCAACCACATCAGCTCATAACGTGGTGGTTCTTGATGCTGACAATAACCCTTCCCAGGTCCTACGTGATGAGTTCTTGGATACTACTGGTGAGACAGAGGATGATAATGTTAAGTTCACGACTAGTGGTGAGGAGAATACATATGTTTTGGGCAGCAAAATTCGACTCCCGAAGAGGTACATGGTTTGGGTTCCCAGTGCCTCGTGATACTGCTACTAAACACCGTAAGTCCTCAACTAAAGCCTCTATCCAATGGGGGAAAAAAAAACCAGTTTGGAAGGTTATTGGGGCGTCAAAGGTCACGTATTCAAAAAATCATTTGGTTGTTTCTATGGATAGTAGAACTCTCCTGATGATAATGGTGTTTATCATGACTCGGTTAGCAGTGACGGGGTCGATGACAGAACACTTTCTTAAGCTTTATCTTTTTATTCCTTTCTTCTTTTCCTATGTTGAGTAATGAATTGGAATTGACAATGTGCAATTCACAAGCTTTTCTTGCCTGCTTGGCGGTTTCTGATTGCTTCTTATAAACGGATCGTGCTTTGGTGTTCATGGAACCTCATATGAGTGATAGACAAGCTTCTCAGGTTATTCGATAGCTGGGTTTTCAGAATTCGAGGCCTCTTTGGGTTTTCCAGTGGTAATTGGTTCCTTGGAATGGTTGATGTGTTGAATCTTACAGTTCCTGCACGTCACAGTCAGCATATGCATATGCGTCTTAATTTAACTAGAAAAACTTTTCTACTTACTGCCGTGTAAGCAAGTCCTCCACTGCATGCTCATAAACGTGTAGTTAGGTCGTTTGTTTCTATCCATCTTTTTTTAAAAAATTAATTTAAGTATCTGAACAAGTTTTATATACTTTAACTAATTAAATTTTAAAATTAATAATTATATAAATTTTTAAAAAATAAATTCAAAATCTTTAGCGACGCTAATAATTTTTCTATACTTTTTTGGAGTGAGAAAGTTTGTGGTAGAGTTTTTAATGTTTATAGTGTTGCTGATTTTCAAAATTGTATGGATATTTGTAATATGTTTGATCTTGGGTTTTTGGATTCTAAGCTCATCTCGGTTAATGAGCTGCTTGACCGAGTCTTCTACGCTGAAGATTGAAGTATTACTCGTTGCTTGATGTTTTTGAGTTTTCATTTTTTAAAATATTTTATATTTAAAAATATATTAAAATATTTTTTTTATTTTTTTATAAAATATTTTTGATATCAATCTATTAAAATAATATAAAATATAAAAAATATAATTTTTAAAAAATTATTTTTAAAATATAAAAACAAACATATTATTAATCCGTGTTCACCTACGGATGAATATTATTTAAAAATATTAATCATCCAAGTTTTTTTTGACAAGTTCTTTTACATAAAAAATATTAAATATAAATAAAAAAATTTATACACATATTAAAAAGTTTATGCATATAAAGATAGATTATTTTGATGTTTAGAATTGAAATCAATGTTTTTTTTTATTATTAAAATCTAGCAATCTCTCTCTTCTCTCAAACTAAAGAGTAAAAAATAAAAAATAAATTTTTATATTTAAATTAAATTGTAAAAATATTAAGGATTCTAATAAGTATAATTTGTAAAGTTTGAGACAAAATAAAATTTTATGTGTGAATTTCAAAACAATCAACTATTTGTGATGCCTTTTCTATTTTAATTATTTGTCATTTAATTTTATCCTTAATAAATAAATGTGGTTTAATTGTTTTTTTATTTAACCTGAAAAAATTAAATGCAATCATGAAAAAAAAACCATCAAATTAAAAATAAATAAATTAAAATAGTGGGGCGTGCAGAGTATTTTGGCCAGAATTTTGTATAATATAATTTTCCGGGATGCTATGTTTAAGCATCTTGTATGTATAGAAGTTCGATCATGGAACTTCACATCTTCAGTTTAATGAAGCGTGTTTGGACTTGAGACTAGATACGCCTTGACAAAAGCCACACATGTTTAGCTTATCTTTTTTATATTTTTATTTTGAGTTTTTTTTTAATATTCTCTATTTAATTTTTAATATTTTTTTGCAAAATAAAAGATGTCATAATTTTCTTTATGAAGTCTTTTCTTGTCGTTTTATTTTTATACCATCTTATTATTAAATTAATACTAAAAAATCTATTTGATAAAAATAAAGAATAAATTTATTTGTTTGTTTTTTGATAATTAAAATAATTAAGAATTTAGAATAAGTAAAGAATATTAATAAAATCAAACAACATATAAAATTTGTATAATACAGTGAAAATTAAAAATAATAGTCTCCAAATCTACACTCTAACTACGCATAGCATGCACAAAAACGTCTGTCATTTTACAAGCGATAGGATAATTATTGTTAACATCTCTCTCACTCACACACACACAAATAAACTAGTGCTTGCATTAAAGGGCACCACTATTAATACAGCTTGGAGATGCCGAAGCTTGCTCCTTGTGAAGCCAAACCACCTTAGTAAAAAATGGTGGGAGAAGGTGAAGCCATCCTTAGTCAAAAATGGTGGGAGAAGGTGTAGTCATCCTTTTACACCTTAGTCAAAAATTGTATGCACCAAATTGATGTTATTTGCCTAACTCCTTGTCTTTTGCATGGATACTTGCCTATAAATAGGCAATGCATCCAAGCATAAGATATATCACAAGAAGAGAGGAAGAGAGGGTGAGGAGAGAGTAATCCCACAAAATTGTGAGGTATTTGTGAGATAGTAAGTGAGGTGTTTTCTCCTAATAATAGAGAGATTTTGTTATTCTCCTATTAATAGAGAGAAGTTGTATTCCCACATTACTTAGTAAAATCTTTCTATACTTACTCGTGGAAGTAGCCAAATTGGGTGAACCACGTAAATTCTTGTGTGTCGCTTCTCATTTTATCTTGTCCCTTACCTTTTGTCTTGTCGAGTTTGCATGTCAGCATCCTAACAGTGGTATCAGAGCATCCTGGTTGGTGTTGTTAATACACAAAAGTTATTTGTGTATACGGTTACTATTCACGTATACGGCACTATTCACCTATACGGTACTATTCATCCATACGATACTGTTCACATACATTACTGTTGGCGTATATAGAAAGTCAGTGCGGTGATTAAATACAGTCTAGGAAGTTCTGTCTAAGGAGATTGGGTTTTAAGCGGGACCGTTTGTGACCCCTCCAATCTTTCCTGGGAACTTACTTAGTGAAGTATTATTCACACGATACTATTTCTATATACGTTGCAGAACTGTGAAACGGTGATAGTTGAATAAATCTTGGTGAATATAATGGCAGCAAAGTACGAGATTGAGAGGTTTAATGGGAGCAATTTCTCACTGTGGAAAATGAGAATCAAGGCAATATTAAGGAAAGACAATTGCTTGGCAGCAATTGGAGATCGACCCGCAGAGATCACTGATGATACAAAATGGAATGAGATGGATGGCAATGCTATTGCTAACATACATTTAGCATTAGCCGATGAAGTATTATCAAGTGTGGCGGAGAAGAAAACAGCTAAGGAGATATGGGAGACTCTAACAAAGCTATACGAGTCCAAGTCTTTGCACAATAAGATTTTCTTAAAGCGGAGACTTTATACCCTTCGAATGGCAGAAACCACGTCGGTGACTGACCACATCAACACAATAAGAACTCTATTTTCACAACTCACTACATTGGGTCAGCAAATAGAGGAAAATGAACGTGCAGAGCTTTTACTTCAAAGTCTTCCTGATTCGTATGATCAACTCATTATCAACTTGACAAATAATATCCTCTCAGATTATCTAGTCTTCGATGATGTTGCAGCTGCTATCTTGGAAGAAGAAAATAGGCGCAAAAACAAAGGAGACAGAAACAGTTCAAACCAAGCAGAGGCATTATTGGTGTCAAGGGGAAGATCAATAGAGCGTGGCTCTAGTGGGAGTCAAAGGCAAGGGAGGTCCAAATCAAGAAGTAAGAAGGCTGTGAAATGCTACAATTGTGGCAAAAGGGGGCACTTCAAAAAGGATTGTTGGTTTAAAAAGGGTATAGAGAATGCTGCAGAGTCATCAAAATCTCAAGGATGTGTTGCGAGCACCTCAGAAGATGGAGAGATTTTATATAGTGAAGCAGCAACAATCTCTACAGATAAAGAAGAGCTCACTGAGGTCTGGCTAATGGATTCAGGAGCAACATGGCATATGACTCCTAATCGAGATTGGTTCCATACATATAAACCTATCTCTGGAGGCAAAGTGTTCATGGGTGATAATCATGCTTTAGAGATTGTCGGCATTGGCACCATCAAATTGAAGATGTATGATGGCTTAATTCGTACTATTTCAGAAGTACGACACGTGAAAGACTTAAAGAAGAATCTTTTGTCTATAGGACAATTTGATAGTCTTGGCTGTAAGATCCGAACAGACAATGGAATCATGAAAATCATCAAAGGAGCGCTGGTGGTTTTAAAGGCAAGAAAAACAGTTGCAAATGTATTTGCATTAATGGGAGAAACACATCATGAGGCAGAAGTGTCAATCGCATCAGCCAGTCCTACAGAAGAGAAAACAATGATGTGGCATCAAAAACTAGGTCACATGTCAGAAAAAGGTTTAAAGGTTCTCTCTGATCAGAAGTTACTCCCTGGGCTTACAAAGGTTACTTTACCTTTTTGTGAGCACTGTGTTACAAGTAAACAACACAGGTTGAAGTTTGGCACATCAACAACTAAGAGCAAATGCATCTTAGACCTGATTCACTCTGATGTTTGGCAAGCACCGGTTGTATCCTTGGGAGGAGCAAGATACTTTGTATCATTCATAGATGACTTCTCCAGGAGATGTTGGGTGTATCCAATTAGAAGGAAGGCAGATGTGCTTACAATCTTTAAAATTTTCAAAGCGCGGGTAGAACTTGAATCTGAAAAGAAGATCAAGTGTTTGAGGACTGACAATGGAGGAGAATATACCAGTGATGAATTTGATAACTTCTGTCAACATGAAGGTATCAAAAGGCAGTTCACAACGGCATACACTCCACAACAAAATGGAGTGGCAGAGCGGATGAACAGAACTCTATTAGAAAGAACAAGAGCAATGTTGAAGGCTGCAGGTCTAGGAAAGTCATTCTGGGCAGAAGCAGTCAATACCGCCTGTTATGTGATAAATCGATCTCCATCAACTGCAATTGAGTTGAAGACACCGATGGAGATGTGGACTGGAAAACCAGCTGATTATTCTCGATTGCATATATTTGGAAATCCTGTGTACGTGATGTACAATACACAAGAAGTTAGCAAGCTGGATTCAAAATCCAGAAAAATGTGTATTCTTGGGATATGCTGATGGAGTGAAGGGGTATCGCTTGTGGGATCCCACTGCCCACAAGGTAGTTATCAGCAGAGATGTCATATTTGCAGAAGGTAAAATACAAATGGAAGAACATAATAGCATTCTAAGGGAGACTACAGCAGTCCATGTGAAAAATACTCAGAATCATACTTCTTTTGAAGTTGTACCAGAGCATGAAGAGCAAGAACAAATAGAGTCTGAAACTCCTGAAGTTCGGCGGTCGACTCGTGAAAGAAGACCACCGGCTTGGCACTCAGAATATGTTACTGAAAGTAACATTGCATACTGTCTTCTAACAGAGGATGGAAAGCCATCAACTTTCCATGAGGCTATCAAAAGCACATATGTATCTATGTGGATGACAGCAATGTAAGAGGAGATTGAAGCTCTGCACAAGAATAATACTTGGGATCTTGTTCCGCTACCACAATGAAGAAAGACCATTGGCAACAAATGGGTTTACAAGATAAAACGTAATGGCAATGATCAAGTGGAGCGGTATCGTGCAAGATTGGTGGTGAAAGGATATGCTCAGAAAGAAGAAATAGACTTCAATGAGATATTTTCTCCAGTGGTACAACTTACGACAATTAGAGTAGTCTTGGCAATGTGTGCTATATTTGATCTTCACTTAGAGCAGTTAGATGTGAAAACTGCATTTCTTCATGGAGAACTTGAAGAAGAAATTTATATGCTCCAACCAGAGGGTTTTGCTGAAACAGGCAAGGAGAACTTGGTTTGTAGGTTGAACAAATCTCTATACGGTCTCAAGCAGGCGCCAAGGTGTTGGTACAAGAGATTTGATTCCTTCATAATTAGCCTTGGGTACAACAGACTTAGTTTAGACCATTGTACGTATTACAAGAGGTTTGAAGAAGATTTCATCATTTTGTTGTTGTACGTGGATGATATGTTGGTGATAGGCCCCAACAAAGATCGAGTCCAAGAATTGAAGGCACAGTTGGCTAGGGAGTTTAATATGAAGGACTTGGGACCAGCAAACAAGATTCTAGGGATGCAAATTTACCGAGACAGAAGTAAGAGGAAGATTTGGCTTTCTCAAAAGAATTATTTAAAGAAGATCTTGCGACGCTTCAACATGCAAGATTGTAAGCCAATTTCCACCCCACTTCCTATTAACTTCAAATTATCCTCAAGTATGTCTCCTAGCAATGAAGCAGAGAGGATGGAGATGTCTCGAGTACCGTATGCATCAGCAGTGGGAAGTTTAATGTTTGCCATGATATGTACAAGACCAGACATTGCACAAGCAGTGGGAGCAGTTAGTCGATACATGGCAAATCCTGGTAGAGAGCATTGGAATACTATTAAGAGGATCTTGAGATATATCAAGGGTACCTCAGATGCTGCATTATGTTATAAAGGATCAGAATTTACTATCAGAGGATATGTTGATTCTGATTTTGCTGGTGACCTTAAGAAAAGGAAGTCTACTACAGGCTATGTGTTCATAATTGCAGGAGGAGCTGTGAGCTGAATTTCTAAACTACAGACTGTTGTGGCGTTATCCACAACAGAAGCTGAGTACATGGCAGCTACACAAGCTTGTAAAGAAGCAATATGGATGAAGAAACTTATGGAGGAGCTCAGGCACAAACAAGAGAATATTCTTTTGTATTGTGATAGTCAAAGTGCCTTGCATATTGCAAGGAATCCAGCGTTTCATTCAAGAACAAAACACATAGATGTTCAGTCGTTTCTCATTTTATCTTATCCCTTACCTTTTGTCTTGTCGAGTTTGCATGTCAGCATCCTAACA
>SRLM01000287.1:970101-980847 GCA_015708895.1 Populus ilicifolia | reverse complement strand
TTTCATTCAAGAACAAAACACATAGATGTTCAGTATCACTTTGTTCGTGAAGTGGTGGAAGATGGAAGTGTAGATTTTCAGAAGATTCACACAAAGGAAAACCCAGCAGATGCTTTGACGAAACCGGTCAACACTGATAAGTATATATGGTGCAGATCCTCTTACGGCCTAACAGAAATGTAAACAGCATACAGATGGCAAGTATAGAAAGGATAGAAGAAGCACAAANAAAACCCAGCAGATGCTTTGACGAAACCGGTCAACACTGATAAGTATATATGGTGCAGATCCTCTTACGGCCTAACAGAAACGTAAACAGCATACAGATGGCAAGTATAGAAAGGATAGAGGAAGCACAAATGATCAAGTGTGAAGACTTGATTAAATCATCAAAGTCTTCAAGTGGGAGAATGTGAAGCCAAACCACCTTAGTCAAAAATGGTGGGAGAAGGTGAAGCCATCCTTAGTCAAAAATGGTGGGAGAAGGTGTAGTCATCCTTTTACACCTTAGTCAAAAATTGTATGCACCAAATTGATGTTATTTGCCTAACTCCTTGTCTTTTGCATGGATACTTGCCTATAAATAGGCAATGCATCCAAGCATAAGATATATCACAAGAAGAGAGGAAGAGAGGGTGAGGAGAGAGTAATCCCACAAAATTGTGAGGTATTTGTGAGATAGTAAGTGAGGTGTTTTCTCCTAATAATAGAGAGATTTTGTTATTCTCCTATTAATAGAGAGAAGTTATATTCCCACATTACTTAGTAAAATCTTTCTATACTTACCCGTGGAAGTAGCCAAATTGGGTGAACCACGTAAATTCTTGTGTGTCGCTTCTCATTTTATCTTGTCCCTTACCTTTTGTCTTGTCGAGTTTGCATGTCAGCATCCTAACACTCCTGTCCACCAATGTTGCTCCTTCCATTTATGGTATGCATGCATGATATTATAACCTAGGCGACATATTTAATTATGATCGTGCAAACTAATTTGCAGTCAATGCTTTCATCTCTTATGTAGTTTTTAGCTTTCTTCCACTCAATCGCTGTTAATTAATAACAAAGGATCACGTACATTACAAAACCAATTAATGCCCAAGTGCACTCGCTTCCTTTTCATTTGAAGTGACATATATTTACTAAATCAATTCTTTCTTTAATTTGGTGAAATTGTCGACAGCTATACACCGGTAGAACTGATTATATACATTAAAAAACAGCCTTTTAAAATCACATGATTAGTATTGAAGGTTGAGTGTGTACATAATTAAGTAGCATTAATTAGGTACGATACATGCAACTTGATCGAGCACATCATCTAGTTCTTACACTAATTTGTAAACCGGGTTGAAATCTCCATTACTTAAAAATTTAATTTTTTTAAAAATTAATTTTTTTAATATTTATAAATTATTTTGATGTGTTGATATCAAAAATAATTTTTAAAAAATAAAAAATATATTATTTTGATATATTTCTAAACAAAAAATACTTTGAATCACAATCGCTACCAAACTCTTATATATCCCATGTATATTAAGTGAATTATAATATTAGACCCCGTAAGATAAAACTAAATGAATAAATATGTTAGAATTATTGCCATTAATGTGTAATAATCATTTGCAGTCTATACTAAGAAGTAAGATTGTCATTGTCAAAAGCCTACAATGATAGATATGTAGCCAAGTTACATCAACCATTGACAAAATGGTGTAGCTTATGTGCTGTCACCATTAGTGCCACAAATCATGCCATGATTTGTGGATCTTGTCTTAATGTCTATAAATAGAGGTATTATTTGAGAGCAAAATGAGAGAAAGGAAAAAAGAGTAGTGAGTGTGTGTAAGAGAATAAAAGAGAAAGAGGGGCTGCCAAGGGCAGCAACCCTACTATCATTGTAACAATATGTGTGAGCTGAGAGTTGAGTTTGAGTTGGGTGTAATCCTCCTTTTCTATATATATTTTTGTATCATTTCTCTATCTCTAATAATATTAACTCTCTTGTGGATATATACGATTTGTCAAACCACGTTAAATATTATATCAGTGTATTTAGTCTTTTTTGAGCAAATATCAGTACATTATAGGTCCGAATTCCCCAAGAATTGGTATCAAAGCATATGGTTTAAAGTGGTGTTTGATTTTGCTAAAAAATAAAAGTGGTCAAAATTATGTTTTGATCATACCATTATGTAAAGGAAGAAGAGGTAAAGCCACTAGTGAAAACAGGGTCGAAATCGAACATCGAACATGGACAAGGTGGCAGGCCACGCGCACAGACACATGATATGCATCGCACTCGTCTTCTTCACCTGGATGTCTGACCCGACCCATATGGCTAACCTAGATAAGGATGACATCATCATGACGTCAACATGTATTGGTGGCATGCCATGTTAGCGACTAGTCAGCAGACACGTCATCATAGTGAGACCCACTTACCACGTCATTAGTCATAAGTCGGGAGAGAGTCGAGCCGAGTTAGAGATGAGTCGCGAGCTGAAGGGAAGGATTTAGTGTAGTTGATCCCACATGCAACCGGATCTGAGATTGAATCTGAACCATTGATTAGGCTAGAATTATTGTGATCAAATCTTAGCCGATTGAAATGCGATTTGTACAATTTTAGACTTGTTTCTAGCTAATTTGATTGTTCTAGAAGCAATGGCATGGTCCGATCATTGAGATTATAACCAAAAATAGTGGTAGTGAATTAATAAAAAGAGTTTGCCCGATTAGGAGGAATTTGAAGGTCATCATGGTGGTCGATGGAGATGATTAAGAAGAAATCGCACATGTTTGTCCAATTACATGTGCTCAACTACTAAGTGAGGAATTTTTAATTGCCTTGAGGGAAGGTAAAATTAGGACACTCTAGATACCCGATTATGTGGATGATTTAAGGTGGAGAGTGAAAATTAATAAAAACTAATCTTGACGAATCTAAGCACTAGTAGTTTCATTAGATATTGAGAAATCAGATATGAAACCAAAATATTCCAGATCACTTGCAAAGGATAGCCGCGACAATATTAGCAAATGGTTGTATATACGAAAAGATAGTACAATGGATATTTATGGCCTAAGAAGTTCTAGTTAGGAGATTAAGTTTTAAATAGGACTACTATAACCCCTCCAATCTTTTATGGGAACTTGCTTAGTTGAAGGATTATCCATACGGTGTTATTTTTGTATATGTAATAGTTTATAATGAAACTGTTGAAGACTAGTAAGATGACAACACAAAGGAACATTTAAGTTCTGTGTGATCAAGGATTTGATGGAGTGGTGATTTCTCCAAAGAAGTTAGATTCGATGACTATAATTTCTTGAGGGAAGAATTGATAAAGACCCTAATAATGGAAGATAAATATAGCAAGAGGTAAAGATTGACACCATATTTTGACTTGGATAGGTGTTGTGATAGAATGAATTGCTATCAAACATAAGCAAGTAATAAGAAAAATCTGAAGAACATAAATTGCACGAAGGCATACTGAGATTGTGTAGGAGTACCCGCAGGATCCAATGAGGTACTGTAATGAAACAATAGGTGTAAGGAGAAGAAATGTTCCCTAATAAAACTTAGAGCAAAGATTGTGAAAATTTGTATAATAGGAAGTCTTTTGTGCTCTTGTTAAAGATAATAAGTAAGGATCTTTCCAATGCATGCAAGGATGGAAAGATAAGCTATTGCAGAAGCACATATTTGAAGGGGTGCAAACACCTGTGATAAAAAGACGATCGCCCATGATAAAAAAAAAAGACATCAAAAGAGAGTTGGTGTGGGTAGAGCTGTCAAAAAGAGAAGTGTAGCTCCAAACATAGAAATTAAGATGGAGGATTGTGAGGAGTGTACCGTAACTCTCTCTTTCTATGTAATCAGTGGCAGTAATCTCTCCTAAATCTATGGTTGTAGAGAATTTTTGAAGCCACTTTAAAGTGTCCTAGATGAAGAAGGATGTGACCGCCTATGAAAGGCGAAGATACCTTAAAGAGAAGGTGTAAGGGCTATGAGATGAGCCCAAGATCAGACTGCTGTATGACAACGAGTGGAGACACCTCAATAGAAGGTATGAGGGTTATGATAAGAGCCCTAATTACAGAACACCCCAAAGCCGATGTGATTGCTAGATATGAGTGAACAAATAAATAGCCAATGAAGTGGTTATGATGAGTATGGAGACAAATATAGAATTGACTTTCATGGATATTGCCCTTATGCTAAAGATCAATGAGTTAGAAGATATTTACCTTGGACAATAAATCGGTGACTTGTAGAGCATTGAGACACGACTGCTATGTAGGAGCAAAGGGCATACGCAGGTTCCTGGAACAAGTTGATTCTTATTAAGGTGGTGAACTCGATAATAACATTATAATACTCAAAGTATAAAGACATATATGGATCAACCTTTAATGGGTTACCCCTATGGTTAAAGGTGGAGAGCTACCTAGACTTTTGAGACTAAGAGTGAGAGACTCACGAAGAAGTAAGACGTGGTTTCTAGGGTGGAACAGATGGTAGACGTAACTCCTGGATAAGTAGACTCTTGGATGAATGGTCATCTCATGATCATATTGAGATACCCAGATAATGATTATCACATTTGGAAAGAGAAATTTCTATTTGAGGGGGTGTTGTAAGACTTAGTATGAGGTTTGAAAAATTATTCCGGACTGAGAATGATTGATATATTTGAAGGGGAATATTATTCTAGAGACAAGCATTAATACTTTTCAAATGTGATGTGGGAAACCATCTAATTGAGGTGATCCTTTAGTGTAAGCAAATGTGTGCTTTGGTAACTTTGATGATTGAAAGGTTTGACAAGTACTTGTAAACTTGGCCAAAAATGCTCTTGGAATGTTAAGCTTGGAAAAATTATAGGATGCAAGCATATGCTGAAGAAGCAAGAGAACAATTGCTCATATGAATGACAAAATGAGTAATTGTTAGGATTGTTGTCATTAATGTGCAGCAATCATTTGTAGCTTACCTTAAGAAGTAGGGTTGTCATTGTCAAAAGCCTACAATTGTAGTTGAGTAGCCAAGTTGCACCAATCATTGACAAAATAGTGTAACTCATGTATTGCCACCATTAGTGCCATAAATCATGCCATGATTTATGAATTTTATCTTACCATTGATACCTATAAATAAAGGCATTATTTAAGAGCAAAATGTGTGTGAGAGAGAGAGAAAGAGAAAGTGGTGAGTGTGTGTAAAAGAATAAAAGAGAAAAAGAGACAATCAAGGACAACAGCTTTATTGCCATTGTTAGGACAACATCTAAAAAACTCTTTATATTTTTTAATAAAAAAACATCAAAATCCTAAAAAATTGACTTCATTTTTTACGCTGATAAATGTGTAATTTGAATACAATTCATTGATAGATAGACGGGGAACTCAATTGAGAATTTTTTAATATTTGGGATCCAATTGAGACAAAAAAATATTTTTTGACTCAATTTATAATTTCTATTTAGTTGGGGACTTAATTAGGTTTGTCTAAAATTGAAACAAATGAGGTGACTCAAATTATTTTACAGGAAGGGCTAAGGAGATTTATTTGGAGGTTTCGGTCATTTTACGTGTAGGAAAAAGAGATAAAATCAGAAAAAACTTTTTTAATGTATTTTTAATTAAAAATATATTTTTAAAAAACTACACCACAAATACACGTATTTCACATTTAATAGATTGATGTCATGGTCATGTAGTCGTGCAGTCATGCTAGCTATTATTATTAATTTGAGATGATGAGTAGAGATGCTTATCGAAATGTATTCCTAATAATCATGCTTGAAGATGTCGTAATCAATCTTTTCAGGTCCTTCTTGGTGCTGCTCGCTCCACCTTCTATTTGGATGAAAATCATGTGATGATATTGTAAAAAAATTCAAGTGGTTTAGAATTAAAGTTTATATAATGTATAATTAGTTTATCTTTTTAATAATTTAATTTATTTTTTTAATTAAGATGATGAGTGAATAGTTTTTGATATTTGATAAATCAAGATAGTTATGATTGATACTTATAAAAGTTTTTATTTAGTAAATTTAAAGATTTTTTTGATATATTTTTTAGAAAAATATTTTAAAAATATATATGTAATAAAAAATAAAGATTTTAAATTTATCATTTAAAGGATTTACAGTATATATATAATGTGATGGTTTTAGAAAATTTTTACATGTTTAAAAGCAAAGAAGAATAAATATCATTTACCTTAACATTTGAGGTGAAGAACACTTCATATCAAATCGCATTAATTTTTTCTCCATAGCCGAAACTTGATTTTCACTATTGCAGCCCCGTAAGATTTGTTTATCAATACACATAGGATGGCTTAGAGGTTTTCAACCCCTCGGGTTTGCTAAATTTCAGCAGTAAATATTTTGAAGACACTGGGAGGTGTGCTTGAAATTATGAACTTGCCGATGTATTGTTGCCTTGCCCGATCTCCTCTTATATATTGTCATTATAACTACATCAATCCCAATAACATGCAAATTATATATAACATACTAACGTCATGATCGGGTTGAATATTTTTTTCAACACCATTCAATTTACCTGTAGAAAGTAGAAACTCTATTCACAAGTGTGATTGGACTTTTTTAAAACTAATTTTAAAAAGAAATCATCCAGAAATAAAGCTGTTTTTTCTTTAAATAAAAATAAAAATTAATTTAAATAAATTAACTTATAGAATCTATAATCCAAATTTTAAATAATCTTGGTATTTTACATTAAGAAAAAGAAAATAAACACCAGCTAATCTTTAAGTGCGATCTTACCTGAATTGTACACTGATTTTGTCAGCATGGCATTTAGATTTTAGTGCTCAAGCAGAAGTTTTGTTCAACAAAATATCCATGATTTAACTCAGGCATATGCTTATGTTAGGTGCATATGCTCAGTCTTCATGCTTTCTGGCCTCAATCATTGATGCAGGCTGCTAAGTTTGTTGTATAATAAAATTGATTGTGTGTGTGTTTGTATGATATTATTTCAGGTGGTGGCGTGGTGCCCTCCCAACTTACTGTCTTGCAATTGGACTCAGAAAGGAATATCTTGTATACAATTGGGCAATATACAAGGAAAAAATTATTACTTTTTAATTATCTTTATCTTGGATTAACTCTGTGTCTAGGAGTAAATTGTGATGGATTTGTAACTTAGGTTAGTCATGAATTAAGTAAAGTCAGGTTTAGTTCTAGTAAACATGTCATCTTTCTTAAGAATTAGTCCTGCTGGAGTTTGTCAACAAACATCTTCAGGTTCGACACAAATTTTGGAGCTAGGATCATAAAGCAGAGAGAAATCTTCCGAAGTGTTAATGCAGGCATCTAAAGCAACCTGATTGTTCACGCACTGACACAAGTGTATAATTGAGAATCTCCCACTAATTCTTTGCATGACTCTCGATCTTTCCTTAATTACAGTTATGTCTACATATGGAACATATTGGTAGATCTTGCGTTATGCTTACGAACACGTTTCTTACCATTTATATTTCTTTGATCTTTAATCCTCACATTTTCCAGCACTTGAAGAATTTTGAACACTGTGCAACAGCAAACAGGATCATCAAGACATAGTGCAGGTGCTATTATATACTTGGGTACGGTGCTTCTTGTCATATGCACGATCAAGGACCAAGAGACACACAGCACGGTGGTGGAATTCAGGCTTGATAAGATTCCAAACTACTCGAAAATTTGATCTCAAACCTACTCGAATCACTATCGGCAATCCATTTTCTGATTCTAGCAAGTCCTGCATATTTGCTCCAGCACCATACATTGGTTTGTTCCTGGTTCCCACAAACAATTTGAATAACGTTGAACTATGGCTCTGAGCATATAGTTTTGAGCCCTGCCAAGTTACAAGAGCCACAACAAACATTGCATTATAAACGCAGAAATTGAATATCGAAAAAATGGTTCATGGGATTGTATTGAGTCACATATCATACACGGGACGTTGCGAAAGTGAGGTGACCGAATGACATTTCCAAAAATGGAGGTTGAACATGAAGGCCGAAGAGCTTAGACTTGTTTTCTATCAATAGGTCAATGGAACAATTGCAGTTCAGGATCTTAGTCGTAACACCATAGCCGTCTACTCCTTCCGCCAATCCAAATAGCCGAATTCCCGCTATCTGCATCAAAATTTTCTTGACTTTTGATCCAGTGTGAATTTAAGTTAAGAATCTGATACAGGTTTATCTATTTCTCTAATAACCAGTCCCATCTTTCAAGCTACATGTGATTTGTCTTATAAAAATAGTTGGCAAGTGCCTGTTAAAAAAAGCGTAAAATTACGAATAGCTTTATTTTTGCATTAAGAATTACTGAAAGCTATATTATTTTTTTTACTTTCTGCTCAGTGTCGAAAAATTCTTTTTGCCAAGGCAAGGAAATTGGTGTTTCATTTTTGATATTGCGTGTAACAGAAAGGAGATCTGAAAATGTTTTTAGTCTCAGGTATAACATGGGCCCTTTTGGGTATCAGGCTGCTAGTTTGATCCAAAACCACAGAAATGCCTTGATCATGAAACTCATTTCGCTATGTGATAGGTTATACCTAGGCCCAAAGCTAAGATATGATTCAGGCTGTGGCCTAATGGCTATAAGTAAATCTTTGATAGATTTTTTAGCTATCTAATAATCACTTCAACCTTAGGATTAATTGTTTAGCAAACGCCAACCTTAGGGTGTTATCATGGAATTTTACTAAACTTCTTTGAGAAAAGAGCACCAAAAACTCAAAAAGAAAATAAAAGATGAGACAAAAAGGAGCCTCTAGCTAGAATTGGGTCATAAATTTATCTCTGTATTGTGGAAGCTGTTCGAGGAAAGTACTACGGGCTAGTTAGTGGCTATGGGGCTTCTAATTGAGCAAAGCTTTAAAGTGGGGCATTCATGGACCTATCGTTATTTTAGTAGGCTGCTGCAAATACCATTTTGAAGTGATAACATGACGGACTGTTTGTCTTTTCTTTTCGGGGAAACTGATGGAATCTAACGTTAGTGCCATTTCTATGCAAAAACTTACGTTAATTTAAGAACTGGGAAGTGTGTGTCACAGGTTATTTGGAATTACATGTTTTACAAGATCATCTAAATTCCCATGAAGTGACAATCAAAAATAGAAAAATGATAAATTAAATTTTCTTCTCTGTTAGATGGTAACGTATGTACATATACGTTAAAGATCAAGAGGAGAGAAAACATCATGTACGTACCTTGATTGACGTCTTAGGTTGTGGAGGTTTTGTAGCAGCATAAAAAACAAGCAAAGCAACACACAAACTCAACACAAGTCTCCAAAATATTTGCAAAGAAACCCATGCACATGAAGAACTCCTCCTAAAAGAACAGTATCTCCACCACCATCCATCTCTCTTCTCATAATAAAGATCCTCGTCTTCTTCCATCCCTTCATCTTCATAACCACCATCACCATTAAATCCATGACCATCAACAATGATCAAACGATTTACCTCATTGCTCGCGGGCTGATCACTAACCTTCTTCTCAATGAGGAAAGAGTTGTTTGATCCACGAGAGGAAGAGTAGCGAGAGAGGGTGAACCTTGAGACCTCAGGGTTCTTGTTGATGAGTATAGTATCGGATCTTGTTGGTGAATGGAATGTGGATTCGATAATATTATTGTTGGTCTTGATATCTGCACTGTTTGCATGGGAGATGGTAGATGGACTTTGAACATAGTATGCACATGGGTAGGATTGAAACAAGGTTTCTTGGTCTCCACTGTCCATTCTATGAACGTGTGCTGGCATCGAGAGTGAGTGTTGTGTGTGTGTGTGTGTGTAAGAAAGTGGAGGAGATAGAGGTGGCTGTTTCTGACAAGGGATGGAGGTTTTAAGCTTGACAGACAAAATTAAAGGATGCTCCCTTGCTTTTGCTTTGGCTAGTTTGTGAGTATACCCTAAGCTTAATAATCACTTCCTCTTTGGTGGATTAGGCCATGGATGATTATAGGAATTTCTTTTGGCTTGTGAAAGTGATATAAATTTACAATTAAAGATTTGAAGAATGATGATAAATTGGATAATGCATCGCTCAAAAGAAAAGTGTCATTTGACTATCATCTTCTTAATTTAAAATAAGTCTGGCGATTTTCCAAGTCCACGATTACCTCTCAATGAGGGACACAGAGATTTACGGGGAAAAAACGTTAAAATAAGGGTTTAAGACTGCAAACAAACAATTAATTAAGCCAAGTACGTATAAACACGAAGATTGATCATCAAATACAATGCATGACGACCCACATACTATAAGAAGCAAGAAGTCTTGTATAAGTTAAACAATGAATCTCTACTGAAAATATAAATGCTAGCTAGCTAGGTAATTAACAAAATCAATTTCGTGTAATTCTTTTTCGTTTTAAGCACACAATATTATGATTCCTGGCTCCACGATATCATCATTCCTGCCGAAAGATTACAGTAAGGAAAAAAATAAAATTAACCGTTAATTGCGGGGGCCTCTTCGCCCTAGAGTGCTTATTTGCTTTACACCGAATCGTCTCTCCTTTACCATGACATCCTAGGAACGATGGCAAAGCAAGCACGCTTTAGCATTTCCTTCCTCTCTTTCTAAGTTTTAAGTGTCTTCTTTTTTTCTGTTTTTTTCATGCGCAAAAGCTCCTGTCTCAGCCAAAAAGCGGACAAAAGGCATTTTTCAATCAAGAAAAGAGACT
>SRLM01000287.1:814914-970045 GCA_015708895.1 Populus ilicifolia | reverse complement strand
CATATATACTGTTCAAATTGTGATGGAATATCCCTTGCTTTTGAAAAGATGATGGATTGAAATACAAGAGTTCCCATATATGGTGATGATTGAAGGTTATGGTGTGGAAGTTGATAAATAATATATTTGAGTAGCTGTTGCTTTTTTAGCACGACGTTATGGATTGCTGTTGCTACTGTCATCATCATCGTCGCATCCAAAAATGTTGTATAAATCTTTCTTGTTCAAAACTAAATCAATTGTGGACCTCCTGTAGTTTATTTTCGTTTTTCTTGACGATAGTATTAGTCGCTCATGTTGATTTATATTAGCTCAATTAAATTACTAATTAATAACATCTCTCTCTACTAAGAATAACAAGCTAATTGGGTACTCGTGAGTCGAATTTTTTGATATTTAGATTCTATTTATTATTTATTATATAAAAAAATTAGATATTTATAAATTATTTATTGGATTTTGAGTATCTCATAAGTATCAATTATGTACCATTATTTATTAATTAATAAAAAATAAAATAATTAATATATATTTCTGGTTGTGATTGAGTGGATTTCAAGTTAAATTTAATAATATTCATACTCTATTTATTATCCACCTAGTTCAAAAAATATTTATTTATTTAGGTCCATTATCTATTTGATTCTGATTAAATTGTCATCTCTATCCTTCACTACCTAGCCGCTACTCTTTTAAAAAATAATAAAATAAAAAACATAAAAATTAATCATCAAATAAGAAACACCAAGACCATGATCTATATTCCGGAGGGGAGGGAAATATGTTTCTTTTAGTCAATTGTTTTTTATTTGTGTAATTATTTTTTTATGTTTTACCAAAACATGTTTTTTTTAACAAAAAATCAAAGTTTTTTAAAAACCTTAAAGAACATGGATCAAATATAGAAAGAATCAAAGTTTTTCATGCCTTTTAACAATGTAATTGAAAATGACTACTTTTCGCAACATCAATTCTAGTTCTGTTATTTTAATTTTTTTAAGAATAACTTGAAATTCAATTTCATAAAATCAATCTTTAATTCAATATTAGAATATTCTATAACATATTAGATACATAATAGCATGCAAATTGAAATAGACACCAATATATAAAACTATGCTAACATAACTTCTAAATTTCTCATACATTAAATATAATGATCAAAATGCAAGAAAAATTCATGAATAAAGAAGAAAAAAAAGGTTCTTGACTTTCTTTTTTTTAAATAAGAACCTTTTTTTTTAAATAACTTAAAATTTAATATCAAAAAATAAATTTTGAAATGCATCAAAACATCGTTTGAAACTCAATATCATATTATTTATAAAAAAAACCGACGAATTACATATGAGAAAAGACATCCACAATTTGCATCCGCCACTAGATAATTTGTTTGCCAATACAAAAGTCTCCTCATGACTTCCATTCTCTTCTCAATCCATTCATTGAATCGTAATTAAAGACCAAACCCCAATCATTATGATATACACCACTTCACAGCAACGTAGTGGCACATTAGCAGACCACGACATGCAGGGATGAGAAGACCACGATATGTAATTGTGGAAAGGCAAGGTGGAAGAGACCACGACGTGTAGTGGCCAAGTGGAAGACTTAGTCTAATTTCTTTATTTAGTCATTTGTCTGTTGAGTCAGTTTGTTCTGTTCTATTTTCAAGCATTCCTAGTCGGTAGCCATGTTTGTTATTTTTCCTACCTGTACTGCTATATCTATATATAGTCTAAAAGAGTTTAGTGAAAGGATATGCAATTATTTCTTAAACAACTTTCTCTTTTTCCTATCTTCTTCTTGATTCTTAAATTATACTTATCACATTATTTACGGTATCTCCTCGTCTTGCCTCTTGATAATGTCAATATTGTCTACTGATACTTCTCCATTTAGATCAATTAATGAGACAGTGACATGGACAAATTTTATTGAAAATATCATATAATTTATTGATGCTGTGCTAAATTATGTTTCTATATGATTTTTAAAAGTATGTTTTACTTAAAAATATATTAAAATAATTTTTTAAAAATATAATTTTGAAAAGCATATAAATACGGTTAGAAACTCAATAAAACAATGATGAAGTATACATACGACAAAAGACATCTACAATTTGCATCCGTGCCATATGCTAATCTGTTTGCTAATTTAATTAAAATATGAAAAAGAAAAAAGCAATTAAGTGTTATGTGTGTGGACACAAATGGACGGTAGCAGCCATGTTTGGTGGCAGCCATGGTTGAAGTCATAGTCAAATTGTAGGTGCCTAACTTGCCCACCATTGTTGAACAATCATCTCCCTCCTCAGCTATAAATAGAAGGTGTATTGATAGCTGAGATAGAGTACGAAATAGAGAGAAACACAGAGAGAGAGCTAAGGGTGAGAAGGTGCCACATCACCACTGTCACGTCAGAAGAAAATCTCCGTGGATCTGCCACGTCAGATTTGGTGGACCCCACATTGCCTACGTGTCGGTCACGTCAGCTTGTCGCGTCATCATAACTGGGTTTTGATCCGGTGTGGCGCAGCGACTATTCCGCCTGCCACGTGGCTTCATCTGCAGCGTCCAGTTATCCCAAACTTTGATTGCTTAAATCGGAGCCATCCGAAGTCCAATTTGGGTGATCTCAGTATCGTTTCCAGCATTTTTGGGCATTCCGGACACATCTGTAAGGTCAGATTTTTGAGATTCAAATCCAAGAAGGAGTAAAAATGGCTGATGAAATAAAAGCTGCAGGTATTGAAAAATTTGATGGAACTGATTTTGGATATTGGAAAATGCAAATTGAAGATTATCTATATGGGAAGAAACTTCATCTTCCTCTGTTGGGGAGCAAGCCAGAAAACATGTCAGAAGAAGATTGGCAAATTCTTGATAGACAAGTCTTGGGCATTATCCGGCTATCATTATCAAGAAGAGTTGCTCATAATGTTACAAAAGAGAAATCCACAGCAAGATTGATGGAAGCCTTGTCTAGGATATATGAGAAGCCATCAGCAAATAACAAAGTGCACTTGATGAAGAAACTGTTCAACCTGAAGATGACGGAAAGCACCTCTGTTACACAGCATCTTAATAATTTCAATACCATCACAAATCAATTGTCATCTGTTGAAATTGAGTTTGATGATGAGATCCGAGCACTTATTTTGCTAGCTTCACTTCCAAGCAGTTGGGAAGGTATGAGAACAGCTGTAAGCAACTCAGCCGGAAAATCCAAATTAAAATATGATGACATTCGAGACCTGATTTTAGCAGAAGAAGTACGAAGGAAAGACTCGGGTGAAAGCTCAAGTTCAGGTTCAGCTTTCAACATCAACACTCGAGGAAGGAGACAAGACAGAGGCTTATCCAGAGGCAGATCAAAATCAAGGTACAGAAGCAAAAGCAAGTTTGGACCTAGGAAGCAGGTTGAATGTTGGAATTGTGGCAAACCTGGCCATTTCATGAGGAGTTGCACAAAACCAAAGAAACCTGAAGCTGATTCTGCAAATGCCACTACAGACGAGGTATAAGATGCTTTGATCCTTGCAGTACATAGTCCTATTAATGATTGGGTTCTTGATTCTGAAGCTTCATTTCACTGTACTCCACACCATGAAATGATGCAAAATTATACTGCTGGAAATTACGGGGTAGTCTATCTAGCCGATGGACAACCATTGGATATTGTGGGTATAGGAGATGTGCAAATCAAGACAATGAATGGATCTATATGGAACTTGCAAAATGTGAGGCATGTTCCTGAACTAAATAAGAAGTTGATCTCGGTCGGACAACTTGATGATAGTGGCCATTCAATCCTTTTCTCTAGAGGAATGTGGAAGGTATCAAAGGGAGCAATGGTTTTGGCTCGTGGAAAGAAAACTAGCACTCTGTATATGACCACAAGATCAATAGATATAATTGCCTCTACTGAAGCAGAAAATCAAGCGCAGCTATGGCATTGTAGACTCGACCATATGAGTCAAAAGGAAATGAAGATACTTCAGTCAAAGGGAAAGCTGCCAGAGTTAAAAAATGTTGATCTAGACATTTGTGAAAGTTGTGTTCTCGGAAAACAGAAGAAGCTCAGTTTCTTAAAGGTTGGCAGGACCTTAAGACCAAGAAAACTAGAACTGGTGCACACAGATTTATGGGGACCAGCTCCAGTAGCATCTCTTGGCGGTTCTCGGTACTATGTCACTTTTATTGATGACTTTAGCAGAAAGGTATGGGTCTACTTTCTGAAAAATAAATCTGATGTGTTTGACACTTTCAAGAAATGGAAGGCTATGGTTGAGACTGAATCAGGTTTTAAAGCTGAAATGCTTACGATCTGATAATAGAGGAGAATACATTGATGGAGGTTTCAAGGAGTATTGCGTTGTCAACGGTATCAAAATGGAAAAGACAGTTCCAGGCACACCACAACAGAATGGTATTGCTGAACGGATGAACCAGACCATCAATGAACGAGCTAGAAGCATGAGGTTGCATTCTGGGCTACCTCAAACATTCTGGGTTGATGCAGTTCATACTGCAGTTTACTTGATCAACCGTGGACCATCAGTACCTTTGGAGTTCAGACTGCCCGAGGAAGTCTGGAGAGGAAGAGAAGTACAGCTTGCTCACCTAAAAGTCTTTGGGTGTGTTTCCTATGTGCATGTAGACTCTAATGCTCGCAACAAGCTGGATGCCAAATCAAAGAAATATTTCTTTATTGGCTATGGAGATGAAGAATTTGGATTTCGGTTTTGGGATGATCAAAACAGGAAGATTATCAGAAGCAGGAACGTGATCTTCAACAAGAAAGTTTTGTACAAAGACAGATCAAGTACAGAACTAGAGATAATTGATTCAGATACGAGTCCACAAAAATCTGAATTCATACAATTAGAAGGGCTTCCTGATATTACCACTCAAAAGTCCATCCAAGACAGTGCAAGCACTTCAGTACCCACCACTTCTTCACAAGATAGTGCAGAGCCAAGTGAACCAGCTGTTCGCAGGTCTTCAAGGACTATAAAGCCTCCACGATGGTTCATACTTCTACTGAATTATATCTTGTTGATAGATGATGGTGAACCATTAACTTATGAAGAATCCTTACAAGATGGAAACTCGAGCAAGTGGGAGTTAGCCATGAAGGACGAGATGGAGTCATTGCTGAAGAACAAGACTTGGGAGTTAACCAAACTGCCTGAAGGAAAGAAGGCCTTGCAAAACAAGTGGGTTTACAGAGTAAAGACTGAGCATGATGGAAGCAAACGCTTCAAGGCAAGACTTGTTGTAAAAGGGTTTCAGCAAAAGAAAGGGATCGACTATTCTGAGATATTTTCTCCAGTTGTGAAGCTTACAACAATCAGAGTTGTCCTGGGGATAGTAGCTGCAGAAAATTTACATCTTGAACAATTAGATGTAAAAACAGCATTTCTTCATGGAGAGTTGGAGGAAGATATTTACATGCAACAACCAGAGGGGTTTGCAATACCAGGAAATGAGAGCCAAGTTTGCAAGCTGAAGAAGAGCCTATATGGTTTGGAGCAAGCTCCAAACAGTGGTACAAGAAGTTTGACAACTTCATGTGTAGTACGGGATACACAAAATGTCAGGCTGATCATTGTTGCTATGTCAAACATTTTGACAACTCTTATATCATTCTACTGCTATATGTAGATGATATGTTGATTGCAGGATCCAGCATGGAAGAGATTGACAAGCTAAAGCAACAATTGTCAAAACAGTTTGAAATGAAGGATCTGGGAGCTGCTAAGCAAATACTTGGCATGAGAATCATCAGAGACAAAGACAAAGGCATACTAAAGCTTTCACAGGCAGAGTATGTCAAGAAGGTTCTTAGGAGGTTTAGTATGCATAATGCTAAGCCAGTATGTACACCTCTGGGGAATGATTTCAAGCTCAGTAAAGACCAGTCACCAAAAACTGAGCTAGAACGTGGATACATGGACCAGATTCCATACGCCTCAGCTATCGGCTCTTTGATGTATGCCATGGTCTGTACTAGACCAGATATTGCCCATGCAGTGGGAGTTGTAAGCCGATATATGAGCAATCCTGGAAAGCAGCATTGAGAGGCAGTGAAATGGATCATGAGGTACTTAAAAGGCTCATCAGAGACATGTCTTACTTTCACAGCTGGCGGTTTGAAACTTGAAGGCTTTGTAGATGCTGATCTAGCAGGAGATGTTGATAGCAGAAAGAGTACTACAGGTTACATATACACTCTAGGAGGCACTGCTGTTTCTTGGAGTTCTACCTTGCAAAAGATAGTTGCTCTTTCAACGACAGAAGCAGAATATGTTGCAGTTTCAGAATCTGCAAAAGAGATAGTATGGCTACAGAGTTTCCTGCAAGAATTAGGCAAGATGCATGAAAAAGGTACTTTGTATAGTGACAGTCAGAGTGCAATCTTCCTTGCCAAGAATCCAGCATTTCACTCCAGAACAAAGCACATACAGATCAAATATCACTTCATCAGGCAATTGCTCGACGATGAACAACTGTTACTTGAAAAGATCTGTGGAAGCAAGAATCCAGCCGACATGTTAACCAAAGGAGTTACTCTCGATAAACTGAAGCTGTGTAAAGCTTCAGTGGGTCTTGAAGATTAAAAGACAGACCTAACATCATTTGTGTCCAAGTGGGAGATTGTTATGTGTGTGGACACAAATGGACGGTGGCAGCCATGTTTGGTGGCAGCCATGGTTGAAGTCATAGTCAAATTGTAGGTGCCTAACTTGCCCACCATTGTTGAACAATCATCTCCCTCCTCAGCTATAAATAGAAGGTGTATTGATAGCTGAGATAGAGTACGAAATAGAGAGAAACACAGAGAGAGAGCTAAGGGTGAGAGTTGAGTTGAGTAGAGAAGTTTTCTCCTCCTCCTTGTTTTCTTGTTTGTATTGCTTTTGAGCTTGATTAATACAAACCAGTAGCTCCGTGGAGTAGGCAAGTTGCCGAACCACGTAAATTTATGTGTGTTTGAATGTTTGGATCTCCTAACATTAAGGATGTCCCAACTTAAAAATTGTTGAACAACGAGCAACTTGAAAACCTTCCTAACAAAGAAATCCTGAGAGACAGAAGGCTAGTCACGTGAAGGTCAGGTTGTGAAGATCAGGTTATATGAATGAACATGGTAGTGCTGCAGGAAGTGGGCAATTAGTCATACTAAAAGAATATGGGTCATTAGTTAACTATTCAGTAGTGTACAATGCTTTAATTTTTTCATTTTTTTTATTGTTTTATTAATTCTGTTATTAATCTAATTATGCATTGTAAGGCTATAAATGCCAACGATAATTTTAAATAGGGGCGTAAATTATATCATAAACCTTTAATTCTTCTTTGTTATTCTTCCTCCATAAATTCTTTATATCAGTGGTATCAGAGCTTGGTTATTCTTGGTTATGACCATGGATACTCGTGGAAAATCAAATGTAGAATTTCACAATGAAGTCAATAAAATCTTAATTAGACATGAAACAAGCTTTGATCAGGTTAATGCTACCTTACAAGTAGTTTTAATAGAACTTCAAGCTCTTCGCACCACCCGTCCCTAAAACACCAATTCTCCTGAAATCAACCCCTTTTTTAATGAAGAATCTTCACACCAACAAAACCCTTATTGTCATCCTATAAATAGTCATCAACATCACAGTCTCAAGTTATCATTTCCAAAATTTAATGGAGATGATCCAACAACATGGATCTACAAAGCATAACAATATTTTGAGTTTCAAAATATTATATCAAACCTGCAAGTTCAACTGGCCTTTTTTCATTTAGAGGGTATTGCGTTACAGTGGCATAGGTGGTTAATTAAGTTTTGCGGACCATTAACATGGGATGAGTTTACCAAGACAATACAACAAAGATTTGGCCCAACCGGCTATGAGGATCTATCAGAAGCCTTAACTCGCCTCAAACAAAACATTACAGTAGCAGTTTACAAGGAGGCTTTTGAGAGACTTTCACACCAAGTGGATGGTCTACCATAAAATTTTTTGATCGGTTGTTTTATTGCAGGACTTCACGATGAGATTCGTTTGGATGTTAAAATCAAACAACCCCATTCCTTGGCAGATGTTATAGGTGTGGCACGTTTAATAGAGGAGAGGAATCAGCTGCAGAAGAGATCTCCTCTTCCTATACGATTTGTACCACCTCTAATACCAGCTTCAGTGTTAACAAAAGCATTAGCCAACCCCACGGCTAGAGTATTAGGGCCAACACAGGGGCCTCGGTTACCTGCCAGTTCTAATAAATCTTTTCGTAGAATCACTAATCAGGAAGCACGCGAACGAAGAGAGAAAGGTTTATGCTACTATTGTGATGAAAGTTTTGTTCCAGGACATCGATGCCAGCGACCGTAGTTGTTTATGATTTGGGATTCTCCTATCACGGGCAGTGAGGGCAATGAGCATGACTTGCTTGAACCAGAAAAGGAAGATGTTGTTCCTGAGATTTCTTTCCACGCCATGACAGGAACTAAGCATCCATAAACTATGCGTGTCATAGATCAACTGAAAAACAAGAAGGTAATATTGCTCATAGACGGTGGTAGCACTCATAATTTTATTGATGAAACTATTGTCTCTAAGTTGGCATTACCAGTTAACCGTGAAAAGAAGTTTCAAGTTATGGTGGCTAATAGGAAGAAGATCGATTGCATAGGGCAATGTCGGGCATTCACGATCCACATAGAGGGATGTCCAGTCATCACTGATTTCTACATTCTACCTGTTGTAGCATGTTAGTTAGTGTTGGAGGTGCAATGGTTGCAAACTCTTGATCTTGTGGAAATGGATTATAAAGAGCTGACCATGTCATTCAAAGATGGGAATACTTCACATATTTTTCATGGAATTAAGCCAACAAGCCTTATGGCTTTATCTGATAAAGAACTATATGGCTTGCATGGCATGGGGTTGTTCTTTCAAATCCTATCAGTTAGAAGTAGTAACCATTTTTCATCTTACCCGTCTGAAATTAGCTTACTGTTGGAGCAATATTCTTCTATTTTTGCAGCCCCTATTGGTTTACCACCTCAACGAGAACATGACCATCACATTCCTCTGCAACCACAAACCGGGCCAATAAGTGTGAGACCTTACCGATATCCCTATTATTAGAAAAATGAGATTGAAAAAATGGTGCAGGAGTCATTGCAATCGGGTCTGATAAGGCCAAGCCATAGTCCTTTCTCTTCACCAGTATTGTTAGTAAAGAAGTCGGATGGTGCTTGGAGATTCTGTATCGATTACCGTGCTCTAAATGATATCACAATCAAAGATAAGTATCTTATTCCTATGATTGATGAATTATTAGATGAGCTCCATGAATCAAAAATTTACTCCAAATTGGATTTATGGTCGGGTTACCACCAAATTAGAGTACAAGAAGAAGGCATTCTTAAAACAACTTTTCATACTCATGAAGGTCATTACGAGTTTGTAGTGATGTCATTTGGCCTCACAAATGCACCATCAACATTTCAAAGTCTCATGAATGAACTTTTTCATTCTTATTTTTAAAAGTTTACCTTGGTGTTTTTTGATGATATCCTTATGTATTCAAAATCATAGGAAGATCACCTTGTACATTTGTAAATTATACTACAAATCTTGTCCATTAATTTTTTATTTGCAAAGACAGAAAAATATCATTTCGGTGTTTTACATGTGGATTACTTAGGACATCAAATCTCTGAATAAGGTGTATCGGTGGATCCTATAAAAATCCAAGCTATGTTGGATTGGCCGGAGCCTACAACAGTAAAAAGGAATACGTGGCTTCCTCGATTTAGCTGGATATTATCGAAAGTTTATCCGTCATTTTGGTAGTATAACAGCACCTCTAACACAACTTTTGGCCAAAAATAGTTTTCATTGGTCAGCGGCCGCAAAGCAAGCCTTCATAAAACTCAAGGAAGCATTGATTACACCTCTAGTTTTATATCTTCCAAACTTCTCCCAATAGTTTGTGATGGAATGCGATGCAAGTGGTATCAGTCTTAGAGCAATTCTTTCCTAGCATAATTGTCTAGTGGCATATTTTAATGAAGCGCTGAAGGGGTTAGCTTTAGCATTGTCCACCTATGAAAAAGAGATGTTAGCCATTGTCAAGGCTGTCCAGAAGTGGCGCCCTTACTTGCTAGGGAGATCATTTATTGTTCGCATAGACCAGAAAAGCCTTAAGTATTTGTTGGAGCAACGCATTACTACTCTTGCACAGGCACGATGGCTACCCAAGTTGCTGGGATATGACTATCAGATTGAGTATAAACGAGGATTGGAAAACCAAGGTGCAGACTCTTTATCCCATGTAGTTGAATTTCAGTTCATGTCTCTTTCATTGCCATCAGCAGATTAGTTATTTTTGCTTCAGAAAGAAATATAATAGGATTCTTTTTATGGTGATCTACTAACTAAAGGTTCTGCTCTACTGCTTCAATGGGATGGGGTATGGTTTAAGACTAACAAAGTTTTCTCCCACTTTATAGTTCATTCCTAAAATTTTAGATTATGGTCACTCTTCACCAGTAGGTGGCCATTATGGTTATCATAAAACTCTCACCTGCATCAAGCAGAACTTCCTTTGGATTGGAATGCGTAGGATGGTTAAGGAGTTTTTGAAGGAGTGTGATGTCTGCCAATGGTTCAAGAGTGACTACATGAAACCTGCTGGCTTACTACAACCTCTGCTAATTCCTACAACAATATGGATTGATGTCTCCATGGATTTTGTCGAAGGTCTGCCACCTTCTAATGGTTATACTATCATTATGGTCATTATCGACCATTTGACAAAATATGCTCATTTTGCTGCATTAAAACATCCATTTACAGTGGCAATTGTGGCTAAGGTTTTTATTGCCAATGTGGTTTGTCTGCATGGGATTCCAGCATCCATCGTTACTAACCGAGATTGAGTATTTCTTAGTTCTTTTTGGCAGGCACTATTCCAGTTACAGGGTACCCAGTTATGCATGAGTTCTAGTTATCACCCCCAGTCTGATGGCCAAACTAAAGTCATGAATCACACCTTAGAGTAGTATTTGCGTTATTTTGCTGGTGACCAACCTAGAAAATGGATTGAATAGCTTCCATGGGCAGAATTCAGTTACAATACTTCTCTTCACTTTTCCACCAAAACAACTCCCTTTGAAGCTGTTTATGGAACCCCTCCCCCAACTTTGCTAACATATGTTCCAAGAACTTCACGCATCCAGGCCGTGGATGAAAGTTTGCGTGATTGTGATGCAATTTTAAAGGAATTACGACATAATCTCTCACTGGCCTAAAATCGTATGAAATGTCAAGTAGATCAGCATCGACGTGATATTTTCTTTGAGGTGGGAGATCATGTGTATTTGAAGTTACAGCCTTATAGGCAGTCTTCAGTGCAATTTCGAGCTTCTATGAAACTTTCTCCACGCTTCTTTGGTCCTTATCAAATTATGAAGAAGGTCGGTCTGATTGCTTATAAATTGTTGCTGCCATCAGGTTCATTAATTCATAATGTGTTTCATGTTAGTTTGTTAAGGAAGCATCATGGGCAAGTTACACAGCCATCAACCCATCTACCCTTGGTGTCCAATTCATCTAGCATTCTTCCAGAACCTAAGGCTATCTTAGATCGACGTATAATTTGTAAGGGACAGTATCGGCCTAAATCTGAAATTCTAGTTAAGTGGAAAGGCGCTCTTATTGAGAATGCAATATGGGAGAATGAATGGCGTTTTACTAGGACTTATCCTTCTTCCATCCTTGTGGACAAGGATTCTTAAGTGGGCGGGAATGATACATCCACTACACATTATGGATAAGGGATCATGCTACAAGGGATCATGCTACATGAATGTGAAGGTCAGGTTATGAAGATCAGGTTACATGAATAAACATGGGACATGCTGCAGGAAGTGGGCAATTGGTCATGCTGGAAGAACGTGGGTCATTAGTTCACTATTCAGTAGTGGGCAATGCTTTAATTCTTTCATCTTTCTTATTGTTTTATTAATTCTGTTATTAATTCAGTTATGCATTGTAAGGCTATAAATGCCAACGATAATTTTAAATAGGGGCATAAATTATATCTTGAATCTTTAATTCTTCTCTGTTATTCTTCCTCCACAAATTCTTTGTATCATAAACAAATTTGAAAACCTAAAATAAAGAGATGAAGCACAGTTGGGTGACCTCTAAGTTGATAGATTAGAACTCAAATCTGAAGTTCTAGGAACAACCAAGATATCAATCTTTTGTCCTGCTTGACGGTGATCATGACGGTAACCACATATGAAGTAAAAGTGGTCGTGATTTTGTGACTCTATCAGTGCCGTTGGTGTAACTGTGTAAGTAGCTGTCAGGGAAGAAGCATTGTGTGTCTAGCTTCCATTTTGATGCATAATGTACATATGTAGGATCTAGACCATGTTCTTGTGACCTTCAAGGAAGATCTGGAATGCAAAATCAAGCTTACTAATCTTTTTCCTCTCACCTGAAATTGTTTAGACAGAAAGATGAATAATATCTCTATTCTTTTAGTAGCATTGCGGGAATATAAAGTACTGTGATTTGCTAATCTACCCTCATCAAATTCAGCAACAATATGCTTGTCTTGACAATGGATACGCCAAATACTGGGAATTTCATGAAGGGGAGAACAAGATGACTAGGAAAAAAAATCAATTAGAAAATGAAAAATAAGACGCAGCACATCAGTATTTTTTTAAAAAATTAAATTTATTTTATTTTTTTTCAGATCATTTTTATATAGTCATATTAAAAATAATTTTTAAAAAATTAAATAATATTATTTTTTATATATTTTAAAATAAAATATATATTAAAAAACAATCATTATTATACTCTTTAATACATCAAAAATCAAAGGGGTTGGGCTCGTGACGGTGAGCAGGTCGTAACACCTAACGGCCTGCTAGGCCACCAACTTTTCGGCTACCATTACTTTTTTATTGACCTGTACAAAAGTTATAACAATAAATTATTTCATCCTACCTCCATCTGAAGTAGCGACGCTTTGGCCGAGTGGTTAAGGCGTGTGCCTGCTAAGTACATGGGGTTTCCCCGCGAGAGTTCGAATCTCTCAGGCGTCGCAACTATTTTTTGCAGTTCATTTGATTTCTCTAATTAATCAATGAAAGTTCATATTCACAATTTGACACATCAAACAAAATCGCAGTATAAGTTCTCTCTTTTCTTTGTGTTTTTGGAACTAAAGCAGGTTTTTTGTTTTTTTTCAATACACAAAAACAAGCAACGGTGTATATAAAAGCTTTTAGGTTTTTTAAATTTTAATTAACTGCATGCCTATTTGCTCGTACTCGATGAGCTTGTAGCTAAGGGACTCCCATGCCCCCTCAGTCTCTGCCGTTATTTCTAGCAATATTTTAGCTTTTACTATATATTTATACCCGCAATTTCTAATTTTATTTTCAATAAAATAATATGTATACAATTTTTTTTTACATGGTTTTATAGAAAAAGATGAAATTTTAAGTGAAAATTAAAAAGTTTTTTCATAATCCAAATGAATAACTTTGTTAATATATTTCACAAATAATTAAAAAAGAATTACTGTAAATTTTTGTTAACTCATTAAAAAAATTATATATAATATTACATCCGTGATATTTTATATTTATAAATTGATATATTAATAGATAAATAAAAACATCGGTAGTACTATATATTGTTTTTTTGTTGATAATATATTAAACTTATCGATGAAGATGATAAGAGAATAAAACAAGTAATTTTATTTTTTTTGCATGTTTTTTTATTGATAAATCCATTAATATATTTATTATTGATAAACTGATTGAGAACTTTTTCAAACAACTATTTTCATTTATAAACCTATCAATAATATATATATATATCAATAAATTATGAGTATTAACACCAACAAAAATTTATATTATTAAAAATATTAAATCTATAACTCTATACATGCATCCTTAGAACGTATGGTTCAACAACTAGTTGAATTTCTTTTGATTGCTGTCAGATCCACATCGAAATGGGTTCCTAAGCTGAAGCTTTAGCTAATTTTGATCACGCAGAGACATTGCTTTACCTTTCTGAAAAAGACAACGTTATATTGAAATTCGTTTAATTATACAAAGAATATATATATATATATATATATATATATATAAGAGTCAAAAGTGAATGTATTTTAATTTAATCGCTGAGTGATGAATTGATGTCAGATTTAAGTAACTTAGGATTACATCTTGATGGATAGATTGAAGTTCAGGAGGCCTCCCAATAATAATAATAATTTAAGTAGCAGTAGCAACTATTAATTAATCACGCATGAAACGGAGAGAAAGAACCTTTGACTGTATGGAATTTGTTTCGTATTAATTGACGTCTATTGTTTGCATAAAGTGTAATACATTATCCATCTCATCTCCACTAACAACAACCTTCACGGCCACATTATTTCCTTTCCAAATTCGTCCATACAACTACAATTCGCCAGATATTTACCTTTGAATTTTTGCTAACTCTATTCACATTTCTCTTCAAGGTAACGATGATCATGGCTGCAACTCGTTCCAGGACTGGGCCCAAAGTGTGCCTCGAAAAGAAACCGATGATCCCACTACAAACGAAGAATCTCTTTCCACCCCTAATCTCTACTTCGCAATTCTGATTGCATGTCTCACTGACAACAAAGAAGCATTCACGTACATACTTCTTTCACAGATGAAGTAGAAAGAGCAGGTACGTAGAACAATATTGATGACCAAATCAAAAAACGGGGAAAAAAAACACTTTTCAGGATTGAACCAAATTAGAAAGAATGAGCAAAAATTCCTAGGAAATCGTATGGATAGCTAGGGTAGCTTTATGAGAGAGAATGGAAAGGGTTTTTTTTTTTTAATCTTTTTCTTCTTTTTATTTTTTTTATTTTNGGGGGGGGGGGTAAGGGTAGCCTGTTATAAAGCTTGGAAATCAAGGAAAGGAAAGGAAGATATGTTTTCCATTAAACCCTCCAGATCCCATTCTCCCGTTCGCACGTTTTCTCCTTGCCAATGATTTTCAAGCCCCAACATGTCCACTACTTTAAATGTCTGATCAGTATTATTGAAGCAAGTACTATCAAAGTGGTGGTCGTCGTTGCTGCTGCTTTTCACGCCAATTCTGTTATTACTCACTGCATTATTCTCTTCAATGCTTCTACTCTCAAGTGGCGGAAGAGAAAGATCACTTTCTAGCCCTATTTTATTATTACCCTCCAAAATCCCATAATGTTCACCATAAAAGCCGTCTCCCATACCCACCTGTGTTAAGCATGTTGACATGTCAAATAAACTTGCTGCGCAACTCACATCATAGCGGTTACTGAGCACCGTGAAAGGATCAAATTGGTTTCCTGTGACCACAGCATGCATGGATATGGATGGTGAGGAAGATGAGTCCTTGCATAGAGTCATAACGTCATGATCATGCAGGGGCATGATATTTCCTACGACATGATCTCTAGGTTCTGATGAATCAGTGCTATCGTTTGGTGAGGATGTGGAAGTGCTGTTGATCTTGAATCTTTTCTTTAATGTGGAATTCCAAAAATTCTTTATTTCGTTGTCTGTCCTTCCTGGAAGACGCGCCGCAATTTGAGACCACCTGCATTATTCAAAATTAATGATTATAACGAACACATAATCCACACGTATAATTACAAACTAATACATAAGTAAGCTTCTTGCATAGAACGCATGCATGTTAAATAACAAAAAAAAAAAAGAACGCATGCATGTTGATATACTGGGGTGAAAAGTGGAAAGCAGAACGCACGCTTATTTCTAATTCCTACTTGTCAGAATATTTTCTTCCTTTTTTCCCTGTTGTTTCTGAACTAATTCTACCAGGCAGAAAGGAAAGCCCTAAAAAAGGAAGCAAATTGTGATCAATGCGTTTCTTTTTATTTTTAGTGTGCGGGGAGGGTTTCTTCTGAACAGTTCATTTGAATTTTTCCATTGGTAAAAACGTTTATAGCCATGGGACCAGTTTGCATTGACTCAGAGATAAGCCAATATCCCCAACCCCCCTCCGCCCCCAGCAAAAATCCCGAACACACAATAAGTGCTTTGAGAAATAATTAGCCATAATTGGGTAGACATTATGATTTATGGGTGATCAAATTAAATGAAGCTGGAGATTCCAAATAAGAGGATATCGTAATTTGTTGATGGTTTTGCTCAACTATTTCATCCGTATAAATCAACCAAATGTATGAAAAGCCATGTGTAGCCTAAAGCTTCACAAGGCTGTTAGGCCAGCCCGAGCACAATGTGATCAGGGAAGAGAAGGCATCAAATTTACCCACTGGAGATAGGAACAATGGCGTCCGATTCCAGTAAATATATAAAGAGATCAATTCGTAGTTTAACATATAGACAATTCCTTAAAGCCTCTGCTAGGTGAAATAATATAAAGAGAAGGCAAAAATGTTCAATGTTACTATACATGATATTCACTTAATTAATTTCCACATATGTCTGGGAGGTTTTGATGCCGGTGCATCATGAAACTAATGATTAATTAACATTATTCCACCTCGTCTACACATTTGTTACAGCTGGTATACTACTCCCTCTTGTGAATTTACAATTTAACTAGGTATAAATTAAGCAAATTGTTTAGGTAATTGCTAGCTTCAATTTTTCTTTGTTTTCTTATCCATGATCGATCCAAGAGTATCTTTATGTAAGTACAAAATGGAACGGTGCCAGTACTTAATGATGCCAAGCAGCCGGGAAAGATGACATAGATTATATGTTAACATAATTAAATTGATCAGGCTAAGCTTTGTACTTCATTAGCATTAAGTATATAGCATTATTCGGTTGACCGGAGAAAAAAAAAATACCTATTGCCAAGAATGGAGTGTAAATGAATGATAAGCTCTTCTTCTTGAGGAGAAAATGCGCCGCGCTTGAGGTCAGGTCTCAAATAGTTAATCCAACGCAGTCGGCAACTCTTGCCACACCTATGCAAGCCAGCATTCCTAGCAATTTCACTCCAACACCCCTGTCCATTAGTTAACATATACTTGATGAGCTTCTCATCTTCCTCTGGTGACCATAAGCCCTTTCTAAGTTTGGCCCTGTTCATATTATTATTGACTGGTACTCTATCTCTGGCCATTAGATCCGGCTTTCTCATTGTGTTTGATACTCTGATGATAGGCTAGCTAGCACTGGAGCTTAATTTGTTCTCCTTGAACTGGTTGGATGGAGATAAGATAGAGCTATATAGGTAAACGATAAATATTGTTAATTTGTAGTATTAAAGAAAGAAAAAGGAGAAAAGGGAGGACGCTTCATGGGGTGGTAAGAGTGATGATGACTGTGATGGTTGTGGGGTTTGCTTTAGAATAAGAATATGACTATGGATATGAATATGAATATTTAGAGAAAAATCAAGAGAGAGAGAGAGAGCATTTGTGTCTGTTGTTGGTTGATGGGTAGGGTGGAAAACGGAGAGGAGAGGGATCTGCCTCATAGAGAGAGAGAGAGAGAGAGAGAGAGAGAGAGAGAGAGAGAGAGAGAGGAATGGTTGGTCTTCTTGTCTTTGACTCTATATATTGTCTTTTTCGATGCATTTTTCTTCACTCACAAGGTAATCATCATGTGTGTATGAGACAGAAACGATTTTGCTTCCACTTCACATAATGCTCTCTCTCTCTCTCTCTCTCTCTCTCTCGGTTTATACTTCTAAAACACGTGTGGCTCGAGATTGAAATGGAAGAGAGGCACAAGTACTTTCAGTACATTTTCTCTTGCTAGGGCAAAACTATTGTTGCATACATATTCGTTAAATGTTTGTCTGTTGAGCTTGATTAAGATTACTACCTAACGTGAATCACATTCAACCACAACCTCTTTATTGCCCCAGCTAACTGCCAAATAGTATTTGCTTCTCAAACAAATTATAGACCCATTTCCCTACTAGCATGATATGATATGCACCGAGAAGATAACTTTTTTGCAGCACAAACATTTTACTTTGCCTAAAATGCTTACTGTGATCATGCAAATGATATTAGTTTTTCGTAAATTTAAATTTAACAAAACTAAAAATCCTTTTAATTTTTTTTAAAAATTTATATGAGCTTGGATATGATAGCTTGAGCTTATATTGTGTGTTGCCCAACACCTTTGATGCTTGGCATACACTCTATCACCCTATCACTCATATAGACTTGAATTACTAGGCTCAAGTTCAATGTATTTAGATTCAAACAGTGCGTTTAGATTTATTTTTCACCTTTAATAGGGTTGGATAGCTTGCTTAAGCCTAAAACTTTTTTGAAAAAAAAATTAGGACCTTACACGGTCCTTCATTATTTTATACTATTCTAATATGTATTATTTTAAGTAGAATATAACTTAAAATATCACAACAATAAAAATACACTTTATCTCCTCATCTTTATAAAAAAAAACCTCATAGGCTATAAATATATTATGAATACTTTAAACTCAAGGTTTACAATCCTTTCATTCTTAAAATTTTTAGCATATATATTTTTAAAGCTTATTTTTCTAAAATATCATTGAACTTTCTCTCTTTATAAAGTTAATAATTTAAATATCTGAGCACATTTAGTAATGGAAACAACTCACTAGTAAAGTACAACTCCTTACTCTAGTCACATTGGTAACCTAAAGGTAAAATTAGACCTTGTCACTCTAAAAACTATTGACACCCTTAGTAACACGCACTGCCTTAGCATCATGGCCAACAGCCACACTAAGTGTTTGTAAATAATTGCATTACCTAAAGAATACTAAGTAAAATGAAATTTATTGGAGTCCCTCAATAAATTGTTTGCGCCATTATGATGTCCATGTACAAAGCTAGTACATTTAATGTATTTATCCTACGTGTTATGAGATGGATACCAATTATCCTAATCATCATTCTATGCCAAACTCCTCAAGCTCCCAATAATCTAATATACAAAAGATTAAGAGAATCTGCATATGAGCATACCTAAGATAATAACCACAACACCTATCAGTGGAAGGGCTCTTCCTTGTCCAAACGAGTATTAAACACTTAATTCCCTAAAGACTATATTTTTATAAAAATAAGTTTGAACAACAATAATGATTTGGCCAAACTTGAGGGAGCATGCATGGAATATATACAGTAGCTTAGAGTTAGTCATCGAGAACAATGACTGTGTGTTCATGGTATAATAATTTAGAGTTAAGCTTTATTGAAGGATTTGAAAACCTCCATAACAAACTAGTAACATGCTTCGATATTAGCATGCCTGCTAAAAAAAGCTCTATAAAGCTATTTAGTGTTACTTGATGAAAGAGCAAGTTTATACAAGTATATTTGAAGAGGTTTAATAAAAAGATACTCAAGATGAAAAAAATTGCTTTAGTCAATAGCCTTAAAGGCCCTGATAAAAGGAGTAAGGGAATATGCTCTCTAGAGAAAACATTATGCCTTACCAAACAAGAGTTTTTATCAAAGTGAAGGAAGTTGTAGAAAATCATGTATGGGTGGAAGAGGCTAGTTTGCTATGATATAGACCTTCTTGTTTTTAAAAGGATAACCAACATAAAAAACCTTTTAATCAAAATTATTCTCTTGATAAGAAAAACAAAAGATCAAGAAAAAATCATAAAGGCTTAGCCAATATGAATTTTTGTATCAGAAGGATTTATAACTTCATGAATCAAAATAGGATCACTCTTTTAAAGTTATTAGGGTAGTCAAAGCAAACATATTAGCACCACCTCCAAGACATGTTTTTTTAATAATCTTCTTCATACTTATCATTCAGATTACCTCAAGATGTATAATCCTTAATAGGAATGTAAGTTTATTTTTAAAATAAAAATAATATATCTTTGATATACATATACTATCTACAAATCTCTAGTTGGGGCTTCTAAAGACTTTCTAAAGAAAAATTTGACTTGGTCTCTTTAGGGCAATAGCTTCACTATCTTTAAGGCATGGGTATAAGATCTCCTTATTGCAATAGTATCGTTCTTTAGGTGATGCTTAAGAGACTCTTATTAATTAACCATAAATTGATCTCAAATCTCCTAGTACAATCTCGGACTAGCATATTCTTCAGGTGATGCCTAAAAGGGTCTCCCATCAATTTGTCAGGGGGTTAATCTTAGATTTTCTATTTTTTAGTGTAATCTTGAACTAACATATTTTATAAGTGATTTCAAAGCCCTTTTTACCAACTTTGTAAGAATTGATATTAGATTTCCAATCTCTCTAATACAGTCTTAGATAAGCATGACTCTCTAACGAGGCCTCCAAGCTTTATATTATCTCGAAGGATGATCTTGGATCTCTTATTTTTAAGCATAACCTCTCTCTAATATGAGGTCCTCACACCTTTATTACATCATCAAGAAGGTCATATACCACTCATTCTAAAAAAACAACCACTCTCTAATAGGAGGCTCCTACACCTCTATGATAATTCCAGGAAAGTAACATGACATTCTCTTCTATAGGAGGCTTCTGAGCCCTCATGCCATCATTAGAAAGGCTATAGACCTCTAAATTTTTAGTGGGATCTTTTTTCAATTAAGAGTTTTTATGCCCCATCCCATCATATAGAGGTAACATACCTCCCACACTCCATTAATCACTCTTTAGCAGAAGGTTTTCATGTTTCATGTTATTTTAAAGAGGTCACATACCTCCCACACTCTAATATGATTATTTTTTAATGGATGAATTTGATCTTTCTAATATAGCAACACCACTTTTTATGGGTTCATTTCCTCCACCTCTTAGAATCTTTTTAAGTATTCGTCTCTTCCATCCTTTAGAAATTTTTTCTAGTTATAGATATTAACATAGATATATCCCCTTTACCCATTAGAAATTTTTCTAAGTATAGGCATTGACATGGATCCATCCCTCTAGTCACTTAGATATTTTTTTAAATATAGGCATTAACATGGGTTTGTCTCTTTAGCCATTTAGAAATTTTTCTAAGTATAGGTGTCAATATGGGTTCGTCCTTTTATTTATTTATAAACTTTCTAGGTATAGGCTCCACTCTTCATGAGTTCCCTTCAACCTCTTAAAAACATTTTTTTATGTGAGGGTTCGTCCTTCATAGGTTCTCTTTATCCATTTAGAATTTTTCTAAGTATGAGTTATTTTATGGTTCCCCATTACATACTTAGAAATTCTTTTTTAAAACATGATACATGCTCCTATACATAGGCTCTCCAGTATATTACTTGGGTTTTGATCTTTCTTCTCATACAAAGAAAACTTAATAAAACTCATCTTACCAAAAAAAATTTACAAGTCTTTCCGTATTAATATCATAAAAATTAGGAGACTATAAATAAACTCAAATTTAATAGGCTTAAATAACTCCTTTAAAAGGCCTAAAAAACTCCCTTAAAATGCCTAAAAAATCTTTATAGACCCCGATTACCACACTTGAGCCTAACTATTCCCAATATACATGGGCGTGCTTCCAAGTTAATGTTAGGTGTGCAGCCCAATACCAATATGATCTTGGGTTGCCATGCTCAAACCTAACATGTTGAAGTTTAGACAGCAAACTTGGATTTATTTTTCACCTTTAATAAGTTGAGACACTTTGTTCAAGCCTAATACTCATTTAAGAATTTTTTTTAGGACCCCATTAGGGTCCTTTATTATTTTATATTAATTTAATATATATTATTTTAAGTAGATTACAACTCAAAATATTATAAGAGTGAATTTACACTTTAGCCTCTCCTCTAAAAAAAAAATACTCATAGGCTATAAATAATACATGATGAATCATTCAAACTCAAGGTTCACAATCTTTTTATTCTTAGCATTTTTAATACACACACATTAAAAATTCATTGTGTTTTTTTTCTCTATAAAATTACTGACTTAGGTATCTAAGAGCCCCTACATCAATCAAATAGAATTTTTTTAATTTGTAAATATCAGCTATCAGTTACCTTAACTTATTAGGAATCATTAGCTACCATCCATTTGAGCTTTTCATATTAAGGCATTAGAAATCATGACTAGAGAGAATGAATCATGTTATTTGAACTAAAAAATTAATTGATTATACAACATATCAGTCTTACTGAACATCTTGAATATTAGTATTTTATTAGTTTTGATATCTCGAAATGAGAGTAATCATCCAGGAAAAAGAAATTAATTAGAACATATACCCATCGCTGAATCAATTTAGGAAGCACAAGAATATTGCTGCCATTCGTCCACTCTAAGTATTATAGGTACGTACAAAAATATGTCTATTTCATGTTAAGTTTAATTACTTGAGGACCTGAAGGATAAACAAGATGAAGGAACAGATCAATAATTAAGCCAAGTAGACAATGGTAACATCAGTTGGAATGGCATGGCTGTGTTCTCGGATAAAGTTGAGGTTTCTTTTCATTTCCAATAAGGCCCTCGCTTGTCTGGCAAGGTTACATGAACAGTTGAAAATAAAAATTTATATATATTCATCAATTCAAAGAATTTTCTGCAGAAGTTTTTCAAGCCTAGTGATCTTCTCCCACATCCTCATGAATAATTAGAATTTATTCTTGATGTTATAAATTTATCCTGTATAGACTTTACGAACAACAAATTGCAGCCTCTATAATTATAACAAGTTATTCCAAGAGCCCTGATATATGTGTCTTGTTTGTTGATTTTTGCAAAATAAATAAGAAAGAAAAATAGCTATATATTGAGTTCAGGAATGATCTAACCAATATATTTTCACATTGAAGCAGAACTAAATGATCTTGACAGTAGTTCTGCATCAGTGATCACTAAGCTTGGGAGCTTGTGCCAATAATATTTAGACCAGAAAATAAGAATTTGAACATTTTAGGCATCTCGGGCTTAAAGGATACCCCATAGCTGTC
Organism: Populus ilicifolia; assembly: GCA_015708895.1. Taxonomy (NCBI): domain Eukaryota; kingdom Viridiplantae; phylum Streptophyta; class Magnoliopsida; order Malpighiales; family Salicaceae; genus Populus; species Populus ilicifolia. Next base: position 947,080 of record SRLM01000287.1, on the reverse strand, counting down.
ATTTTCTTATGTGCTGGAAGAGTTATCTATCTTATGTCAATTCGCTTTCTTTACCTAACCCCATCTTCCCTACATGCCACGAATTGCTCTACGGAACAGACAATATATATAGTATCAGCAATATCAGATTTGTCATTATCCAATCCATAATATAAGAATTAGATGAGAGCTGTATATATATTCTTGTTCAATTCTTGAGAAACAAAAGTTTATGGAGTTGTTCAATGTTTGATACTCTGGGTTGACAATGACTGCAACAAATTTTCAGGGAAAAGTACTGCAAAATTCTGATGGTTCCTCTTCTCTCTGAAAACAGCTGTCCATGACCAGAAAAAGAAAACGAAAAAGAAAATCTATCTAATTCTTATGAGGCTGTCCTAAGCAACATGCTCGACTTTGTTAGGAAGACAAGAAAGACCACGTACGTAGCCAGAAATTAATGTACATATCTGTATGCCTTCAAATATAGGGGGGCAAGAGCAAATATTTCGATGATGACTTCAAAAGTAAAAAAGAACTCACGACAACCATGGAACAGAACTGAAGACAAATAAAGCATTTTGCTTGATTATATATATCGTCCAGTGTATTCATCACTTTGAAAGGAGATGCTTTGGCAGCCAAAAGGTCCGCGACATTGCAAGTATCCTTCCTTTTAAGGGGATCAATGCCAAAACGGAGAATGACAAAATGGATATTGAGAGTTTTCAATAATGGCTCCCACGAGAAGTGATCGGCTCAATTGTATTGATCAGCTTATGTAAATAATTGTGCTATATATAACCCACCAGCCCTTCGTTTCCCTTAACTTGGTTCTACATCTAAGATCTAAGGCTAAGACATCTGTTGATTTATTATTATGTTTTCATGTTCAGATCTAGAAGAGAAAAGGATTTGCTTCCATTGTAAAACAAGTCACACATCACAAATTATTATAGCTTAATTACTCGGTCGATCTTCATGACCAGTTATCATTTCTATGGGTCTCCATCACTTCTCATTCAAACAATATTTGGACCAAACATTCGTTAGATGACTTTCCCTTCCATTGTTGCAGTAACTAACTTGAGATCCGCTCGCATTGAATTGGTGATGTCAAAAAATCAATTTAATTTAAAAATTAAAATTATTAGGTGAAAGTTAATATATATTTCAATACTACTTTTTAACATACCTCTTTATAAAAAAAGAAATCATTTTTATATTACTTTTAATACATTATTCGATGCAGATACCTTTCAAAAAACATTAAAATTATATTTGAATACCTTACAATCTAACTCAACAAGAATCTATTTTATAAAACTAAAGTTATACTCAATAATTACCGTCACCTTATACCTATAAAAAGATGCAAATAATACAAAATCATAATAAAGTTGATTAAACCCTCAATAAATTTATAAATTCAATCAAGAACTTAGTATCAAATCACTCAACCATACAAAAAATAACAAGAATTCTGATTTTTTTTTATTAAAAACTAGTTTTTTTTCTTAAAAAACACTCTACAAAAAAAGTATTTATACTAAAAGAATTCTAAGTCTGACAGATACTCCTAATAAATATGGATAAACTTAATAAATAACAATAATAATCCAATAAACATAGATTTAATAAAAAAAATAAAGGTCATAATATCTCTAAAATTTTTAATAATAACTAAAAGATAAATATAGCAATAACTCAACTAATTTAAATAAAATTAAAATTATTTTTATAATTTGTTGGTAGAATCAAAACCTGACTTCAAATACATGGTTATGTCTCATTTTAATGAATTAAAAGTCGAGTCGTATATGATTAGAAAGCTACAAAATGTATAATCTTATAAAATCTATTTACAACAATAAATGTGGACTCTTTTTATTTCCTTGACCTAGGTAAACCTAAAATAAAATCCATAAAAATATCAATCCAAGGTTCTCTAAGAACAAGTAAAGTTATGAATGTCTACTTTCTGATGAAACTAGAATCACATTAAAAAAAAATTTGTAACTCTAGCTATAACCAAAACAATAGTGAAAGGTCAAGACTAGTATATTTAAATCTTTTTATTTGATTTTTTTTGTAATATCTGAATGCTCACCTACAAACTTATTTTAAATATGAATTGAATTAATTAAGACTTGTACTTCATTACTTAATATCTTTTTGAAATTCACCTTAACTCATATATCATGATGAAGTCCATTGAAAGTCTTTTTGAACCTCTTAGTTATAAATCTTATTACTGAACCAATTAGTATCCCTAATAGATCTCTTGGTGTTACTCAGATTGTATTATTACCTCTCTCCTTGAAAGAACTCGTCCTAAAATCATCACCTACTTTAAATAAATAGATATCAAAAATATTAAATGTAGCACTAATATTATATTCACCTGGTAAATTCACTTTGTAAGCATTATTATTAGGCCTCTTTATAATCTGAAAAGAATCATCTCATTAAGGCATATTTTTTTTATCTCCTATGTTTAGAAAACATTTCCTTCCTCACATACGTCTAAATCTAATCTTCTAATTCAAACCTAACTAATTTGTGTCCTCTAATAGCCTTAAATACATATTGTTTTTTTTTCTCTATTTATTATTGTATCTTTGCATGTAAGTCCTTCATCACCTGTGTTTTTTTATTACCATCAAGACTAACTTTTTTATCAATAGGTAAAGGAATCAAATATAATAGTGTTAAAGAATTAAATCATAAACAACCCCAAATGGTGAATAATCAGTAGTAGAATGCGCATTATGATTATCTGCAAATTCAATAAATGACAAATAATCTTCCTAGTTTTTTAGATTTTTGTAATAATAACTCTTAATAATTGAGTTAAAGTTATGTTTACCATTTCAGTTTGACCATTTATTTGTGAAAGACTAGTAAAAAATAAAAGTTTAGTTTTTAACTAACCCTACAAAATCTTTTAAAAGTAGCTCAAAAACTTAACATCTTGATCAAACATAATACTCCTTGGAATACCATATAACTCAACTACCTCTTTAAATAATAGATTTGTTATATTCATTGCATTATAAGTTTTATGGCAAGATATAAAATATATTATCTTAGAAAATCTATCTACAATAACAAATATGGAGTCTTTTCTTTTTCTTGGCCTAAGTAAATCTAAAATAAAATCTATGAAAATATCAACTCAAGGTTCTTTAGGAACAAGTGAAGAAGTATATAACCCATGAAGTATCCCTTTAGACTTAGCTTTTTAACATGTTATGCATCTATTATAAATTATTTGTCCATCTCTTTTCATGTTAGGCCTATAAAAATATTCATGTAAAACTTTTAAAGTCTTCATAATCCTAAAATATCATATTGATCTGTCATCATAAGTTTTCCTTACAAGTAATTCGTACATTGAACAGTTAGACACACAATCTTTTTTTTAATAAAAATACATCATGCCTAAAAAATCCATTAGTTTTTGTAAGTTCATATTAAAAATTAATCTCATTAAAATCAATATCATCAAAATATAATTCTTTCACATAATCATGTCGTAAAAGTCTAGTGTTTAAAGTATTAAGTAGAACATACCTTCATAATAATGCATATATAACTATATTTTCTTTAATTTGCTTGTATTTGATAGCATATAAGAATGTTTCAATAAATTTTACTCACTTGGCATACCTATGATTCAATTTACCTTGACTTTTCAAGTGTCTCAAATATTAGTGATTGGTATGAATCATAAACTTCTTAGGCCAAAGGTAATGTTGCTAAGTCTCTAAATTCCTCATTAATATATATAAATATTTATCATATAATTGGTACTTTAAAGTGCACCATTAAGCTTTTCACTAAAATAGATTATGAGGATTTTATCCTATAATAAAATAACTTCAATAGCGATACTTGAAATATCACAATCAATTTTAAAAGTTTTTATAAAGTTAGGCAAAGCAAGTAATAAGTCAAAATAAGCATTTTTTTAACAAATTAAAATATTTTTTTATTTAGTTTCTCATTCAAAATTTACTATCATGTTTACAATTTTAGTTAATAGAGCAGTTAATGTACTAAAATCTTTCATAAATTTTATATAGAAACTAGTCAATCCATGCAAACTTTTTACCTCACCCACTGTTTTAGGTGTAGATCATTTTTTTATAGTCTTAACCTTAGCCTCATTCATCTTAATACCTTTTGTATTAACAACACATAAAAAATTTATTTTCATGAAAAAGTTACACTTCTTTAGATTAGTATGTAAACTTTCTTTTATAAGCACACTAGGTACCTATCTTAAATAATATATATATATGTGTGTGTGTGTGTAAAATATTTTACTATAAATTAATATATTATCAAAATAAACAACTATAAACCTACTAAAAAACACATACAATATATGGTTAATCAATCTTATAAAAGTACTGAACGTATTAGTAAGTTCAAAAGACATAACTAACCATTCATAAAAACTATATTTAGTTTTAAAAGTACTTTTTTATTTATTATTTTTTTTAATTCTAATATGATGATATCAAGTCTTAAGATTAATTTTGGAAAATAAACAAAACTCATACAATTCATCAAGCATATCATCTAATATAGAGATAAGATATCTATTTGTTACTGTTATGTTATTGACTGCTCTATAAGTGCAAAAACATATTTTTCAAATATCATCTTTCTGAGGTACTAAAAGTACAAAAACAACATGTGGACTCATGCTCTCTTAAATGTAACCCTTCGATATTAATTCTTCCATTTGCATTTAAAACTCCTTTGTTTTTCTTATGATTACTTATATAGGCTAGTCTATTAGGAATATTCAGACCTAATACTAGGTCAATATGATGTTTTATTCCTCTTATAGATAGCAATCCACTTAGAATTGCAATAGAAAATACATCTTTAAATTCCTACAACAAATAAAAACAAATAGTAGAAGCATATAAATCACGTATGTTAGTGTTAAAGTATAAGAGTAAAATTATAGGCATATCAGAAAAATAAGCATGTGTAAAATCATTTTTTTTTTTGCATAAAAATTAAGGTGTTTCTCCACTTCTTTTACACACTCTTCTTTTCACCTTTTATTTCTTCTCTTTACACTTGGCCTTCCTTTCTTTTATTTTAGTTAAAGCCTTCAAATTTATTTTTAATGGTTGAAACTTTATCATTTGATGTTTCACACTTATGACTCATTTTATTTTCACTCAACCTAACATCCTTATCATTATGTTGTAATAAGGCATGTTCGACTTATTTTGCTTTCTTTAGCTTCAACTTTTCTTTATACACTTGTTTATGTGACAATGGTATAAACATGTACATTTTTCCATCCTTTTTCAGTGTATATCTATTTTTAAAATTATTATGCTTAATTTTCTTATAAAAGTGTCAAGGTCTCCTTAATAATAGGTATACAGCCTATATAGGAATAAAATCACACAAAACTCTATCCTTATATTTCCCTATTGAGAATGCAATTAAAACTTATTTAATCACCCTAACTTCTTTATATTCATTTAATCATTGAAGCTTATACGATGTAGCATGCTTAGTAGTAATCAAGATCAACTTTCTAACCAAAGTTTTGCTAGCAATATTAGTACTACTATCATTGTCAATAATCATACTATATACCTTATTTTTTATGTGGCATCTAATATGAAAGATATTATTATCCATTTGTTGCTCAATAATTTTTTTACTAACTTGAACATTGAAATATCTTTTTATAACCAAGGATTCACCATTAATAACATATTCAATATCACTATCTTCAAATGTTGGCATGTGTTCACATTTAGATTCTTCACTGTTTGACTCCATTTATCCATCATCTCTCAAAATCATAATGTTTTTATGTGGACATTTTGATGTGTTATTTCTAAATCTTTGACATCTAAAATACTTAATCTTTATCTTATACTTTTGTTGAACATTATTTTTCTTTTTAACTTTTTTTCTTTTATGACTAGGAAAACCATATCTACTAATCATCTCAATACTTAATTTATTGAACTTTCTCATCAAAGCCTCCATTATTACCTCCAACCTATTTTTTTTTTTCTACAAGATCCTTCATCTTTAATTTTATCATACTTTTTTATGACATTGTGAATACATGTAATAAAGGTTATTAGCAAAGAAAAATCTCTTCACACACCCCTCCACATGCTTACACTCAATTTAATATTACTCTACTCATGTTTTACACAATTCAATCGGGCTTTTCACTCTAACAATATCATTATTCTCTTTGCTTTACTATTTTCTTTACGATGTTGTCTTTGGACGGCACATGTGGTTGATTTCGATAACTAAAATGTCAATCTAGAGCATCATTAGAATTGTCTCGATGTCTCCTTCATGTTGAGATTGCACGTGTACAAAACAGAATTGTAGTTTAGGTTTGAGGAACGCTACTTTTTTTTCCTCTTTCCCCCTCAATTCATGTGCCTTAGCCTACAATTTTTCAAATCACCCTCTTAGCTTCTCTGTGTTTTTTATTTTGTCCTTGATCTTTTGATTGATATTTTTTTATTTCAAATAAGTTATTAAAGTCAAAGTTTGCTTCAATTTCATCCTCATTTGATTATTTTTTTACTTCTCTTTTTTTTATTTACTTCTTGATTTTTTTGGTTAATATTTCTTTTATTTGAAATAACTTATGAAAATTGAAGAAAAAAAACAATTTCAACCTTATTTGATTTTTTTTAAAATTTATCTTATTTTGTCTTCATTCTTTTAATTGTTATTTATGTCATTCGAAATAATTTTTAAAGTACAATGTTTTTAGCAATTACACCCTCAATCATTTTTTTTTCTATCAAGTTTTATCCTTAATCTTTCTATTTATTTTTTTTTCTTTTGCTAGATTTTTTTAGTTTGGTTTTTTTAACACTTAATGTTATCCTTCAATATTAAGTTGATTTGGATTTAAGCTATTTGGTTAACCTCATTTTTATAGATTCCAATTAGGAAAATTAACCCAGTTTAAGGATGTTCGCAAGGGGTTGATTTTTTTTTTATCGTTCTTTTAAGCTAATTTTTTTTGGATTTTATCCTTTGATTTTTATTTTATTAAAGATTAAGCTTATTGTTTTATATATATTTGTTGTGTACATCTTTTTATTTTTGTTGGGTTATATGAGATGTTTTTATGTTTTCTTCCTTTTTAGATATATCCTTTTAAAATAAGTTTTTTTTTAATTAAATAGAATTGATTGATTAAATATAAACAGATACTCATTTCATTGTGTTTTTTTCAATTTACTTTTATTAAACATAGCTCTAGGGAACCATGTAACTTCTTTCGATGTGGTCTTGTATCCTTTTGTAGTTGAGTTTAAACTAACTTAACAAACTCTTTTGGTTGAGATGGTGTCTACAGTCGAGTGGCGGTGGGTTTTTAACAATCTTTTCTTTTTTTTTCCTTACATGTATGGTATGGATAGCTCATTTTTTTTATTTATTACTAACAGGTTTTTTTACAATGTACTTTTTGTTGTTTTCTTTAATTTAAATCAAATTATTAATTTTTTTTATTGCATTAAATATAGTTAAGTTAATGACCTCCATGCTGCATTTCAAGAAAATCCCAACAACTATCTAGCCACCAACTCACGTGAGGGGGCTGAGAATATGACCTGTTGTAGACTGGAATAGGCACCATATCGGACTTCTCTTCATGGACTGCATTACATTTGTAGGTTAACAACTTTCATGCTGTTCAATGAGCAAAACCTCTACTAAGAAGTGACAAGAGAGAGTGACCCAAAATAATATAAAAAAGAATAATAAAGATTAGATGCATAGACTATAAAAGGAAGGGAATCCTCACAATCCACAACAGAAGACTATCAGAAAGTATCATTCCCTGACCGCAAAGGGGAGAGCAAATAAAAAAATCATACAGACTGGTCGAGTGCATAGACTAACCATGCAAATTCTATATTAATGATCATTTATTTCCACTTCCAATAAAAAGATTTAACCACTGAATAGTCAAACTTACAACGATAGTTGTGATAATAACTTTTGTTATTCCCTTGTCTGCCATGGTTAGCTGCTTGAATTTATCTACAATGCTTTCCAAGTGATTTAATATCCCACTCTCTGCCACAACAACTGGTGAAAAGGCAATAAAAAACATTTCAGAAGATGATAATGCAGTGAGATGCAAAAATAATTCCTATCAGTTTAAAATACAAGAGCTAAGAAATCAGCTATAAGCACTAGCTATACGACCTGCTTCGGGTCAAATGTTTTTTTCCTTTAAAAAAATTGTATATACAGATTTAATGTAGTTAAAAAAAAATATAAGTGTAAATTAAAAATTTACACATATATATAATCAAATAAATTATAAACTATGTGTTTTAATAAATAAATAAGTCATCAATGATAACAAAAAATATAACTATAAAAATCAAAAAACAGGTGTACATTAAGATATTAATCTTACATGATGAGATATTTACTCTGTTATATTTGCTAATTTTGTTATTTAAATATTTTTTTAATTTAATCAAATTATAATAGAAATAAACACACACATTAAACTCATTAAATAAAAAAAATACACAAGGTTGTACATATCAAATCTATAATTTGGATTATAAACTCAACTCAGTAAAATTATTTTTTTATCTGAAATTTATACCAAACATGCATATATAAAAAAACAAAGAACAAAAAAATAATCCAGACATGTTGGGCTATAGGCTTGCACACATGGGTAGGCCTTCAAGCCTAGGCCCACGCTTGCTTGGGCTTGTTTTTATTTTACTTTTTTAAAATTTTAAAAAGGTCATCCCCTTGTTTATTTAAAAAAAATACAAAAAACATATTGTCTGCAAGTTTGGATTTCGACCACCACTATGATGGCTAGAAAATTAAGTTGGTATTTTTTTGTTAAAAAAATTAATTTTCAAATCATTTCAATCCAAAAAATCTCGCTAACACTCTAGGAGTTTTAGCAAACCAATATATCAATTCAAAATACCCAAAAAAAACCCAAAAATACAAAATTAAACTAGATTAGATTTATCTATCTAGGCTTAGATCTATTTTTTAAACAGCTCTTAACAAATGCCTTGAGAATCATCTATGTTGCATTGCTAGAAAGACTCCTTACACAATAGGTCAAATGACTACCATTGGCTAAGTCACATTGCCACCAAGGCTACCCCCATGAGATATATTGTATAATCTAACCCCACTAATTCACGCACCCTATTTTTCTAAAGATTTTATGATAGAAGTTATAGATTCTTATTTGATCATAAGAGAAGAGATGTTCAAGACATTCAGAGCTAATCTACAGCATACACAGAAGACAATGGTACGTATGGATAATAAGAAAAGAAGTGAAATAACTTTTAATTGGGACATTATGTTTATCTCAAGTTACAACCCTATCGTTAGACTACTATAGCACACTGAGCCTCTCAGAAATTAGCTTCAAAATATTACAAGCCATACCTGGTTTTGGAGAAAATTGGAACATTGGCATATAGAATTGATCTTCCTTCTTCGACTGCCATCCACCCGGTGTTCCATGTATCTCAATTAAAGAAACGTCTTGGCAATTGAATGGTTGCCTCATTACTTCCCTGCTTCTCCAAAGAGACTCCTCTGCAACCTCAAGCAACTATGGAATGTAGAATGATAAAGAGTGGAAATCAAGCTGCAACTCAAAACATCATCCATTGGAAGAATTAATCTCCTGCTAATGCTGCTTGGGAGTTTGCCGAGGACTTCAATCTCAGGTTTCCACAATTCATCCTTGAAGACAGGGCCAAAAATGAAGGAGAGAAAAATGTTGTGAATTGAAACTAACAGGAGGGAAATCCAACTGGTACGCCTTGAATCAAAGATGGTTTAATATGGCTTAACAAAACCCAGTGTACCATTTAAGTTCCAACGCAACTTTAAATGTTAGTTATTAATGTCATGTACTGTTGCTTAATTTACACATGTTGTGGAAAAAAAAGTCTAGAATATTGTAGCTCAGTTCTTAAAAGATTGAGATTGGATCATAATAGAATTTCTCCAAAGTAACTTGTTAACAAAGTTATGAAATAAATAAATAATAATAACTCAACAAATAAATAACATTTAATATATATCTATAATGTAATAAGATAATGAGATATATATATATATATTCAGTTTTATGTTTTTATAAAAGAATTTTACAAGAAATAACATGAAGGCTTGTTAGAAAAATCAAAATGTAGTAAGCATCATGCTTCATGCTGTAAAATGATCGATTAACATATATTGAAGACCTATCTAACCAACCAGAATTCAAAACTACAATGTATATAAATATTAACACTACTGTATTAGTATGAGTATTATGACTAGCATATCATAAAATTATAATTAAACAAAACAGAATTATTTTTTAAATGCTCAATTCATAAAATCAATCAAATATTGAGATATTAATTCATATGCATATAATATCTTATATTTATAAATCAATCTCAATAAATGACATGTTTTAATATAAACAAGAGATAATAAGTAATATTTATTACTAAAAAAATGATTCATTTCATATTAATAATTCAAATATTTATATTATTTTTTTTATATAAAAAATATTATTCACTCACCTTACTCAGAAGTTACAAAAAAATAGAAGCAAACATTAAAAGAATCATATTGACGCTTAGCTTATGGAATATTAGGAGTATTTGAATACAAAAAAAAAAACATAGTCAAAATGACTCAAAATCAATAATATAAAAGAATAAAACTCTAAGATTATAGAACAAAATATAATTATAAAAGTGAAACACATTCATCAAATCATTTCCAAACATATTACAAACTTATCAAACCTAAAAAAATTGTTCATCCTTCACTATTAGGACAACCAATCGACTAGAATTTACCAACCTCAACTAAAATCATTAAGATAACTAGTCAATCGAAATTGGTCTAATAGTCAACCAAAACTAATCAGGCCAACCAATTAATCAAGATTTCAAAATCTCAATCCATCAGTCTCTCTAAAAATGACAGATCTTCAAATTTCGAGTGTGTTTGATATTACAGTAGCTGTCGTGATTGTAATTTGAAAAAAGTTATTTTATAAAAAGTACTTTTAGTTGAAGTTGGTTTGAAAAAATAGATGTTTGGTTAAAATTGTGGTTGAAATTGAGGTTGAAAAAAAATAATTTAATGTTTTTGGTTAAGAATGCTTTTGAAATTAAGGTTACAAAATAATATATATGTGTGTGTGTGTATTAATATTGATGATTTTAAATTTAAATATTGTAGAATTAACTACTCCTATTATATTATGAAATAAATGATAATTTATATAAATATATTTTATTATTCTATTAAACTATTTATAATTTTATTACGTATAAAATTTAGCCGATAAGAACTACAGTTTTTGTGATTTAGTGTGTGTAATAAAATTGATAAAATATTATCAAATATAAAATTGATATTACAGTGCGAATAAATTTAATTCACTTTATACTAATTTTTTAAAAAAAAAACTATTAAAAATATTAACACACTAAAAAAAATAGCATTTTATTGCTTCCAAAAAATCATGATCCTACCGCATATAAATGGTGGGACCCATATATTTTGATTGCGTAGCTAAATGAGCTCTTCAACTAACACCTTGAAAATCATAACAATTAATACCTAATATTTCAATTAACTTATCAATTAAACTAAAAAGTATAAACTTCAAAATCCTAAATTTTTACAAATTCAAAAGCATAGTTAATAACAACAATTATATATATCAAATATAAATCTTACCTTTAAAAACTTGTTTTTTTTTACTTCTCTTTTCTTTATTTTCCTATCTTCTCTTCTTCTTCTTCTTTCTCTCTTTTGGTTTCGTCTCTTTTAATTTTTTATTTCTTCTCTCTCTTTTTTTTGGTTTTGTCATCCTATTTATATATCAATTTTATACAATTATCAAAATATCTCTAGTTCATTTGTACCTAATATCTACTCCTCCAAGAATATTAATGTTGTCCTTTCATATTAAATCTTTCATATTCTTTCAAAATATTACAAATGTGATGAATCGAAAGTTATTTTTTTCTTAATGCTATGCTATAGTGAAAAAATATAAACAATGGGAAACAAATATTGCAATCCATGCATTATAAAAACAATTATTTTATTATGTTGGTATCTTCTGGATGATGTATTCAAAAGCACTTATGATTATCAAATAACATTAATTTTATTTATCAAAAGTTATTTATAATTGTTTTATGCACCTCCGCGGTTGCTGCATGCATTGCAATGACTTCAACAAGACTATAGCTATCACATCATGCAGCAGCTTCTAATAAGCCCAGAGAGTGTTTGATATTTCATTAGCTTAGACTGTTTATACAACTATGAAAAAATAAAAACTAGAATTATAAGAATTTTAATATTTTTGAATGATATATATATGGCCCTTGTACATGAGCACCTGTGTTTGAGGTCAATATATGGAAATTGTTATTTTGATGTCAGTAGCTACTCCTATGGAAAGTTTCCATTAACAGAGCCTTTACACCCTCTCAATTTATTTGAGGTCATGATCAAATAAAAATAGCCAGGCGCCAATCATTTTTTCTTCGTTTTCTTTCTATGCTTTTACGGTTCCTACTCGTCTTTTCGGCTCGCCAATGCTTCCATCAGTGCTTGTATTAGTAAAATATAATTGTTTAATTAATTAAAAGGAATTATTTCTCTCAAGTAATTTATTATAATGTATTAAGAAATTAAATTTTTATTATTATTAATATGAATATTCGAGTCAGTTTACACATATTTCAACTAATTTTATAAATTTTAAAATTAACAATAATATAAATCCCTAATAGTAATTCTCAAATTTAAAACTCTAAATGATTGTCAAGAAAACTCTAAATGATTGTTAAGAAATTAAATCTTAGTTATATAGCTAATAGCAATTTAAAGTTAAAGGTAATATTTATATAATGCAACTCTTAGCTAGTGTTATTGCATGGCATGGCTAAGTGAATAATGAAAACAATATACTCATGAACGATTAATATAAAAATATTAATTGAGATTTATTTAATAATTTAATTTTTTATTTTTTATTTTTTATTTTTTTAATATAATATCAACATTTTAATAATTAAATATCAATAGTTCAAATATTACCACTTGTTTTTTTCTAATTAAATTAATAAAATTAAACTTGATGTAATTACAAATTTATAAAGTAAAATTATTCATTAAATGTTTTTATGTGAGAAGACATGCAATATAAATTATAAACAAATAAAATAAAACACAGGGATTAAAATAAATTTTTAAAACTTGTAACGACAAATGAGATTTATCAAAGCCTCCATTACATGGAATATAATGGATCATTTCGTTATATTACATCACTAATTTTTTTATATTAATAAGATTATATTAAATCGTATAAAATATATCTTGATTTTTTGTGTTGACTCAAATCCGCCCAAGATCGAGCTTGCATGATCCGAATATGTTCCCTGAGAATAAAGGATAAAGGATTTCTTTACATATCATCACAGGGGATCTCGGGGACTGAGTTTCCAGATTTATGATGTACGAAATCAACACATCGTTGCTTCTTCAGAGCCATGGCATTGAAAGTCCAATGACATCGTTTTATTTATCAGAGATAAAAACTTTTTATTCAGGAAGCGATGATCCACCGCGTGTCACAAGCTAAGCAACTTACCGGCAGCAATTTTAATATTTAATTTTCTGTCTCTATGAAATTTCCAAGATTGCAAATTATACGCATAAGACTCGTTAAATTTTGCTGACAATGACTGCCAAGTTTTACACAGTTTCTTGCTAGATACAAAAGGAGGGGGGTGCGGGGGAAGCAGAGATTCGCCGCAAACGCTGCCTTTATCGGTGCGTAGGACACAGAATGGAATTAGATCCTGACCTCTATGCCTTCCTTCAACAAGTGCTCTTTTACAGACCGAATGGGCACCTGCAAGCCAGAAAGTCTGAGATTTTGAAAAGCGATTAAACCAATAATGAAGATGACAAGATAGAGCAGCATGTTCCCAAAGCTCTTATTGTTGTGGGAGGCGGCAACTTGAGATTTTCATGCTGTAAGTTTCACAGTATAGAACTCCAAACTCTAATGCGATCAAATGCCATCTCATGACATTTAAAAAAAAAAAAAAAAAAAGGAAATGCATTCAGTAATATATATTTCTATAAAGGGCTTTTTTTCATCAATTAAACAGAAGAAAAAACTCAAATGATGATGAAAAACATCTTTTTTGGATTTGGATACTAAAAAAGGCAATCAAACGATTGCCAGCTATACCTCTTTCCTATGGAAAATGCCAGCAGCGAGGGCAGCAGAAGCATTTGTCTTTGAGAACACATCTGAGAAGTGTTCAACAGCACCTGCACCACTGCTCGCAATCACAGGGATGCTCACAGCATCAGAGATCATCTTTATTAGATCTATATCAAATCCTTTCCCTTGACCTGAAAGGCAACACAAGTAATTTTGAGAATTGAAAGAAACAGAATATCGATTCAGTAGAACACCAAACAGAATATATGAATGCACATGCACTGAAGCGAACAATAAAGCCTCTAGAACCCATTGAAATAGTATTGAAACAGTCTTCAAAGCATTGACAACCACAAACTAATGCCATCATTTTCAGGAAGACAAAAAAAGAATCAGTTAATATACATTTTCTGAAGAAATAGAAAGAGAAGAATAATCCTAGACTCTTTAAAGAAGCTTCACGGCAGTACTCTTTCTCCAAGATTGTTCCATTTTTTTATTGCAGAAAATCTAGTTGAAACAGGCCTTTCCCTGAGAAGTAAGAGTCCTCACCATCACAGTCAATGCAATTCAGTAATATTTCTCCGGCCCCCAGCTCTTCAACTGATTTTGCAAGTTCATAAGCTCCAATTGGTCGACCTTCTCGCCCACCATTAATCTTAAAAGATGGGAAAGAAAAGTGAAAGAAATGGTAAGTTAATTTTGGCCTGTGCGGGGAATTTGTAGCATGTCAAATTAAAATTACCACATGCAACCCACCATTCAGCACTGAAGTCAAGGTGGTGGTGGTGGTGGTCATGTCAAAATTCTGTTTGGCTGACTAAAATTTGACTATTCAAGAACATATTCAATTTATAGTCTTCTAAAGTAGTGAAGTTATTTGAGAATATGAATGAACCAAGTGTAGACTGACAACGACAAGAGTAGCATCTGGAAATTAAAGGGCAAGTCAGTTGAGAGAGAAAATTAACATTCTTCTATGACCCTCTTTGTCCTTCCTGGTGTAGGAACCCTACTATCTTGCAATAGAAGCAGAAATTTTACCTCGGTCTTGCTTACATGTATTCACCCAAACATCTATGTAAATGGCAAGCTAGCATGACAGACACGTGCATGCTAGAGCTTTTAAAATGTCTGTTGTTTTGCCAGAATGATGGCTAGAAATCAAGTCAAACAGGGTGTAATTAAAAAATACCAACGTTCCAGAATTAACACTCAGTTTTAATTGCATTAAGAAATAAAGCTTACCGTGCATTGATACCAGGCATATTCTTCTCCATTTGGACCTGACACAATTGTTAAAACCTAATAACCATTCAACGTACAATCTGATTACAGAGAACAAATCTAAGTGCACAACTCTCTTATGCATGTTTGCGCACATTATGCTCGTCCAGAAATTCATTTGGCAGCATAAGAAGGAAACTAGATGGTAAGAGTTAAAAGCATGGTTAAAATCTTGGTAACCAAAAAAAGCTAAATGATGAATAACAGTTAAACTTAAATGAATGAGGATCCATTAGATATCAAGTGAGACTCGGGATCTTGTTATTATTACCATCAATATTATCTTTACTTGGAAATTTCTTATTATATAGGATCTACCACACCCTCATTCCACCATTTTAGCACTTGAACCAATCACAAGGGCTTTTTGGATCTTATGGATTTAAAGAATACCATGAATAACCAGTAAATATGTATTCAATACCAGATTTCAAGGAAGTAAAAGGAGCTAGCAGAAGCAAATTCTTCTTACCTGGGTTAGTCAACCTAATTGACTTGAACTCCACATCATTAGGATCATTGAGGTACACTCTACGAGGGTCAATACTTACAACAACTGCCTGCAATCAAGTATTATCTCCTGTCATGTGACTAGAAAGACAACTTGATCTATGTTTTCCAGCAATACTGATAACATTCTATAAGCACACTTGGCAAAAACATATAAGCCAACTTTGCAAACACAAACTTTTACAATTACCATATCTGTTCTTCTACCGATGCGATAAAATTGAAATGATGTGAAAACCTAATCAGATTAAGCTAACACTTTCATGTCTTTGTACCTTGACAGGTGCCAGAAAATCTTCTATTTTCATCTCCCGGTTGCAGTTGTACAGAAATTAAAGGAGGAAAGAAAGAATTGAGCACAAAAATGGAAGAGGGATCAAACCAACATAAAATCAGTATTTGCTAGAAGAGCAAGATTTGCCGAGGAGAAGCCATCAAAACCCAGTGAACTATATTTTGTTCATGAATACATGTAAGGAACCAAACTGGAAACTGAATTTCAGTTAGTAAAATGCTATACAGAAATGGAGCCAACAACATTTGTCACCACATCATCTACATAATATCTGTTTGTTAATAAACTAAAACGATACAATTCACAATTAGTCAATCATAATCATTTGACAATATTCATCTAAATCAAACATGTGAATATCTGCATCCTTTTATCCTCTGCTACTCTAGACACCCATTAAGAGCATTTATATGTTACAAAGGCAACAACTCTTTCCAAGAGTGGTGGTTCAAATATTTCAAACTACACAGGAATTTACCTGATTTCCATAGACTCTTGATATCTGTTCTATGCTGCTCTTCCCAGTCTTTACCTACAAGTGTTCCAAAGGCAATTAGGAGGAAATACACAAGGATGTGAACCAAACAGAACTTTTAAGTAAATCAAATACTGGGAAGTGCTGCTGATGGGGAATGAAGAAAGACAGGATGGGAATTGATATTTGATTATTTAGGCACTTTAGTGTTATATGATTATTCCAGATATTAGTGTTATTTAAGGGTATTAGTACTTATTATCTAGTACTTCAAATAACAATCTAGTTTATTTCTTATTTATTAGGTTTTCCTAATCAAATTTTTTAAATTTCCCATTATCATTACATTTTACCTTTCCTTATTTTATTTGGTTTGGTGCTGTAAATATGCACCTACCTAGACATTCAGTTGTTGTTAAAACTATTGATCAAATAAATTGAGTTTTCCTAAGAGAATTAGTTATGTTGACCTCTGTTCTTGTTTAGTGATCAATTGCATACCTTGGTTTTTAAATATTCTTCTGCAGCATGGACTGCATCGCTTCCAATAGAAATCTTGTCAGCCCCAGACCTGAAATATTCGGATGCAACTTCCAAGCTAGAATAATACCTGAATGGACAATGACTTAATGATAATATGCCCACGCACCTAACTAATCATTAATGACACGTGAAGATGACAAGGAAACTATATATTGGGGAAATTATGGGAAAGATTGTATGCATACAAGTTGGAAAAATGTTGAGCCGTAAGATTGATCTGCCACATAACACTGAAATCATACCTGTCATTGGAATCAGTAAAATCTCTAATTCCACCTCCAACTGTCAACGGTACAAAAACATTTTCTGAAGCGCATCTCAAAACCTTCAAGAGCATGGCAAAACAATGAAAATTATGGATTTATGAGACTTCTGTCTACATGTTACCAACAATTTTCTTATTTTTAGCATGTAATTAAATAGCTACAAAACCAACCTCCAACATTGGCAAATCACCCAAGGGAAAGTCACGGAAGCCAGTGATATTCAAAAAACTAACCTGAAATTCAACAATAGCATGTTAAGCACATTATTACTGCTCCTTGGTAGTATATGGATCAAGTTAAATCAGGTAAAGAAAGCATACCTCATCAGCACCGTCTTCATAATACTTTCCAGCAAGTTCCACTGGCTTGCCAAGGTTTCTAACCTAAAAAACTCTCATCAATAATACCATTAATGAGATGCAAATACATATTTTCACTGATGGTTACAATTCAGGAAAAGATTTAGACCAAATATGTGCATTCACTTAGAATCATCAACTTCTTTCCATTTTTCTTGGCTAAATAGAATCAAAAGCTTCTTTTTTTCAGGTGAAGGCATTAATCCATCAGCACAACACAAAAACATTCACCTTAAAATGTAACAAGAATCACAATGAGTAATTCGATTCCACAATTCCAGCATTCAATTGAAAACAATAATCCATCAAAGATAAAGGATTCCAACCTTAAGAAATGAACTTCAGAAGCATGTCCAAGAAAGACAGACAAAAGAGCTAAAGAATTTAACAAGGTAATTGAAAAATGCAAGATGTATGTTTGCTTAAAATATGTATATCTTTGGCCCATTTCAAGGTTTCACAAAGTTCTGGCACTATTTTTTTCTACTAGCACTTTCAACATGCAGTGTTCTCTAGTCACATGCCAATCGACACATCGCAAGTGGTATTCTTCGCCATACCTCATTCTTTTCTGCATGTTCTCTTACATCATACTGGTCTCCTTTGGTTACAACAAGATCTCCTTTGTCATTTGTCCTCACATCAAGACAAGCAATTACCTAAAGAGAAGCAATATCACTGAGCGTAGTACCTTATGAAGAACATACATAGACACATACTTCGAAAAAATGATTAGTTTGAGTGCATTCATGTGAGCAGATGCTGTGGTATAGAATTGTCATTTTGCTTTCTTATGGTGAAATTCCTCAGGAGCCTTTCTAGGACTTTCTTTATTTGACACACAAAGCGACAGGAAGGCCCTTTTATTTTGATATTCTGCATATGTACTCATACTTCTAAAGGATGCCTTGTTCTCCTCCATGCAATCATGCCTCATGTATATCTTCAATAGAATTTTTATTTATCTGAAAGAACTTGGAGAGCAAAAAAAATGGATATCCTCCCTAAAAGAAAACTGAAATTAAGGGGGGGGGGACTACAATCCCACTGATTATCAGCTGAGTAATAAGTATTTATAATCCTTTAAATGGCAATAAAAAATTGTATTATCTCGCAGGAATCGCCTCAACATACAGCAGTTCTTAAATCTCTGTGTTCAAAAAACTCAAATCCAAGCAGATGCCAAATTCAAAGGATGAAAAACCATCAGAGCCATTCAAACTCAGTGTAGTCACTAAACAACATTTGTAGCAGGGACAAGGAAAATTCAAAAAAACTTAAATAAAACTTAAGTTTGGGAAATATTACCCTCTTTGCAAGTTTTGATGCTCTCCATTCAGTACGCTTCTGTCTTCAAATAAAGTTTCATTTCATTAGATGTTTCAATAAAGAAGTCAAGAGACATTGAAGTTGCATCAATTTCAGAGTACAGAGTCTACCTCTGTCAGAGATGAATTTGGAAGCAAAAACCTCCTCAATACTGAAAGACCAACATCTGTGAAATTCATTTTAGATCATATCAATCAATGTTAAATAGACTGTCTTATTAATATTCACATGCAAAAGTAGTTACTGTACAGCATATCAGAGAGAATTAACCACCTAATCTCAAGCAGAAAACAAGATAATGATTCTATATGTACTTTTCATACATTCTTCACTGTATATACATGAGATTCAAGATCATTAGGGCAGAAAGTATCCAAATCCAATGGTAAAGCCTTTATGGAAAAAAAACAACCCCCTTCTGAACGAAGAGGGGCAACAAAATGCAATCTTCAAGATTGTTTA
Organism: Populus ilicifolia; assembly: GCA_015708895.1. Lineage (NCBI taxonomy): Eukaryota > Viridiplantae > Streptophyta > Magnoliopsida > Malpighiales > Salicaceae > Populus > Populus ilicifolia. The sequence goes on along the minus strand of SRLM01000287.1, from coordinate 927,258 downwards.
CAAAGTGGAGCTGAAATTTAATAATGTTAACAATCCATAAGTTGAAGAAAAAGAAAAGTAGAGGTTATGAACAGCTTGCCTCCACTCTTCTCTGGATGGAATTGAACAGCATGCACTTTTCCCTTTCTAACAGAAGCTATAAATTCATCACCGTAATTGCAGGTAGAGGAAATCCACTCTTTATTTTCATTTGACTGCAAAGGAATGCTCATGAACCAAATATACGCATAGCAGAATTATGCAACAAGATATGATAAGATGAGAAGAGAAAAGGAAAGACGCACTGGCATGGCACGGTAAGAGTGAACAAAATACACATGGCGGTTTCCAATGTCATCCAAAATTTCAGAGTCTTTAGTGATTTGCAAAGCATTCCAGCCAATATGAGGTACTCTGAAACCATTTGAGGAGTCAAACCGCCCCACCACGCCAGGAATCAGACCAAGACCACCCACTGAGACAAATGCAGAAATTCAAATACTCTATAAGGAAAAGGATTAAAAAAAAAAAAACAGAGAACGACCAATGTCAAAGCTCCCAATTTAGCAGAAAAAAAATACGAGACTGACCTGGACCATTCTCCTCGCTGGACTCGAAAAGTAGCTGAAGCCCAAGACAAATGCCTAAAAATGGGCGATCATTCTGAATATAGGTACAGAGTGCTTCGCCCATCCTGCAAATGTTAATACATGAAAGAAATGGATTGTTAAATATTAGCACAGACAGCAACAATTGTAAAAGAGAAAAGACAGACAGAAAGACAAACCCAGTATCGTTAAGGACATCCATAGCAGGTGCAAAAGCCCCAACACCAGGAAATATAAGACGCCTTGCATTTAGAATGTCTTTCGGAGTTTGCACCTGTTTGATTTTATTTCATTTTTCCAAAACAAAATCATAAATTATTATTGCATTACTTATACATACTCAAAAAAGATGAATTAAAAAAATAAATAAAAAATAGCACATCTTTGATATGGAAACCGAGATGACGAATGGCGTTTCGGACACTACGGACATTTCCAGCACCATAATCAAGCAGAGTCACTACTGCAAAATCCATTAAAAGAAAGTAAAGGAAAGAAGAAAAAAAGAGAAGTTTTAGTAAAAGATGATGTTGTGTATATGTTTAAGGAGATAGATGAAGAAAAAGGGGACCTGAATCATCAGTGGATGCACGAACTGAGAGATTTCTAGGTGACTTGAACTTCGAAGGAGGGTGGTTTCTCGAGAAATTTTTTGAAAGAGATATAAGAGAAGAAGAGGACGAGATGGATGGAGTTTTGAAGGAAGAAGTAGGAGGAGTAAATGGTGCTGCCTCCATTACAGCTTTCCGAAACCACTGCTTCGACTGCGGCTCCACAGTATTTCGAAACTCCTGTGCTGCTAATTTTCAGTAGTCGACGACTTGGACTAGTACTTGTGTTCTGTTCTGCTCTAGGGTGTCGTCTAGACTTTGTTCCCTCGGCTCCTCCTTTCTTCTTAGTTCTTGTTATGGGCTAATAAAAGTCTACGTTCAGTTTGGGCCATTATCCACTAATATGGATTTGGGTTTCTAGTTAAAAGAAAATCGAAGTAGAAAACAAGAAGTAACGAACTCTAAGGCTACAATAAGTTTTTTAAAGTTTTTTGTTTTATTCCTAAATATTTTTAAATAATATTTTTTATTATTTTAAAATTTTTATTTTTCTATCAACACATTAAAACGGATAAATTAAAAAAAATCTATAAAATATGATTCTTTTTGTTCTATTATAAAATAGTATTATATGTGTGTATATATATAAACAATAAAAAAAAATTTAATTCTATAATCATCATCAAGAGGTATATAATCATGAGATACAAAAATTAATTTTTAATATTTTGATTTTACAGCCCATGCTAATACATTTCTTTAAGTTGGTGCAAAGATGTTTTTAATATTCATCTTGTCAATTAAGTCATGAAAGCTTTTATTGGAAACAATTTTTATAAGTATACCAGCAAGTTAATCTATCTAGAAGGAAAAAGAATAAATCACTCTTTCTTTGAGATTTTATTAAATGAAATAACTATATATCTTAATATGTTTTGTTTAATCATGTTGAATTAGATTTTAAAATAGTTTAATTACAGTTTTTTTTATCATAGTCAAATTTATTCGGTAATGAAACCAATTTCTTGGAGAAGCCTTTAGTCATTCCTCTACACTTGGTCTTAGTACTTAACAATGCTATTACTTTTTATTTTTTACTCCTTTATATAACTAAATTGCTACTAATAAAAATGAAGTAGCCAGATGTAGATTTTTTATTAGACAAGTTCCTTATTTAGTTATCATTTATGTAACCTTCAATATCTAAATGGTTATTATTGGAGAACATAAATTCTCTTCTTGAAATGGATTTTAGATATGGAATTATTCAAACAACTAGATTCAAATGGTCCTTATTAGGATAATGCATGAGTGGCTAATGACACAATGAAAAGATTGATACCTTCTTCCAAGTACAGGAGTGTCGAAATAATAAATAACTCAGCAAGACCAAGGTCGAATCATAGTGAGGTTAATAGTACAAATTATAAACAACAACAATAATAATAATAATAACAACACAACAACAATAATAGTACTAGTAATAATACTAATAAAAAAAAATGAAGTTGATGAGAACTTTGAGATGAAAGATTCGTGTAAGAATTAAACAATGATAACAATAAATGTCAAGGTTAGAGGATTCACTAATGGTATGTCAAACAAGTATAGTATAAACTCTTATTATTTAATTAAAAACCAAACACAAAGGAGGTTCCAATCAAATTATAGATTGTTAACATGATTACATTAGTCTTCTTATTCAATTAATATTAATACTTGTAAATCTCGTTAAGCATTCATAATTATAACTTATGCTAACAACAAATCAAATTTCTTTCATAGCTCAGGTGTTGGTTATACCATATAGTATGGGCTATGAAAATATCAAGCATTTATTGTACCAAGTGTTATACAACATAAATCAAGATTAGTCATTTAACAAACAAAGTATTAAAGAGTGAATAAGATAACAAATACAAAACATGTTAGTATCAAACATTAAAGTCTATATTGAGTTTACATTATACTTATTTTTATACCATTAGTGTAACCTTTTCACCTTAACATAATAAACTTAGATAAACATAATGAAAGAAAGAAAAATAAATAAACAAAATAAGAATATAAATAAGATAAAAGTTAACTAAATAAATGAAAGGTATAGACTTGATATTAATAAAAGCAAAGCATAAACATTATAAAAAATACAAAGAGAGAAAGCAAGAGCATGATCTTGACTTGGAAACCAAGATGCCTAAATGAATGACAAATGCCTCCTTTTATAGGCCAAAATTGGCAACTATTAATTTGATGACTAATTGATGAGTGGGTGACCAACTCTTGACTTCGTGACAATCTTTATCTTCTCTTGTCTGCCCAAAACATCATTGATAATGTCAAAATTGAAACTACTTGAAAACATGAAAGTTGTAGGCAATCATCTCAGCTTCTTTTTTTTATATAAAAAATGCAAGTCATTTGAACTTCTAGAACTTTAAATATGGGTCAAACACTAAATAGTGCTCAAGCTAGAGGACAGATTCGGACTTATTTGTTGTTGCTACAATTTGGACTTGAAAATGGCCTTCTTAAGTCTTAGGCTTTATATGAAATTTGAAGTCCATATAAAATAAACCTAAATCTGAGATCTACAACTCCATATATGACCCAATCACCGCACAATATTTTGGTTTGGACTGCACCGACATCTTTTTTCGAAGTTTGGCCATCTATTTGTCCTTTCAATTTTAGTTGTTAAATTTATTAATCAATCCTTTCATTTATGTGATAGGCCTTCATTTAAAATAAATATTTATCATAAATTAAAGGTATCTTATATTATTATATATGTTATTATAAAACATGATTTAGTTAAATAGTTATTGATACTTCAAGTGCAAAATGATGATATAAAATTGTGATAAAAAATGCATTTTTAAGTGTTAATCACTACATTAACTCACTAATCATTTATATCTCTCTTTGTATATTTGTTCCTAATTAGGATACACTTTAAGTTTCTAATTTTGAATTCTTGGAATATTTATCAACTTGCAGTCAAGCATTCTCACTTCAATTAAAAGGTCCAGTACATACTTTTTTTAGGAAATTAAGATGCCTTGTTTTAATCTAGCTTGTAAGATATTGTTCGTTTTAGCCCACAAGCTTCGTGGATTTGTTTTTGCCATGTATGACCTCAAAACATGTCTTACTAGTTAAGGTGAGCATGCTTATATACTCCCCCAAGTCCTCACTTGCTTATTACTTCTTAAAAGTGCATTTTTATTAAGGTTTTATATTAGTATTTTGTACTTGAAGTATCAATAATTTAACTAAAGCATGTTTTATAATAACAAGTTTGATACTATAAGATACATTTAATTTATGATAAATATTCATCTTAAATACAGGCTTATCACATAAATCAAAAGATTGATTGATGAGTTCAATTACTAAAATTAAGAGAAAAAATAGAGGGTGAAACTTATAAAAGAGATGCTGGTTCAATCTAAAATGAAACACTGTTCAGTTATTATCTCATATCAGAAGCTATAGATCTTGGATTTTAATTTGTTTTATATGGTTAAAAAGCTAAGATATAGGCCTAAAACATTCATGTGAAATGCAAGAATCAATTTTGCTATTTGGAAGTCTAAATCTTAGCGACAACAAAGAAGTCTGAATCTATCCTGCAGCCCAAACATTATTAAGTTTTTAACCCATATCTTGAGTTCTAGAAGTCCAAATAACCTTAATCCTTTATTTATTAGAAAGCTGAGATAATTTCCTAAAACTTTTATTAATCAAGTCTACTTAAATTCTGATGTTAGCAATGATGTTTTGTTTAGATAAGAAGATAAGGATTGTCATCAAGTCAAGATGTGGTCACCCGCTCAATAATTAGTCAAAAAATCAATATTTTTTAATTTTGGCCTATAAAAAGAGGAATTTGTCATGCATTTAAACATCTTGGTTTTCATATCAAGATCATGTTCTTGCTCTCTCTTTATTATAATGCTTAAGTTTTGCTTATATTAATCTCTTGTTTATGCTTATTATTTTCTTTTCTTTATTTAGTTACCTTTTATCTTATTTTGTTTATTTATGCTTCTCGTTTTTATTATGTTTAATTAAATTTATTATATTAAAGTGAAAAGATTACGCTAATGGTATAAGAATAAGTATAGTATAAACTCAATATGGACCTTAATGTTTGATACTAACATATTTTGTATTTGTTATTTTATTCACTTTTAATACTTTGTTTGTTAAATGATTAATCTAGATTTATATTATATAACACTTGGTACAACAAATACTTGACACTTTTATAGCCTAACTATATGGTATAATTGAAATTTGTGCTATGAAAGGAACTAGATTTGTTATTAACATAAATTATAATTATGAATACCTGACAACATTTATAAGTATTAGCATTATTCAAATAAAATAATTAATATAATCACGTTAATAATTTATAATCTAATTGCAACCTCTTTTGTATGTGGTTTCCAGTTGATTAATACAAAGAGTTTATATTATACTTGTTTGAAATACTATTAGTGAATCCTCTAACCTTAATAATTATTTTATCCTTGTTTAATCCTTACATTAATCTTACATATCAAAATCCTCTTCAATTCATCATCATCATCATCATTATTATAATTATTAGTAATTATAATTTATATAGTTAATCTCCTTGTAGTTCGACCTCTGTTTTATCGGGTTATTTATTACTTCGACATTCCTACACTTGGAAGAAGACATCAATCTTTTGGTTGTGTCAAGTTTTTGGCGTCATTACTGAGAAGGTAAATTCTTGTATAAATTACAATATTTATTTTATTTTTTTCTTTTCACTTTCCTTGTATCTAACTTTATCTCTTTATTTTTTTCTTTTTTTTCTTCTTCTTTTTATTCTCTTCATATACATGCATAAGAGTATAGTCATATACATTAAGAGGTAGACTGTATAGGGTATCTTTATCATTTTCAGAAAATATAGTCGAAGAAGATAACCAGACGCTTCATAATAAGAATAACCATGTCAAATCACTTAAAGACCACATGAATCCCATAAGAACAAGTACATCCTCATCATTTTTAGAAAAATATAGTTGAAAAAGATAATCAAACACTTTATAATGAGAACAATGAGAATAAGTCAGACATTATTCAACTTTTACCTTCTTCTCATGATTTAGATTTAGAAAATCTATATTTGCATTCAAGGGAATTTAAAGAGGTCTGTAATACCTATAATAACTCAAATTATAGCTTGAACACAATTAGATTAAAGTTTTTTCCTTTTTTATTAAAAGATAAAGCTAAAACATGGCTATAAAATTTAATATCAGGATCCATTCGCACTTGAGATAAAATGCAACAATAATTTTAAAAAAAGTTTTTTCCATCTCACAGAACAAATTCTTTCAAAAGACAAATCATCACTTTCACTCAAAAACCAGGAGAAACATTTTACCAATGTTGGGGTAGATATCAAGACTTACTTAATATTTTCTCTTATCATGGTTTTAAAACATGAAGATTAGTTTCATATTTTTATAAAAGGTTAACACTTAAAGAGAGGCAAATTATGAAATTGATGTGCAATGAAACTTTTAAAGATAAAAACTTTGATGAAGCAATGGAGTACTTAGACTTGTTAGCTGAAAATGTTCAAAATTAGGACACCGCGGGTACTTATGAGGCACCGAGTAAAACTCAACCTCATACATCTAGTATAGGTATGTACAACCCTAGGAAAGATCATGACCTTCAAGTCAAGTTTGTATCTTTAGCTAGAAAAGTGAAGGCATTAGAATTAAAAAAGAGTGGTTAATTAAAATATGTTCAATACATTGTGTGTTAAATTTATGAAATCAATGAATACTCAACCAATAGTTGTCCAACTTTACTTTTTTTAAGGGAATGCCTCCATGAATAAGCTTATGCTTTAAATAGTTTTCAAAGGCCCAATCATGATTCATATTCACAAACATACAACCCTGGTTGGAGAAATCACCTAAATTTTATTTGAAAGACTGATAACAATAATACATAAACTTCACAACCACCATTTCAAGCACTCTATAATTTTTAAAATTCTCATAAATATGCACCTTCTTATGCTTCACCTCCTAAAAAAAATCTTAAAGAAACATTACATGTATTCATTGAAAAGCAAGAGACAATTAATACTCAACTTGCTCAAAGTATGATAAATTTTAAAGATACTTTTGCAAAATTAACATATGTTTTTAGTTTTTAAGAGAAAGGTAAATTTTCATCTCAACCACAACAAAATCTCAAGGGACAATACAATGCAAATACAAGTAGTTCTAGAAGCCAACACATGAATTAAGTCAAATTAATCATTACTCTTTACAGCGGTAAGGTTATTGAAAAACTCATTCTTAAACCTTGTTAGAAAGATGATGAGTTAATATTTAAGGATAGGAAAGGGGTTGTTGCAAAAAAATGATTGATTCCTCGCCAACACTTTCATTTCCTTATGTCATGACCAACCATAGAAAAGTCAATCACAATTCTAAAATCTTTAAAACTTTCAAACAGGTAAGGATCAATATATATTTGTTGGATACTATTAAATAGGTACCTTCGTATGCTAAATTTTTGAAAGATCTGTGTATTATAAAGAGAAAACTGAATGTGAAAAAGAAAGAATTTTTAGCCGAACAAGTAAGTGTCATTCTTCATAACAATAATGCTTTGAAATATAAAAAACTAGTTATCTTATAATTTTTTGCTTTATTAAAGAACATAAAATTAAAAGAGCTTTGCTTGATCTTGAAGCTAGTGTGAATTTCCTTTCATATTCAAAATCTCAATCTAGGTGAGTTAAAACTAATTTCTATGACTCTCTTACTTACTGATAGATATGTAAAAGTGCCTAGAGTAATATTAAAAGATGTGTTAGTACAAGTTGATTTTATTATCTTGGACACATAACCCGCTAAAACATATAATTCATTTCCTGTTATTTTAGAACGTTAATTTCTCACAACTTCTAATGCATTGATTAATTAAAGGAATAAACTGATAAATCAATCGTTTGAAAACATGACATTAAAGATAAATATTTTTAATATTTGCAAGCAACCTAGAGATTATAATGATTTAAAAAAAGTACATCATATTAAAGAATTAGTTTATGATTAATTTGAATCTAATTTGAGTAAAACTGAGTTTGATGACTCTGAAAAATTATAAATGATTCATTCTCAGAAAGAAATCAAGGACAAGAAAGGAACCGAAAATGTTGATATGAATCATTCGTCAAAATTGATAATAGATTCAACATCTGACTTCTCACCAATCAATGATTACTTTCCTAAAAAATCCTTACTTTCTTTCAGTCCAATACCTTATTTTACTAATCATATCAATTTTTTTTTTCTTTATGAGATTTTTCAACTTATTGGAGTACTTAAGATAAAATAAAGTTTTTAAACAAAATAAAAAACTTTTATTGGGATGACATTTACTTATTCAAATATAATCTTGATTAAATATTTTAAAAATGCATTCCTAACAATAAGGTAAGTAGTGTTATTAATTTTTATCATTTTAAGGCATGTGAGGACCATTTCTCATAAAAAAAACAACTGTAAAAATCTTATAAATGGATTTTATTGGCCCACCATGTTCAAGGACACACATACATTCTGTAAAACTTATGAAAATTATCAAAAAGTTGATACTAGTTAAAAAGTTTTACTTTATAATTGTCGACTCCATTTATTTCCTGGAAAGCTAAGATCAAGATGAAGGGTCAATTTATTGAGAAATATATGTATCCTTATAGGGCATTTGATATTGAGAATCTAAAAAATGACAATGTTTTCAAGGTAAGTGAACATCATTTAAAAGCTTACTTTAATAATTTTTCAAATGAAAAGGAATCTATTGGTTTGAATGATTCTATAGATAAAGGTTGATTATTTTGTTTTTCTCACATTATTTTTGTGTTTTTTTTTGTATGACTCCTATTATACTTGTTTCTCGCACTCCAATTAAATGACAGATAATGATACTCCATGACTCTTAAATCGGTTCTTTCAGTTTCCTATGATAACTGATATCTGTGTATATATTTTTACAACTCTTCACTTTTTCCCCCTTCTTTAAATCTCTTTTCCAATTTTTATTTGAAAATAGACACACTCTTGAAAAATTAAAAAAGTATTTTCTTGTTCTACTTTAAAATACAAATACAAAAATTTATTGTGCTAGATGTGCAAAATTAAGATTGTTAATGAATCATAAAATTCCTGAAGATATTAACTGGCTGATTGAAACAAAGATTCGATCATCAAATGAGACCTCCAATTCCTTCATTTCACAAGTGCTTGAAACAAGTAAAAACACTTTTGCAAAGAAACGTCATGTAAAATGACTGAAAGTATATCATAGATGTGTCAGATGGAATTTTAATGCAACATGTCATTCTTTAAGAATGGTATCTGTAAACCATGAAGATAAAATACAATTCACTAAGGATGACCTCAATAAGAGGCTTTTAGATAATATGTTATTAACTCTTGAGACGCATTTTAGTGGAGATGTGCATCGTGCAATTAATAATTTATAGCCAAAATTTCATAAAAAATATGATCGACTTAGTCTTGAGAATCTGACTATAAAAGACCATGTTTGCTAGTTTTTAAGAAAACTGGATAGGAAACCTATCCTCGACCCATAAAGGGTGTTTAAACCATTCTTGAACGTAAAATAAAGGGCATGTATGAGCCATAATCATAACTACTTATACATACACATGTTTTTTTCAAATAAATAAATAAAAAAAGAGAGTGAGACTCTAGTTGGATTACATACAGGTGGTATGATTATATTTTCAATTTTTCATCTATTAAATCTTCCCTTCCATCCTTCATTTCTACTCAACTCATACATTCAACAAATATAGAAGTGTCTATAAATGATAGGTTTCTCAAGTCATAACATAAGAAATATTTGTGTTTTTATTAGATCTAGTTCTGAAAAGGAAATAAAGTTTTCAAAATCAGCAAATTATCTTGATCAGGTATTAGTCAAGTTTTGGAGTTTGTTCCCAAAGCCTTAGCAAAAGAGGACATTATGGAAAAAATAATTCAAAAGAAACTACAAGTCTCTATAATGTTTGATAAAATTAATGCAATGTTGAAACACGTTTATGCCTTTATTGCCTTACCAAATGGTATATACATATTAGAAATGATCTTTCATATTTTCTCTTGGGTCCAATTGCATATTCACCATAAACCCATAAGACTGTTAAATATTAATGATTTTTATGATAAGTTGTTATCTTTTTTCGATCATGCTATAGAACACGAATTTCTAACATATTTGACACAACAATTCATAATCTATGTTGCTACTGTTGAATAATTAATTGACTAACTATAATTTTTCATCCCTATAATTGATCCCTCCATGAGTCATATCTATTGGTTAACTAAGAAAAGCCATAAAAAGCTTAGATTTGTTTTAAATTTTTGTTTGTGAATCCTTATGTATTTTAGTTTTACTAATAGCATATTATTTTGTTTTGTTATTTCTTATTTTTTTAAGTGTGTTTCAGATTTGTCAATATTCGATATTTCAGGTGATGTATTCTATATTATATCTTTCTACCTTATGACATTAAGGACAATGTCTCATTTTGGTTAGGAAGAAAAGGTAGTAATTGATATAAAAAAAATTAACTAATTGTGTTTTCTATTTCATATATAATTTGTAAAATTGTTGTTAATAGATGATAGAGTAAAAAAATTTTTTTGTTAAAGTGACTCTTGAGATGCATCTTAATAAACATTATTAACAAGGTTTATCATAATACTTCTTGAAATATTCAAGTTTATAAAATCTCGCGCATTGTTATCACTTAATTTTGTCATATACTCATTCAACAAGTATTTTTAAACCTTTATTTTACACACACACTTTAACATATGATTGTGGGTTGCAAATTAAATTATTATATTATTTATATTCTTTTGTTAAAGGTAACGGCTAAAGGAAAGAGATGGTATATAATTTGCAAAACAAAAAAATTAATAAATAAAAACATAGATAAGTTTGGTTTTGTAGTCTTCCTAACCTAAGTAATTAAGACCGGAGGGGTGTTTTAACATCTAACACCCTAAAATTAACTGATTTGGGAGCTATTAGGCTAACATTTGTTACATGGATTGAGGAGAAAAGCTTAAAGGAATTAAACATTGCACTATTTATGTATCAGTATCTGTAACCTGAGTTATTAAGCTCGAAAAGGTGTCTCAACATCTGATGCTCTAAAATCAACTAGTTTAGGAGTCATTAGCCGAAAACTTGTTACATGAGTTAAAGGCGTATTGCGTTATATGTATATATATTTTTTTTAAAAAAAAGAGAAAAAATAATTCTAACCCAAGTAAGTTAACCTTAAACATTATAACAAAATTTTGTTTTCATCTAGGTAAAGCACCACAACTATGTGTTGATATATTGAGCATAAAAAAAAGATTTATTAATATTTTGATACAGAGGTATTAAGCAGATATGTAAATTTAATAAGAGTTTGTTTATCTAAACAAATTAATAGAAGTTGAATAATGAATGACTTGCTTTGTGGAACTTACAAATTGGTTTTTCTATTTTAATACTTTGATTACTAGGGACTAGTAATAAGCTGGTTAGGAGGGGTGTAATTAATACTTAAAAGTGTATTTTAATCAAGTTTTTATGTCAATATTTTACATTTAACGTATCAATAACTCCTTAACTAAAACATATTTTATAATAACAAATTTGAACTATAAGATATCTTTAATTTATAATAAATATTCATCTTAAATGCAAGCCTATCATATAAATCAAAAGATTGATTGATGAGTTCAACTACTAAAATTGAGAAGACAAAGAGAGGGTGAAGTTTAGAAAAGAGATGTTGATTCAGTGCAAATTGGAATACTATTCAGTCATTAGGTCATATCTAAAGTTGTAGATCTTGGATTTTAATTTGGTTTATATGGCTAGAAAGCTAAGACTTAATTCTGTTGTTTAAAAGTCTAAATTTTAGTAACAACAGAGAAGTCTCAATTTATCCTACCGCCCAAACACTATTCAATTTTCAGCCCATATCTTGAGTTCTAAAAGTTCAAATATCTTTAATTTTTTTTGTTAGAAAATTGAGATAATTTTCTTACACTTTCATGAATCAAATCTTTTCAAATTCTGATACTAACAATGATATTTTATTCAAACAAGATAAGGATAGTCACCAAGTCAAGAAGATGTGACCACTCACTCAATAATTAGTTAACAAATTAATAATTTCAAATTTTGACCTATAAAAAAAGGTATTTTCCATGCATTTGGGCATTTTAATTTTTATATTAAGATTATATTTTTGCTCTCTCTCTTTATTATAATGTCTAAATTTTTCTTATATTAATCTCTTGTTTATGCTTCTCATTTTCTTTATTTTACTTAGTTAACTTTTATCTTATTTATGTTTTTATGTTGTTTATTTATATTTCTCTCTTTTATTATGTTTAGTTAAGTTTATTATATCAAGAAGAAAAAAGTTACATTAATGATGTAAGAATAAGTATAGTATAAACTTAACATGGACCTTAATGTTTGATACTAACATGTTTTGAATTTTTTATCTTGTTCACTTTTAATACTTTACTTGTTAAATGGTTAATCTAGATCTGTGTTGTATAATACTTGGTACAACAAATATATGACACTCTTATAGCCCAACTTTATGGTATAATCGACATTTATACTGTAAAAGAAACTTGATTTTTTATTAACATAACTTATAATCATTGATACCTAGCAACATTTATAAGTATTAGTATTATTCGAATAAGATAACTAATATAATCATCTTAATAATTTATAATCCAAATGAAACCTCTTTTATGTGTGGTTTCCAGTTGATTAATAAAAAAAGTTTTCACTATACTTGTTTGAAATACAATTAATGAATCCTCTAACCTTGACAATTATTTTATTTTTATTTAATCCTTACATTAATCTTATATATAAAGTCCTCTTCAATTCATCATCATCATTATTATTTATAATCTATATAGTTACCCTTCATGTGGTTCGATCTTGGTCTTGCCGAGTTATTTATTACTTCAACACTCCTATATTTGAAAGAAGATATTAATCTTTTGGTCGTATCACTCACTGATAAGGGATATTATAATTCAGCCCCTCAAAGAGCACGACGACCCTGTTGGCATCAGCAGACAACCAATAAATCGGGCTCTGATACTAATATAACACCTACCCTACTAGCAAGATATTGTCCACTTTGGCTTACAAGCCTTACGGATTTATTTTTAGTAGTGACACATGGCTCCAAAACGCTTCTTACTAGTCAAGGTGAGTATGCTCATATAAGACCCTCCCCCAAGTCCTCATTCACCGATATGGAATATTACATAGCCATTTTTATCCTTAAAAAGTACTTAAATCCACTTAAATTCTTCATTTCAAATTCAGCAGCTAACTATTTTTACAACCTACTAATTTCTTTTTTATTATCTCATGTAATGATCATATCATTTACATAAACTATTAAAATGGTTACCTTTCCTTGTCTTTTTCAAGAAAAAAAATAGAATCTGAATTGTTTTGTTAAAAACCATATTTTCTCATGGCCATGCTAAAACGACCAAACTATACTTATGGTGATTGTTTTAATCCATATAAAACTCATTATTATTTGCATACAATTCTAAAAGTGGGTGAAACATATCCTAATAGAATATCCATATACACCTTCTCCTTAAGAACTCCATGAAGGAAATTTTTCTTTACATCAAATTAGTGTGATGATCAATCTAAATTTACAATCAAGGATAACAAAACTCTAATCGTGTTTAACTTGATATTAGACAGAAGGTATTTTGATAGTTTATTATACATGTATGTGTGTAACCCTTTGCAACCAATCTCGCCTCATATCACTCAATAAATCCATCTATTTTATGTTTCACGGAGAACACCCACTTATAACTGACAATTTTCTTTCCTTGTGGTAATGTGACAATGTCTCATATTCAATTATTTTCCAAGGCTCCCATTTCTTCCTAGATTGCTTGGGACCATTTAAGATCTACCAAGGCTTTATAAATCCCATAAAAAATCTGACAAAAGGATAACTTAAGTGCAAAGGCTTTAAGAGGCATAGGTAGTCTTTCTATGGTTATATAATTTGATCTTTTCCCTCTATTATCTAGCGAGTAACAGGTTGAGGGTTTGCCCTTATTATACCTTAAATGTAAGTAATAACTAGTAGAAATATCTAAAATATTATAGGAGGATGGTATAGAAAAAATTACCTAAAAAATATCCTCATAAAGAGGATTTTCATTGTCGAGTACTTCGGGAAGAGAGGTTTTAATATATGTGTGATTTGCTTCTTTTTTTTATCTTCCTCAACTATTGTCTTATTAATGTCTAGCATTGTTGCTCCAATAGATTCATTCAGGTTAACACCATTTGCAGCTTCTTTAAATTATATATTTAAAGCTATTTCTAGTGATATTTTGATGGCATCATTTGTTGGGCCTTTAGCACCATTCCTAGCAACCATATATGGAGTTATTTTTGTCATATCTAGAGTTGATGTTTTTATTACAACAAGATTTTTTCTAATGTTTTGGGTTATCTTTGTTTTTGTCATATCTTAAGCATCACATGTTATCTCTATTTATATTACGTTTTGAACATTTTAAGCACCATATATTGTCTCTATTTATGTTAAATTTTGAACGTCTTGAGCACCACATGTTGTCTTCAACCACTTCTACTCTTCATCTCATGTCTCCCCATAAAAAAGGATAAGTTGATATTTTTCAAAAGCAAAAACTTTATTACTTTAAAAAACATGACATCCATTATAGTGTAGAGCCAATTTTTTAAGAGGATTGTAGCAACAAAATCCCTTTTTATTTGTATCATACCTCAAAAACACACAACAACCAACACATAGTTTAAGTTTTGTCCGTTTATGTAAATGAACAAATGCAACACGACCAAACATACATGGTGGAAAAAGAAGTATAGAAGATAAAGTTTCATTTTGTGATAAAGCATATAATAAAGTTTTAAATCTCAAAACTTTAGAAGGCATGTGATTTAATAAATTGACGACAGTAATAACACTATCATCCTAATGTCTACTAATACTTATAATCCAAAAAAACATACATGTGTAATTTTAATAATATGTCAATATTTTTGTTTGGATCAAAGAATTTGGATATTTGCTAAAAATTGATTATGAATCATAATATGAAATGCACAAAACATATCAAATACTTCGTTTTTGCATTTCAACAAATATAGTTATGTTATCCTAGTATAATAATCCATAAAAGGTTATAAATTAATGTCTACCAAAGACAATTTTAATAGGAGATGGTCCCCAAGTATTAAAATGAATCAAGGCAAAAGGAATATCACTTTTATTAAAACTAATTGAAAAAGATACACGATGACTCTTGGCTAAAATACAAGTTTCACAACTAAAGTTTGAATAATTCAAATTTTAAAATAATTTCAAAAATAAATGCTTTAGGTAGCTAAATAATGGATGTCTTAGTCAATAATATTTTAGTTAAATCTATTTTTCCTTTATAATTATTGAATGACTTATAGTGTTTACTTTATATGGATTGAAGTCTTCCACGTAATATAACCCTTTCTTTTAGTACCATACTTAAATGATCTTATTCATGAGAATATCTTGAAAAAGATAAAATTTTAGATATATTAGTGCTACACAATTTAGTTCTTTAGTAACTTGACCCATTAACAACAACTTATTTTAAAAAGAAGGCATTAATAAAGTATTGGTCAATGATATAGAGGGTGAAATATGCATTATTCCAACCCCTATAATAGGATACACAACCCTATTAGTATTGATTATACCTATCCATCTTGGTTCTATAGTATTGACGAAGTCTTATAAATAGAAAGTCATGTGATATGTTGCATGAGGTCTACTATTTAGTCATTATCAGATTGTTTTAGAAGCAAGTAATGCACTATTGGAATAATAACAATTATTACCTTAATTTTTAAAATGAATTATGGCTTCATTTTTTGATTCTACTAGTGGAGTTAATAACAGTTAGGGCCTTATGTTTGCCAGTTTTGCTTGTCTTGTGCTGCCAATAGTTGTTTGTTGTTTTCGTGCTTAACTTAATCTATAATGAGAATAATTGTTCCTCCACTCTGTACTTGTCTTTTAGTTTTTACTAGATTATATATGTTACATCCTCATATTAAAAGTGTCCCAAGTTTGGCTATATGGAGTGTTTGTTGTTGTTGTGAACTAGCTTTCCCTCCTCTAGAAACCATGGCTACAGTTATAGGATTTACTATTTGTAAGCACAACTATATATCTTATGTCTTCTCTTTGAACAAAGGCATAAACTTGTTCAAAGGTTGGAAACAAGTTCAATTGAAATACATCACTCCTTATCTCTTTGAGCCTATCATCTAGTACATCTAAAAAAATATAAACTTGATCCTTTTGAATGAGAGCATTATAATTTTGTATATCACCAACACATTTCATAGGATTTAGTCTACGAAAATCAATTTCCCTCTATAAGCTTTAGAGATAATTATAATTATAGTATGATTATATGGATTATCCTGATTGTTTCATCCACGTTACTTGTCTTTTTAAATTATACATGTGAGATGTATATGATCCTTCAAAATAAGTTGTAGCGATTAAATCTCATACTTGTTTAGTAGTTGTGAATCGATTAAAGTTTTATATGAGGATCCAATGAAATAATTATATATCCCTTCACAATAGAGTTTTTGTTCTCCATCTTTTGAAGTTCGAATCATTCTATTATGATTGTAGAAAGTCACCATTTACGTATCCCAACTTGTATTTTCCTGATATATACATCTTTATAATTTGGGACCATAAAGCATAATTGGTACCATCAAGTTTGATACCAATTTTGTGAGAACCCTAGAAATTTATAATTTAAATATGTAAATGTGTAAATCCTTATGTAAACGTAAGACTGAAAGTGGTAATATTTCAATAAGTGATAGAAATGAAGATTAGAAATAATAGATAAATAATGAAAAAGATAACCTCCATAAAATGAATTTTTGATTTAGAATTCATAAAGACAAAGAAACTGGTAATGTGCTTTGATGGATAAAATAATGAAAAAAATGACAAAATATTTTTAGAAAATAAGAGAGGTAATAAAGAATGCATTATAATAAAGGATAATGCAATGAAAATGGTAGAACTGAAGGTGCAAACACTGATTAAAATCAGTGATGTTATTTTAAAACGATAATAAGCCCGATATATAAATAAAAATGGGAATTAATGAATACATTCTAAAATAATAAAATGACTTTAAAGGGTTAGAAGGATAATTGATATGACTTTTTGTGAAAATGGAATAAGAAAAATCTAGATTGTTTATGAAAAGTTATGAACTGAACAAGTTTACATTAGGAAGTAGAGCTCTTAATCCAATTGTTGGATTGGGATAAAAAATTTCATGAAGTCTATTAATATATTTTCCTACCTTGGTTAAATATCTCATCCTAATCAGAGTTTGGTAAAGAGTAGCGATTTAAGCAGAAATAAACTACATAGTTTACAGGAAAAATAAAATAAAATACATAAAGGCATGAATGAGGGATAAAATTATAATTACGGAAAATAGTGCCTATAAAACTAAAAAGAGGCCACCAATTAAAAAAAAAGAGAAAAATAGAGAAAAATGGATAGAGAGAGAGAGAGAGAGCTGCAGATTTTGAAAAAAAAAACCAATAATGCTCCGGTGGCCATTCTCTAGAATCCACCATTGGATCATACTATGTTTTAGATATGTTGTTCTTATGACACTCCTCTACTAATTGACCAGAGGGATTGGAAGCAACGTAATCTGTTTGACATAAATCATCATTGATAATTTCCTAGAAAACAAAAAGAAAATGCACCTGCAGGGTAGTTTAGTCGCAGGCTGATTTCTCCCTCTTCCATCGTTGGATCATGCTCATTCTTGGATATGTGGTGCACCTAGATGTTGCCTTCATTCTAGATGGTGGCGATTAAAAACTCATTGTCCGGAAAGGTTTCGTGCGTGGTGAACAGCAGCTCATCCATTTTTAGGTAAGCTCAGTTTTATGCAGATCTAGGAATATTTAACCATTGGATCATTATGATTTTGAGATATATTATGAACAACCTTATGATATGTAGTTTGACCATTAGGTTTGAAACAATAATTAGAGGTTGATGACTTATTATCTTTTGAATCTATTGCTAGTTTCGGTAAAATGTAGTAAGTTTGATTAAATACATGAAAATATATGTTGTTATTAATATTATTATACATTAATTATGTATTCTTTGTATGAGGGGAAGAATGATTATTGTGTAATAATAGTAAGGAACTTTGCTATATGAACATTCTGATTGAATACAAAGCTAACTTGTTAGTTATGTGAATATAAATGGGGTGGAACCATGAAGAAATTGAAATAAAAGAAATTTAAAAAATAAAACATATTTAAAGCTAGCCATAAGTTTTTTTTTAAAAAATTGATTAGTTAATGATGATTGTCATGGATTCCAACTAGTAGGGTGAAATTGTTGTTGTGATAATGATCTAAGAATATTAATTGTTAAGGTTTGCCGCATATGTTTAATCGTACGAGGAGAAAACAAAAGAAAATGAATAGTTCATCATTTTGTTGTATTAAAAATAATAATGGGAGAAATCATAAAAGAAATGAGTTTTCTTATTTTTTGTCTAATCTTGCTACATTGTAGAAGTAGGAAAATTGTTTGAATATTTTGCTTTAGAAATGGTTTGAATTTGTGATTTAATGATGCCAAATGACCTGGGATGATGTTGTTTTTGCATGAAAATAAGTAGGAATTTGAAAAGAATTTCCAAGGAATGGAAATCCTCGTTGTCTAAAATTTTAGCTATAAAAGAGGGGTTATTTTGATTATTGATTTTTAGCCTTAAAACTAAAATAATTTGGAGTTGGTTTTTTCATAAAAGTTGTATTTTCTTGTTTTAACCTTTTATAGAGATAAATTACGCCTAAAACTGAGTTTTATAGCTTTAGTTATGATTAAGACACTAGATAGTGTTCTGAGTTCGTTAAGCTAAATTGATCGAAATTAGACAATTTTTAATATTTGCTTGGAATTGTTGTTGAGTGATGGTTTTGATAATGAAATTATAAGAATAAATATAAATATGAAAATGAGTAAGAGTATAAGATCTTAAAGAAAATTCTTTATGATTAGTTTGAGAATACTAGTTGAATGAGAATTAAATGAAGATGTGATGTTGGTTGTATTGTTGATAAAAATTGAATCCCTAGTGGTACAGTGGAAGTTGTGGGGACTGGACAATTGCATGGAGTGGCAGCACGTGTACCCATTATGGGTAGGTGATTCATTACCTTATCTTATAATTATTAGTTTTTCTTAAATGTATGTGTTGTGTGTTTAATTGATGTTAAAAGAATGAAACAAATGAATAAGTTAAATGATTATTACAAATGAGAATTATTAGGTAATTAAGAGAATTACCGGGCTTATTGATTAACAAGGAAGTTAACTGGATATGGGATAATTCGTATAGAATTACCGGATTGATTAGCTAACAAAAAAGGTTAGCCAAATATTATGTAATTCGTATAGAATTACCAAATTAAATGGCTAATAAAATAGATTATCTAGATGCTTGATAATTCGTATGGAATTACCGGATTGACCTTGACAAGCAAGATAGGTTAACCAGATTTCTTGGGTAATTAAGAGAATTATCATGTTTATTGGTTAATAAGGAAATTAACTAGATATGAGGTAATTCGTATGGAATTACAGGATTGATTGGCTAATAAAAAAGGTTAGCCGGATGCTAAGTAATTTATATGGAATTACCGAATTGCCTTTGGTAACCAAGATGTGTTAGCCACATTTCTTGGCTAATTAAGAGAATTACCGAGTATATTGATTAACAAGGAAGTTAATTAGATATAGGGTAATTCGTATGGAATTACCAGATTGATTAGCTAACAAAAAAGGTTAACCGGATGTTATATAATTCGTATGGAATTACTAGATTGATTGGCTAAAAAAAAAAGTTAGTTGGATGCTAGGTAATTCATATGGAATTACTAGATTAACTTTGACAACCAAGATGGGTTAGCCAGATTGCTTAGGTAATTAAGAGAATTACCGGGTTTATTGGTTAATAAGGAAGTTAATTAGATAGAGGGTAATTTGTATGAAATTACAAGATTGATTGACTAACAAAAAAAGTTAGCTAGAGGCTGGGTAATTCATATGGAATTACCAGATGTACTAGTACCCGAGGAAGGTTAACCAAATGTGTGGGTAATTATATGAAATTACCATAATTATTAGTAATCGAGATGAGTCAGCCGGATAGTTAAGTTTTGAAAAGATTATATGAATTAATTGATTGAAATTAGAAATAGTAAATTCTAAATGTTATGAGTAAAATAATTAATATATGACTAAGATATTGAATTAATATGGTTATTAAGTAGACACAATAATTTGGAGATTGGAGGGGAATTGATAGATAATTGGTTATCATAGTGTTGGTGGCTAAGGATACAATTACAATGATACTTAACACCATAATAATGATAACTAAGGGCATAAATTGATACTTGGCACTATGATGAGGGTGACCAAGGTTATGTGAAGGATGCGTAGTGATCATAGTGTCGATAACTAAGATCGTGTGCAAATGCTACTTGGCAATTGTGGTTACAATGCATATGATGTTAATAAGAAAAATGAAAGGGGTTCGATATGAATGGAAGAATTAAATGGCATTGATTAGCTACCCAGGTTTGGATTGCTAATGGTATCAATAAAGTTTCATCAGTGTCGGTATTCTTTAAATTGATTAGTCTAGCCCAATATTAGAAGACTAATAATACTAATAAGATTTACTAATTTCGATGATTACCTTCTAGCAACATATTCAAAAAAGAAAAAATATTGATTGATTATTTCAAAAGAATGAGATAAACTAATGATACCAAGAAAAGAATATCTTGGTATCAAGTAAGAATTGATTTATAAAGAGATGATGTTCACAAACCATTGAGTTGTGTTGAGATTTTCAAGATAGAATTATTCTTGGCAAATGAAATAGGATACTGGATAGATATTAATAATAGATAGAAAATATATGTTGTAAAAGAGATTTATGCCTAATTTTATATATATATAAAATTCTATAAAGACTATTGTCTGCCATTGTTATTACTTGTTACTATCTTTTATATTTATATATACATGTTAATTTCTATTTTCAAGTCCATTAAGGTCGCATCAAGGAAAATACTAATATAGTTATTTTTTGTTTTTGACCATGTAAATTATTTGTAAATTAAAAAACTTATCTCCTAAAACTTGAGATGTAATATTAATCCATAAATTTGAATGTATGTCTTTAATCTAATAATTGAAACTTTTAATACCTATTTGACCATGCATGTTTATAGTTGAAATTAAATAAGATGTGTTGTGTTGATGATAATAAATTGGGTTAAGACCCAGAATGATTGGGTTGTGATTTTAAGTTATGATATGTGAAATATTAGAAGTGTAAACAAGGTGTACGTTGATAACTTAGAACCTACTAGTATAGGAAAGACTTTGCTGAAATTTTGATAAAACCTGTTTAAAAAAATTTACCTAAAATTTTTTAATATATTACAAAAACAAATATAAAAAAATTAGGGTTGTTACAAATTTATAGTATAACAATATCATAGACTATTGCTAAGCTATAGGCATAGTTTTAAGTTACAAGTTTAGTCATGAGATTGTCAAGAATTGCAGCTATATTTGGCTACTCTTGTTCAATCAAATTATTTATAATATATTTAAGAAATAAAAATGGTTAAATCGCACTTTTTATATTGAGGAATTGCATTTTTGGCAAATAAAAACCAGTAATTCTAATAAACATAATTGGATCTTTAAGATTTTGGTTCAGAGATAAAATTGATCCCTCCATCCAAATTTTTTAACTTGCAGCATTAAATTTTAATTAAAGTGATGTATAAAACAAGCATTTGTATTTCATTGATTAATTTTGAAGAAATAACTATCACTAATAAATCACAAGTACATGTCCTATTATTTTATAAGTCATTTTAATTCAAATTTAGCATTTTAATTTAACGTATTTGGATAAAGGGATCAATCAATTTATCAATGCAACTTCTTCAATTTCTAATGTATTATCATACCCCGCATCCTTTTTTTTCTTCATTAATTTCATCAATATAATACAGTAATTTCTAAAATTATTTTCATTAATAATTTAATACCCACTAGTTCTTCGATCATTTTCACTTGTAAGTTTGATTTAAAAACAAAATAAAATGCAATTGTTACAACAAAGTTTTTTAAAAAGATATAATATAATTTTTTTTAGAAAAATAGCATAATTTAAAGAGAATTATAATTTTAAATCATGTTTATATTTATAAAAAAAATATTTTAGTCTACTATAACATATATCTGTCAACATTTTAGCACAAAAATACAAAATCATGCTTAAACTTGTAAACCAGTGAAAGTTCAAATTAACTATTTAATAAACTTCAACTACCAAATTAACTTTTAATGGACATAACAAAGATATAAACTAGAGAAAATTTTGCATGATTTAGGGTATCAAAGAAACTGCTTTTGTTTTATGTTGAGATTATTCTTCTGGTACCATCCAACGTCATCCTCTTTTTCTATCGTTAAAGGGCTTTGTCTTGTGGGCTTTTATACAAAAAAATAAAAAAAAAATGATGATGATAAGGCCTTTGTTGGATTAAAAATGTTAGGGGAGACAAGGCTATAATTGTGAAGCCATTACATGGTTTTTCAAAATTAAATGTTGCTTTATGAGCTGATAAAGTTGCTAGATTATATTGCCATTTTTCCCTGTAAATTATATTTTTCAACTTTCTTTTTTTTTATATGTTTTGAAAGTTGGAAATTTTTTTCTTTCTTTTTTCTATTAAATTTTCCTTTTTTTAAATTTTTTTCTCAGGTTTTATTTTTTTTTTAATTTTAATTTCAGGCAATAACGAGTGAAATTGATAATTATTCAATAAAAAAATATTCAATATTTTTTTTAAAAAATATATATATATATAAAGAGATTTTTTTTTATTCTAGTCAAGTTTCCAACCTTCTTCTTATATCCCTTTCTTTTAATACATTTTATTAAGAATTTATTCTAAACAAAAAATGAATTAGAATTTATGAATTACCATTGTTGCTGGAATCATTAATGTTTTTTTAAAAAATTTTATTGTTATTAGTGGTTGCTTAATATAAATACTAATAATAATACAGTTGTTTAAGACATTACTAATTTTATTAGTAGTTGTTTATTAAAACAAATTATTTTTTTTTTTTTTTTTTTTTTTTATGTTTAAGACATTACTAATTTTATTAGCAGTTGTGTTTATTAAAACATATTATTATTATTATTAATTAACAAAAACTAAAGGGTAAAAGGGGAATCATCCTCACCTGCACACACTCGCTGTAAATTACAAATAATGTTTTGTTTTTTTAGTTGTTGAATTAATATTTTTTTAAATTGTTACATTGAAGATTTTCTAAATCAAATTATGTTTTTATTAATTATTAAAATTATACTTAAATTAATCAAATCAATTAATTTAAATCGGAATAGCTTCTATATAAATGAATTAAAAATTAAATTGAACGAATTGCTAAGTACCTGCTTGGCTAGGTTCAGTAATATTATCAAGAAATTCTATATGCTCTTAACAATTTTATCTTTTTTTATATTTTAAAACAATTTGGTCCGATATGTGGCAGAGCACGGGCCAGCAGTTGATACTCAAGTACGTGTACAACAAACAAGGCTGCTCTCCGTCCTACTTACCCAACCACCGGTCAAAACTGAATTTAGAAATGGAAGTTGGAAAGGGGGAATGATGTCGCCACTCCATAAGTTCATACTGCCACTCCTTGATGGAAATGCTCTTCCAGTCCTTTAGAGGAATGGTTTTTTTTTTGCATTCATCTAATTTTTAATATAAAAACTTAATTTAATATTTTTTAATATACAAATATTTTTTATAAATTATCAATTTATCATATCATAGAAAATCTGTATTGCTCACATTTATAACAATATTATTTATAAATTTATTTCATAAACATCACCTGTTGAGGTTATATAAACTTTGAAATTATTAAAAATTTATATAATTTTTAATTTTAAAATTAATTAAAATACATACAAACTAAATATTACTAAAAAAAATCATCATCATCAAATTTGAATTAAACCTGAAATTTTACCAGTACTGCTACTACCAGACAAAAATAAAACTATGAACAATCCACCGTTCAAAGTCATAGCCAGGAAAAACTTGATGAATTAGGATAAAAACCAAAAAAGAAAAAGTCAAAAATACAATTAAAAGTCAGCCCTCCACACCCAGCCCAACTACTAGTCCTGCACTTTTACCCGTGTTGTTCTATCTTTTTCTTCAAGTTTCTTGTTTGTTTTGTCGTTATCTTGTAGAGGCAAGAACATTTCAATCTTCGAACTTCTTTAGATTTCCAGAATTTCCCTTCTGTCCGATCTCTCTCTTTCCTTGACTCTCCTGCAATAAAGAGTTCTGCAAATCTACAAACCCTCCAAAATCTCAAAACCCTTTCACCCTCGAAACTTGCACAAGATCTACCAAGAAATCCGAAGACCTCAAACCTCTCTCCCTCTTGTCTTTGGAACTCCAAATATTTGCATCAATAACCGAGAGCCGTGTATAGTTTGGCTTTTTAAAAAAACAACTTTTTTGGTGGCTTTGGCTTTAAGATGCTGCAGCTTTTCTTTACGGTGGCTTTCTCTGCGGTGCCTTTGACTTTGTACATTCCACCTATGAGGAGCTTGAATCTCTTTGTGGAAACCATGGAAGGTCTGTTAAGGGAGTCAAGAGTTTATACCACGAGACTCTATCCTCGTGCAAGGCACGCGTGGTCTAGGTTCTTGGATATCTTGCTTTGCAATTTCAGGTTAGGGTAGAAGAGGGTGTTCATGTACATTCTTCTTCTTGTCTGCTTTATTTTTATGGTCTTAGAACTGATGTAGATTGCAATAAGTTGTTGTTACTTTAATTTTAATTTTGTTGGATGTGTTTATGATTTTGTGCGGGATTACGAATCATAGAGAAAAGCTTGAGGATTGTTATAAGGATGCTATATAAATTAAGAGTAAATAAAGGATGGTTTTCTCCCTTCCTGGGTTCCTTGTCCATGTGAAGAGTAAGGTTTTGGAGATGGGGTTTGCCTTTTGTTATCAGTCAACATGAAGCAGAATTCGGGATTTTAGGTTTGTTCTCTAGGGCAATCTTTGTTAATTTTTCAAAACTTTCATCTGACTCTTGCTAAAAAGAAGAAGAAAAAGAAAGACATTTGCAAGCACATTAATTTCCGAAGGAGGGGATAAAAAGGGAGACATCTTCTTTCCCATTATAAAATCATCGAAACTGGGAATTGGGATGAACGCAATAATGTTTTGGGAGACGAAGAACCAAATATCAAATGAGGGAGTGGTTACTGGTTAGCGTGTAAGTTATATTTGCAATCCATCCAAAACAGAAGCGAAGACAAAAACAAAGAGAGAGCGCAATTGATGTCCGTGGGTTTCTTTTTTGTTAGGACAAAAAACACGGCAGCTTTTACATCGGTATGTCTAAAATCGGACGGTAAGGTTTGGGGTTTAGCCATTATTGCAAACTGTGCAGTCGATCATGTTCAAGAGCTAAACTCGTAGTGCATACGCAAGGAAGAGAGACACATACAGAAAGACCTTAGCACCGAAAGATTTTCACAGGAGAGGTGGTTAGGCATGATTTGAGATGACACAAAGGACTTCCCAGCTGATTCTTTACACAATAGACACTCTGTAATTGATAAAGATATAAGAAACAGTATGTCCTATATGAATGCTGCCTCCGAAGATGAGGGGAAAAAAAAACCCATCAGTGTCCATCCTTTCCAAAATGTGAAGTTTTCAGCAAATCCGGTGCTCAAGCTTAACCAACACCAACAAGGAATGGTGCTTTTATGTGTCGTTTTTTGTTCTCATGCTATTTTTTGAAAGACACGCAACTCGTGGGACTGATCATTGAATTATTGTTCTGCCGTGTAACATTTGTGAAATTCTTCTGTCTTTATATGTAAACAACAAAAATGCGTCAATCTGCTGCTTGGTGTTTATACCCTTCCTTCTTTCTTTCTTGATGGATAATGAAATGCTTAAATAAGTCATCTTGGCAAGCATAGCCATGGAAGAGCAACAACCCCAAATAATACGAACCAATGGTGCGTTTTGCATCACTCGTATGTCTTGGGAGTTAAAAAATACAAATTTTATTTGCTATAATGAGTTTGAATTTGCTTCTTATACTTTTCTCTTATTGACATCGAATGAATCAGATCAAGCAAGGAACAAGAATTAAAGAATGTGAGGTGTTGTATGGATAACAAAAAAACAAGGTGTAATGACGAGTTTCAGCTGGGCTAAAGAAAAAAAATTCTTTAAAACAATGAATTTTGGATTAGCTGGAGAGGAACCGGGGTTCCACATTTCAGCTGGAGTGCGTGCAGGGCTTTAGGAACCAGAAAACATCCAAAACTCTTGATTCTCTTCCATCGGCAGTAAAAATACTTCTGCCTTTGCCGTCAGTTTCCTCCTTTGTGATCTCCTTATCCTCCAATTCTTCAAGCATCCCCCTTACCTACATGGACTTAGCTAGTTACAAGTCTTAGCTACAATGCAAATTAGCAAGTGCAATGTTCCTTCTTTTCTAACCAAAAAATCATAATACACTAGTGAGACAACTACTGAATCAAATTAACAAAAAAGTGCAGTTAGGACTTCAGCACTAGATTATACAAAGAATATAGGAGGACTACGATGAAGGTAGGACCAAACGTGCTTGAATCTCAATGTGGATAGTGTGGAAGAATACAACAGAGGTTTTAGTCTGGCCTAAGCTAAGAGTTGCTGTCCTTAGGGGAATGATGATACGTTCCAAATTAACTGAGAATCCATAGGTGCATACATCCATACATCCATATTTTAATTATTGTTCCATAGGTGCATACATCCATACATCGTGTTAAATGGCGAAATCAACATGTTTGTTCGAAATTTAGTGATCTATTGCAGTGAACGAATCCCCAATAGAAGTGCTGGGAAGCATTCAATTTGCATATTCATTACATTTATTAATGCCTATCAGTTTAGTAGTTGTTAAACAAACTCTAGCCTAATGTTTATCCTTGACATTCCTCTCATTTTTCTTGATGCAAAAAAGGAGACTAGTAAGAAGAAACAAGCAATATATCTGATTCAATGCTCAAACCGCAGTCGAACTCTATCGTTTTCCATGTTTGTCAATATCATTATTAACTTCCCTTAAACCCCTACAACAAAAAGTTCAATACCAAGTATGGAAACAGTTGCATCGCATACCGTAAGCCTGGACCTGGAAGCCTTTGAAGGGGTAGTAGTAGTTTTGGTGGGTGCACGATTGGCAGAAAAGCATTGAGGTGAAGGCGGATTGGTCCTAATTTGCAACAACCGCTCCTCTCCTTTGTTCTTCACATTTGCCAAATTCAAAGGTACCGGTATGTTTTCTGCATCATCATCTCTTCTGCGCAATTCAACAATTAAAGTTTAGCACCTTGAAATATCTTCATAGAATAGTCGGATGTCAATCACAAATCTTTACAAGTTCACTCTCAAATCGCCTGTGCTGAACGTATATACACACTTGAATAATATCTAAGTATTAGTTAGTTTTAGGACAAAAGAGTGTAAGTCAGGCTTTAAGCCATCTGTTTATGTTCGATGGAAATCTTTAAGCTCTGGGAAGAATCCACAAGTCAACAGCCATAATAAATGAACTTTGCACAAGTTCTTTTGGCCGCTACACCTCACTTTAATCTGAGAAAACCCACTTTAATTTGTTGCAATGACACAAAATTATATGGGTAAACCTTAATCGATTCAAATCTACCCCAAATATTAAAAAAACAAGAACCATAATCCTTGAAATTTCAAAACTAAGATCCTCCTCTACACAATTCAAGCTAACTGCTTATGTACAAATTGAAAAGGACTAGCATAGAGAGAAATAACTTACTTCTTCTTCCATTGCTTCTCTTTGACACTTCCTTTCTCATTTCCTCCAGATTTCTCTCCTTCCTTTTCAAGCAATGGTTTGCTCTCTTTCTCCTTCACATTCAACTC
This sequence comes from Populus ilicifolia, assembly GCA_015708895.1. Lineage (NCBI taxonomy): Eukaryota > Viridiplantae > Streptophyta > Magnoliopsida > Malpighiales > Salicaceae > Populus > Populus ilicifolia. Next base: position 898,758 of record SRLM01000287.1, on the reverse strand, counting down.
TCTTAAAACCTCTCTAGAACCCTCACTCACGAACACCCCATCTTTCTTCTCCCCCACTTGACTCTCCCTCTCATTCAAACTCTCTTTTTCCCACGCTCTCGTCGCCATCTTCTTCAATTCACTGCAAAACTCAGTAATATGACCTAATTTATCTTTCCCGGCAAACAAATTCCTTGCCGATAACGTGCTTTTTAGCCTTGGTGCCTCCCTGGCCTGTGGTACATCGTCCACAGGTTTATTATTCTCACTGCTTGATTTGATCATTTCTTTCATAGACTCATGGTGATTTGTTGCTGTTGACAAATTTGGATCCCGATTTTCGCTATCCTGATTGAACCTAACTTTGTAATTGTATGATGTAAATGAAGACTGACTCTGCCCCCTTCTCTTCGATTTTGCATCTCTAAACCCAGAGAAAAAAAGAAGAGAACTTTTAAGACAGTTGCTTGAATATTGAACTCTTTCTTGTTAAATAAGGAAAAACTTGAAATGATAGAAAATTTAAAACTTCACGCGGGTTTGCTTTGTGAGTACCTTCGATTCTTCTCGCTGAGAGGGGTTCTACTTTTAGCTTTGTCACCTGAGCTTGAAAACTGACCCAGAACAATTCAACAAAAAAAGAGTCAAGTAACTTTCAATTAATTGAACTTTTTGGTAACTGAGAAAAACAATGGACTAGGAAAGAAGATTTGAGACTCAATAATTAATATTGTTTTCAGATTAAATAAAGAAATGTAAGATTTAACCTCAATCATAGATGAGCTAAATTGGTTGCTATTTATCTAGTACAAACATAGGTAAATGAAGAAAAAAAAGGTTGGAGACTCTGAAATTAAGGGGAAAAAAACCTTAGAAGTTGGTGTGGTTTTAAAGAAATCCTCAGCTGTCTTTGGATGGTTACAATCTGCAACAGGGAGACAGTAAAACATGAGAGAGACTAAGAAAAACAGGGGGGGGGGGTGAACTTGTCAGGTATTTGAAGGAGTGCATACCAGGTCTGCAAAACCAGGCTTCATCATCTATGGAATCTTCAGGAGCAAAGAAATCAAACCATTTGGGTGCATTTACGTTCTCATACAATCTATCTTCTACAAAGACACAGTCTATTCTCTTCCAATCTATTTTTTCTGGTTCCATTGCAGAGAAGGAAAAAAAAAAAGAGTGAGGCCCAGAAATGGAGCAAAATTAGCACAGCTGAGGAGAGGAAGGGTCCTAGAGAGAGAGATAAAGAACTAAAAAAACTGTGACAGATGTAAGAGATGGTGTAAGAAATGTGACCGTTGATGCAGAGACTGAAGTCGAAAGGTGGTGGAGCTAGTGTTTGTCTTTGTTGGTGACCGTTAAAGGATTTATAGATATAAATAAATAAAGTCTACTCTAAATAATAGTCATGCGGTTAATGGCAGGGAACCGTTGGATTCGTGGGACCCACAACTAAAACTAGCGTTGCGATTTGGCGATTGTTACTATGGGGAACATTATCCTATTATCATTTCAGTCCTAAATGTTTTGGTTTTATCAAATTTTCCTAAAAAAATATCACCCCTCCTCCATCCACGTCCTAGATAGCGCCTGTTTGAATATTAAATATTAACAATGGGGAGGGGGGGTTTTACACCACCCCTACTCACGTAACATTATTAATGTTTTTGTTTTTTGTTTTTTGGTTTATTAAATAAAAATTAGACTTTTTAATTTAATTTTAATTTATTTTTATAAAGTTATCATTATCTTATAACTAGAGTTGTATGTTTGATAGGTTAATCAAAGTTGACTTGAGTTATTATTAATATTTTTTTAATTTTATTTTTTAACACTAAGTCAATTAAGGATTGTACTTAATAATTTAATTTTTTTATTAAATTATTATGATCTCATAACTCGAGTTTTAGATTTAACAAGTTAATCAGGGTTGACTTGGATTTTTTTTTAATTTTATCCTTCAACATTGGTTTATTAAAAATTATGCTTCATAATTTATTTTAATTTATTTTTTATAAGGTTATTATAATTTCATAACTTGATATGTGGATTAACGAGTTGACCTAAATCAATCCAATATATTATTGTTTCAATGTTTATTAAAAAGATATTATCTTGAATATTTATTTTGAGTTAAATTATATTTTTATTGATTATTTAAGTTGTTTTTAAATCAACTAAAACAACAGAGTCACATCAAATTAATTTTTACATTGTTTATTTTTTATTAAAAAATATTAACAATATCTAGATATTTATTTTTACTCTAAGAACATGATAACCAAATGTTTTTTAATTCTTAATTTCTATTTTTTTGTTGTTGATTTGCCATTAAGATTTTCTTTTATGATGGATCAAACTTGTTTTGAACTTTCAAATTAAAGCATTTGATGAGCTTTTATAAACTTAATGAAATATTTTAAATGTCATTTATAATTTGTTTATATTAAAAAAATTATGAGTGAATAAAAATTAATTATTTTTTTTATTTTTCTAAATTTAATTATTGATTTATAGTGGCTAATTAAAGGTTGGTAATGACAAGAAATAATCCTTATTAATTCTTAAACATTTTAACTTCCATAACTTACTATAGAAAAAGTGATGAAGAAAGAGATTTTTACTTGAATTTTTTAGATTTCACACTCTCTTCCTCGTATAATTTTTTGTTTTTATTTTTTTCTATGCTTTGTTTTTTCTCTCAAATCTAAAGTTTTAATTCATCTTGTTAAAAGATATTAACAAGATATTTGAGTTACATGATCTAGAAGTGCATATAAGTCAAGGTGATGATGTTGAAGGTGGTGATGTTGAAATTATAGGAGGTATGTTGCAAATATCTTAATTTTACAAGTAAGGAATAATAAAGTCTTAAAAATAAATGATTTACCATACAATAAAAGATTCATTATTATAAAGTATTTTAACAACTAAATACCCTTTTTTTTAATTTAATAATAGTTAATTTTATTATTAATATATGCTAGGTTTTTGTTTTGTTTTTTATCATTTCAAATTTGAATATATACTTGGTATGCATGTTAGTATTCTACTATTATTTTTGTATTGAAAGCATGTTTACTATTAATTATTCTTTTGCATATTTATAGGTTTAAATTTATATGAAATCTAGGTTTTTCTTGAAAACTTTCTTATGTTTAACATGTTTTGCTATGATAAACTAAACATTATTCTCACTAGTTTACCATACACACATACACACATAAACTTTGGTTTATAATTTTACAATTTTTTTTTATATTAGACTTTGTTTGTTTATTTTGTGGAAAAAATAATAATAGTGAAATTAATAACATAGATTAATTTTGAAAGAGGTTTTTAGTATCTTTAAAATTTAAGTTATTATTTTACTTTCTTTTTAGTTATTATATTCTCAAATATATAATTTTTTTATATGTTTTAATCTATAACCTTTTGGTATGTTATAATTTCTTTTCTTTTTATTTAATTTTAAAGGGTTGATATGTGTCTTTGTTTTAAAGTTATAGTTTATCTTCTAAAATTATTTTTCATGCTATTTGTATGGTTTGATGCATGTTATAAATCTTATTGATTTATATCTTACAATAAGTGAATCATTGACTTGTTTATGATAATTTATGTTATATTTCTTATACTTCGTATGATTGGCATCAAAGTTACCTAGTTGGTTTTATTTACATATACAGAAAATTAGTGTGGTGAACAAACATGGTCTAAAAAGTTTTGTATAAAGAGATTGAATTTTAGATGGGATCGATTGTGACCAATGCAATTTTTTCTAAGAATTTTGTAGTAATAATATTATGCACACAATACTATTTTTGTATATGTTACAATTCATAATTGAAATAATAATAATGGAATAAATCTCAATGAAAAAAATAGGGTTTAACATGGTAACCCAATAAAAAAATGGTTATGGATTTTATCTTATATAATTTAAATATTTTTATTTTTAAATTTTCTCTTTTATAAGTTTTTATTTTATTACTTGCTTATTATGGAGCTAAAGTATTTATTTATAAATATTATTGGCTATTATTTTTTATAGATTATGTCATGTCTTATACTCAAGATTTGGCCATATCAATCAATATTGTTTTGGCAAGTACTACTTTGACAATGAGGATTTTACCATTATCTTCTATGGTGAGAAATCTCAAAGGTTCAATAGGTTGAATTTTAAGAGGTCACAACAAAATATGTTACTCTATCTAACTATCTTGAACTTGATAAAGTTCTTAAATAAAGTAGTGTCAAAATAATCAGAAATGAATTTGATCATTGTGTCGGTTATGAATGTATAGAATCATATTAATTTTATGTGTAAGAACTAAATCTTGAATGAGTTGGACAATACATTATATGATGTATATAATTTAATCAAGAGTGAAAAGATATTATAGAAGCTTTAGATAAAAAAAAATACAAAGCTAAAGATGTCAATATGAAGAAATTCATAATCGATAAATTTTTAGATTTCAAAACAGTGGATTCAAGGACTGTAATAAGCCAAGTTTAAGAGTTTTAACTCATCTTATATGATATACATTCTTAAGTTATGTCTCTAATAGAGTCCTTTTAAGTTGTTTCAATCACTGAAAAAATATCATTATCTTGGAAAGATTTCATAAATTATCTTAAGCATAAATGCAAGAACATGAAAATTGAATATCTTATTTTGAGGTTAAGGATAAAAAAGGACAATAAGTTATCCAAAAAGAAAACCAACTCTTCTAATGCCTTAAAAGCAAATATTATGGAACAAATGGTAAGGTCTTAAAATAAAAAAATTAAAAAAACATTGTTATGAAGGTAAAAATATTGATAAGAAGTTAAATGTCAAGTATTTTATTTGCAATAAGACTTGGCATGTAACTAAAGATTGCAAAAATAAAGGTAAGCAAGGAAGTCCTAAAAAGAATTGCTTAAGACAATATCACTGAAAGTTGATCACTTTACCAATGAAGTTTCATAAATGAACTTGTCTTGTGTTGTTTTTTAAGTCAACCTTATCTATAATTTTGAGCAGTGGTAAATTGAAATTAATACTACAAGACAAATATGTGCTAAAAAGAGGATTTCTTTTCATTTAAAAAAATAAATGGAGAAAAATTATATATGAGAAACTCATCAACCTTTAAGGTATTGGGTGTTAGAAAGCTCATGCTAAAGATGATATCTGAAAAGTTTTTTTTTATCATTAACAATGTATTGCATGTTACTATTATTAGAAAAAACTTAATATGTGACTCATTGTTGAGCAAAAAGAGTTGTAAGATGATTTTTTAGAGTTATAAATATATACTCTCTAAGAGTGGTATATTTATAGAAAAGATATATCTGTGTGATAATCTCTTTGAAATGAATATAATAACTATTATAACCAACAATAAGAACAAAAATAAGATTTTTTTTTCTTATTTGCTCTAATTTTGTGATGTATGATATACACATTAGGTTATGTAAATTATAATTTTATACAAAGGTTAATAAAACATGAATTATTACCGAGTATAATTCTTGAGAAAATACATGAGTACGAAATTTAAATAGAATCAAAATTCATAAAAAAAAATTTAAAAAAAATAGTTAGAAGAAATAGTGAATTTCTAGACTTAATCCACTAAGATATTGGTGATTTAAAGTTTATGCAAGCTTGATGTAGAAAAAAATATCATTTTATTTTTATAGATGATAATAACAATTGTAACCAATGATGAGAACAAAAATAAGAATGTCTTTTCTTTTTATTTGCTTCATTCTTGTGATGTATGGCATAATAGGTTAGGTCGTGTGAATTATAATTCTATACAAAGATTAATAAACCATGAATTATTACCAAGTATAATTTTTGAGAAAAAAACACAAGTGTAAAATTTATGTCAAATTAAAATTTACAAAATCTTAAAAAAAATAGTTAAAAAAAGTAGTGAATCTCTAGACTTAATCCACTTAAATATTGATGATTTAAAGTTTAAGCAAACTAGATGTAAAAAAAAAAATTATGTTATTTTTATAGATGATTGCATAAGGTATTGTTATATCTATTTGCTTAGGATAAAAGATGAAACTCTTGAAATATTTAAACATTACCAGAAAGAGGTTGAAAATCAATTTAACAAAAAGATAAAGGTAATAAAAAGTAATTGAGATGACAAATATGATGCAATATTTAATGAATTCTACTCTTAAAATAGTATTATCCATCAAACGACTGCTTCTTTTTCACTATAACAAAATAACATTGTGAAACGTCCAAACATTAAGAGAAATGATGAATGTTGGATAAAGATATTTATCGGACAAACATAAAATCATATTATATATCAATTTCATGTACACAAGTTAAGTATTGAAAATATTCATCTGAATACTCTTATGGAATCAAGAAATGCTATATTCTTTTAGATATGTTTCCATGAAAAAAACATGAGAAAATTATTCACTTGAGAGAATGATTGAGACTAGTTTAAATCATCATCATCATTAAGAATATAAAGAAATTGAGCTTAGAAAGCGTAAAAAGACAAAAACAACCAAAATATTTAATTTTAATTTTTTAACATACTTGTTAAAAAACAAACCTTAAACATACTTTGAGGCAATGTTATGTCCAGAAGTTTTCTATTAGAAGGAGACAATTAATAGTTAAATTTAATTTACTATGAATAATTATATATGGGAACTATTAGATCTTTCTCCTGCAAATAAACCATTTAGTCATGAATGGATCTTTAAAAGAATGATGGAAGTTGATGGCAGGATTATTGATAAATATAAAGTTAGACTTATTATTAAAGATTTTAAATAACAAGAAAGTGTTAATTATTTTAACATATATTCACTCGTGCTAAGAAAACTTTCATATGAATATTAATAATCATTACAACTATTTATAAGCTTGGAATACATCAAATAAATATAAAAATACTTTTCTTAAATGGTGACCTTGAAAAGGGGGTTTATACAGAACACCTGAGGGGTTTATTGTCGGTGGAAAAGAAAATAAAGTTTATAAACTTGTCAAATCATTATATGATTTGAAACAAGTACCCAAACAATGACATGAAAAATTTGACAAAGTTACATTATCAAATGAATTCAAAATTAATGAAGTTGATAAATATATTTATATGAAAAACACAATCAAGGTTATATCATTGCATATCTCTTTACGAACAATATACTAATTTTAGATAACAATGATCACATGATCAAGTCTACTAAAAAAATATTAATGAACAAGTTTAACATAAAAGACATAGGTGTTGCAAATGTCATATTAGAAATAAAAACTTCTAAGAGATCTAATAGATTAATATTGTTCCAATCTTATTATGTTAAGAAAATTCTTGAGAAATTTTCCAAAAATAACAATATTATTGTCAAAACACCAATTAATATAAGTGTATATTTTTTCAAGAATGGGGGTTAAAGAATAAACCAATTAAAATATTCTTGATTAATCGGTAGTCTAATGCATGTTATAAATCAATTGGAATAAACCAATTAATCGGTATATTTTTTCAAGGTCTGATATTGATTTCTTAATTAGTAAACTGAGTAGATTTACAAGTAATGTAAGTATAGATCATTGAAAGGAAACAAAAAAGATGCTCAAGTATTTGAGATACACCTTGAACTATAAGTTATACTATACTGGTTATCTAACAGTACTAGAAAGGTATAATGATGCTAATTTGATATCCAACACTAAATACTCATAATCTACAAATGGACAAGTCTTTGCATTTTCTAGAATAACTATGTCATGGAAACATTATAAACAAATATGTATCGGTAGGTCCATCATGGAATCGAAGTTTATTGCTCTTGATAAAGTTGGAGAGAAAGCCAAATGGATTTAAAATTTCTTTGAGGATATTTCATATTGGCTAAAACCAGTACCAATTATTCATGTCTATTATGATAGTTAGTTAGCAATTGAAAAGACACAAAGTAGTATGTATAATGAAAAGTCTAAACATATATGTCGTAGATAAAATATTATTGAACATTTGTTTTCAAATTGAATTATTTCCATTGACTATGTAAAGCCAAAGAAAAATATCACAAATTCATTAACCAAATATTTATCTAAAGAATTTGTGTATAATTTATCGAAGAAAATGAACTTAAAGCCTTTAAAAGATAAAAAAGTTCAATGATGGTAACCATACCTAACTGATTGAAGATTCTAAGAATTAAGTTCAAATGAAAAACTAAGTCATATAACAATTTTTAGTAGCACTAGAAAATTATTATTTCCTATTTATTCTTATGATGAAATAAGTGTTAGTTGCAACATGATAAAAAGTGATTTGAGATCTTAATAATTTTCATATCTTGATTCATCAAATGAATTATAGCATAATACCTTAAATGAAATATCACCAATACGAGTGAGAAATGTGATCCTTTCATTAGGAATTTTGATAAATATTAAATTCTCTAAAATAATCATGAATCCAAAAGTTATTCAATGCCAAAATAAACACAACAATGAGAACCAAATGAAATCTCTAAATAGAGAATTATATGAGTATTATTGTTTTGATTTATATAAAATGTTAAATGGTTTAAAAAACTATATTCACTTTTTAGCTGAGTAAATCTGATAATATTTCACTAAAAAAGATTTAAAGTTAAAAGCTACCTATCTTGATTTTATAATCTACCAAATTAATATCTCAATAAATTTGTAAGTTATTTTCAAACTTGTGAAACAATTTCCATTCATGTGAGAGATTATTGGATTTGTTTAATTAAACAAATTATGGATGAATGAAAAATTAGTTTAAAAATATCCTTGTTTTTTTCTACTTAAGGATCCTTTGATTTTTCTAGATTTAATTCTTGATTTATGATGGTTAGTTAAATGTTGATATTGGTGAGAATTAATCACTGTTATTTCTTCAACTTTTTAGCTTTTAAAATTCACTATGAAAAAAAAAAAGATGAAGAAAAAGTTTCTAACTTGAATTTTTTATAATTTTACACTCTTCCTCACCTTATTTTTTTTATTTTTCTTTTTTTTTTTATGTTTTGATCTTTCTTCCAAATCTAGAGTGTAAATTTATTTTGTTAAGAGATATTTCAGTTACATAATTTTTTATTCAAAAACCTTGTTTAAAAGTGCTTCTAAACTAACATGATCATATTGGAATCTTAAGAGATATATTATAAACATCTTAGTTATATAAGTGATGAGTAATAAAGCTTTAAGGATAAAAGATTCATCCTTAACAACAACTAAAGATTCATTACTTCAAATTGCTTCGACAAATAAACATTTTCTTGTTTTAATTTAAACATAGTTAATTTTATTATTAGTATGTATGCAATTCGAAGGCAAACAAAATTTTTCAATTGGAGAGAAATCAAATTGAAAAATATCTTTAACAAAAGAAACAACAAAAAAAAGGTCAAATTGAAAAAAAAATTAAAACTTTGATTGAATATATAAAATTGAAAACCAAGAAAAACTTTAACAAAATGGTCAAGGAAAAAAATTAACAATAAAAAAAATTATAATTGAATGACTAAATTGAAATAAAAAAAACAGAACTTCTATATAAAAAATAAGAACATAGTAAGAAAGTAAAAGAATTAAGACTGAAATTGAGAGAAAAAAACATGTATTTCACCTAGGAAAAAAGAAAAAAGAAGGGAAAAAAGAACCACCAATAACAATATGACCACTAAATATCATCACCCGTCACACCATGTGGAAGAGGACTTGATGACTCATAACAAAAGACAATAAAAGGTTAGGTTTGATTATCAAATGATGTTACATACGCTACCTGAATGACATAAACATCACCTATTTATTGAACACGCGCCAATGATTTTTTTTATTAAAAATGAAAAGGTCAACATGAAAAATACTAGAACATCTCATGACCCTGGAAATTACCCAAAATTTGATGTGAAAGTACAATAATATCCCTAAATGATAACCCAAAATTTGATGTGAAAGTATAATAATATCTCTAAATGATAACGTTATTTTGTATTTTTCAAGGCCAAAAAATACTTTAGCTATAAATAAATAATGAAAAAACCAAAAAAATTCTAACCCCACAATTTTTTGATCTTAAAGGTAAAAAAATACTTTTATCATTTAAAAATTTATGAAAAGTTAAAAAAACTCTTCATCAACAGCTTTAAGTTTTGTTAACTATAAAGTAAAATATTTTTACCATACAGGAAAAAAAATAAAAGCTTAAGAGATTTTTTTTTATCTTACTGGAACAAAAAGGTAAGTTTACTTTAGCAAACCACAGCCATTTATATCTAGGGCCAATGAAAGGCCTAGCCATATAATGTTTGGTTACACGCACGTGTGTCTGTGTGTGGCGCCGGGGGGGGGGGGGGGGGGGGGGGGGGGGGGGGGGGGGGGGGGGGGGGGGGGGGGGGCGGTGGTTGGGGGTGCGCGCAGGGCATTAAGAAACTAGTAGCGGAGGTGGCATGGCAAACTTGCATGCAACAGACAGTTACAACGCAAATGTATCATCGACTTTGCTTTTCTCTGTACAGTTCTCCCTAGAATCTCATCTGAGCACCTAAATCCATCCTTGTGATTTTCCATAACAAAACTCATTCGCATATTCCGCTACTTGTAAAATTTCACAACTTAACAAAGAGGACAAGGGCTAATGGGATGCATTTCAAGGATTGAGACTGTTTTGGAGGCATCATCAGATTCCTGACACTATCCCAAAGGATTATTGGGTGATTGATTAAAACTGTGGGGCATGAGGACAAACATAAACACAGACAAAGGAGCAAAGGTCACAGATACACAGATTCAAGCTTCAGCAACACGAGGCTTAAAACTCAAGTTATCTTGCTATAGAAGCTCAGATGATACGGTTTCTTTAGTAAACAAAACTTCTGTGGAGAATGAGGGAATTGCCTTGTTCCTTGACTAAACCTACGTGTACAAAAAGAAAAAGAAACCAAACCACCCATATAAAATAGAAAGAACATAAAAGAAAAGGAGACGATTGAGCAGTGATTTTCTTTTTCTCTAGATCTGTTAATTTCTTGATTCCTCTCCAAATACCTCATCGTTGCAAACAGGACATACCTGACAAAACACATCAAGAACAGAACAAGACATAATATGAAAAGCTGATTTGCAGAGTTCAGAAAACTTTTGCTTTGAAGCGACGTTGACTGACCTTATTGATGCCAAGCCACTTGGTGATACATTCAGAATGGTAAGCATGTTTGCACAACAGTTTTATTTGCTTATCCCCTATTTTGTATTTCATCTGGCAAATTACACATCTGTCTCGCAACAATAGTCAAATAAGAAAACGGTGAACAGCTTAAAAGAGGTTAAATGAAGGTTAAAGACCAAAAAGCAACGAGTTTCGCATCAGTTAGCTACCTTGATAAGAGTCTAATAATTTTATTATTACTTGCTATGTAAGTTTTAAGTTGCCTCTAATGCCTTTCATATTATCAAAAAATATAATGGACAGTTCAGTTATGCAAAACATTACCTTTCCCCAGATCTTTTTCTTGAGAAGAAGCTTCCAAACTTGCATTTTGAGGTTGGAAGCAAGCTGATAAGTTCAGGAGATAGACCTTTACTTTGAGTTCCAACAGTCTCACCTAGGTCGACCAATTCCTGAGGCACAGAAAACATAGCCACTATAAAATCTTCATCTAAACTACAAGCTAATAACAACAATATCCTGAGAGCATTTGATATAAGAGGACACTAACACTCGGAGATATGCATAACATGAACAACACCATCCACTTTTAAAGTGAATCAAAACTCTCCAATATGCAAGTATTGTGCAACTTTGAAGAAACACCGAGTCTATGCCTTTAAATAATGGCATTCGACATTCTATTTCTTTAAACAGAAAAGAGCAATTAATTGGGATGGTTGTAAAGAAAGAAAATGTTCTATCCTTATTAATGTATGTACCCGATTCAGAGCAAAAGAAAAGGGTAAGTATATACTGATACTTGTAAATGCTTGCCCAAGGTTTGTATAATACGTAAATGGAATTTATTGCAAGGAATCTAACAGGACAATTTACATAAACCATACCTCATATGTCATGGTATCTGGATTAACATCATCTTGCCAAAGAGTCTGCAAAAATTCAAGGAAAAACCTGAAGGCTTAATTAGTTTTGTACATTACACTGGCACTGTAGTGAGCAACTATAATTCAGCAAGTAAACTGCATGAGATCTGATGCTGAAAATAACAAATCAATAGATATTTGAAGTTTGTAAGATATTCTGTAGAAAGACAATAATCTCATTTAAAAAATCGACCAAAAGGGATCATAATACAGATTCATTTGCTTTATCAAGTTGTCCTATGATGACCTTAGTATAGCACTTTGACTAGAAAATAAATAAAGATTAAGATGAACTTCTTTCCTTGTAAACCCAGGACACTTTTAAGTAATGAGCAAGTTGAAGATGATGCCAGGAACTGCAGCATAACATGTCATAAACATAAACTAACAGTATGAAATTTATGCAAATGCATAAGACTACATCAGAAAAAGAACTTCATACCTGTGGACTATTGGTGCTTGCCTGATTTGAAATGCCTGCAGAAGCAACACAACATTCAAAAGATCAGAAAGACGTTCACAAAAACTGAACACAAGAAAATAGCTCCACACAAACATCAACTGGCAAGAGACAAACATTGTGGATCCCTGTTAGTTATGAAACCTAAAATACATTACTGTACATCTACCACGCCGCTAAAAAAAGATGCTTTCTAACTCGAACTAGCCAATAACTAGAAAATTAGAAGATCCTTGATGGACAAAAAAGACAAGCCATCTATTGTACATCATGTATCAATTAACAGGAAATACAAAAAAGGAACAAACTTCTAACTTTCTTCAGGTATGGCATGCACTCCCATGTTCGCATCTCCTTCAAACTGTGTGTCTGTGGTTGTGGGCTCTTCAGCACTCACTACTGAAGGGTATTCCCAAGCCATCCTGCTCAAATCCATTCTTGGTAAATTATCATTTACCTCATACCTCAGACCAGAAAATCCAAATTTGTATGCATTCATATTCATTGACCAATATGCATTGTCCTGAATAGACAACATTAGAAAGGGAAAATGAAATAATTATAAGAGAAGTTGAAGCTACCATTTCATAACCAAACCAAATAACAGGAATAAAAAACCGAAAATGCTAGCTAAGAACATTCAACAGAGTACCTAAGCGTGTAATGGAATCATGAATATTTTCATTCATCAATAGTGCAGACTGCAGGGATAATAAAGGATAGAAAATAGAGCCATAGCAATAAGCACGCAAGTAGAGCATTTTGAGCTTCACAATTACTTCCAAGGGCAGTCCACCTCATTACAGTGTGCACCTTACATTATTATTATTAAAATGTGAACCTGACATTATGATGTTGGAAAAGGGTGCATACATCAACAAAACAACCTACATCTCTTTTCATTTAAAACAGTGCCTGAAGCACGAAGAACCTGACAAGTTATTTTTGAAAACTTATCTCGTAGGTTTTCTTTTCTTTACAAACACAAAAAATGAATAAAAATTACCAAGTACCTGATCATGCATTGGTCCATTGTGAGCATAATTTACTGGAGCATGAGTTAGTCCTTCAAAGAAATCCATAAAGCATTCAGTGGTAGTGTAAGGAAAGTCGGTGCTCATATAATGCACTTCCATTTGTCTATTCCCATTCATTTTGTCACCACTAAATTAGCTCCAATTCTAACAAATCATAAACCTGCAAAGTCGACAGGAATTAACAACATCAAATTCCCATCAGAAAACTATTCCATAAAACCCATCAATCATAAAGTGGGGCATGGTAAAGAACCTTTTGTTTCCTGTATAGTAAAAGGTGAAAGAACACAACTTTAAATAACATCAAGATCCATCAGCGCTGGCAAAATTCCATAATCCTGGAAAACAACGGTAAGAATTCATAATTTAATTTCAGAGACAAAAAAAAATGAATTATAACATGTCAGCCAATAAATAATCAATTAAATTGTCAAATTTAGGATGTTAAAACGGTCAAACTCACAAAGATTGAAACGGCAGTCAAAACTAGACAAAATCAGGAAAATGCAAACCTCAAAAGCAGCAGAAATGAACCACAAAATTCAAACAAAATAAAAATAGAGAAAACGAAAAAGAAATCGTTTTCCTTGGTTTTCTCAGAAACCAAACAGAGAATACAGATATTCTGTAACACTGTTTTTAATGATACTACAACTCATTTAGCAAAAAGGCTCGCCATTTCAGCTAGAAACTCTGCAAAGATATCTATAATGTTAATTAACAGAGAAAACGGAGTTAAAATAAAGAAAAGCAGGAAAGTCAGAGAGAGAAGGCAATGAAAAAGGAAAACGGGTAATCACATTGATCAAAATTCAATGCAGTTTCTCGATTAACGTTAAGAGATAAAATTATATATAAATAGAAACAAAAAACGCAGAAAGAGTTTTTTTTAAAAAAAAAAAAAAAAAGAAAGAAAATTTGAGAGAGAGAGAGACAGAGAGAGAGGGAAGACACCTGAGAAGAAAAGGAGAGAACGGGAAGCAAGAAGAGGCCTTCTTCTTCTTAATCCCTTTCCGTGTGTTGGTATGTGGTATGTGAAGTGCGTGCGTGCGTGCGTGCGTGAGAGAGAGACAGAGGGGGAGAGAGGGGGGGAGGGAGAGTGTAGAGTGAAAGCAGAGGGAATGGACAATAAATAGATGATAGATATATCAGTTTGTTTCACACAGCAACTCCCTCTCTCTCCTCCCACCTGCTCAGTGGCGCTTTTTATTTTTTATGCATGAGTTTTTTATTGCAGCGTACAGACAGACACGTTACTTTCTTGCATTTAACTCGCTTTTCCTACCAAACGACGTCGTAGTAGTTTTGTTTGGTGAGGTTTGTTAACTGTTTTGCACCCAGATGCATGAGTTATAAAAGATCTAATTTATAATATTATTTCATTTAAATTGTCCTAATTAAGTGCCTGTTCAATTCACTGTTTTTTTAATTTATCCGATCAGTTTGGTTGAGTTAGATAATTATTCTTGAACAACATTATCGATCCTTTTTTAATAAAAAGAAATTTATTTTTGCAATAAAATTAAGAATATAGTATTTACAATCACTCAAAGCTATTCCAAGACGGGATTATTAACCAAATATTTATAAATTCCCGTGAGTTTTTTTGCATGATCTAGTTAATTTCGAGCAATATCATGTTGAACCTGATTGTACATTTTTTATGTAGATATGCATATGATTTGTGCGCAATTTCAAATATCCCACGATCGTAAATTATATTGCAAAGTTAGCCTTATGTTTTTATTTTAGCATTTTATTTTTTTTTTGTTTCTTCTGTCAACAGAAAAAAACTAAGAAGTGAAAGCTTCAGAATGGAGGATTATCGTGAAATTGGTTGTGAACAAAGGAAGATAACTGGGCAGGCTAGTAGTTTGAAATTAAAAATTTTATTTTTTTATGATTTTAAGTTTGAATTTTATGGATATTTACATAACGATCACTAAAATTTTATATGATTATTAATTTTAAAACATATAAAAATAATTGAGGAATACTTACTAATCTAGACATCTATATTAATTGAAAAAAAAAAGTAATTAAAGGCTAGAACTATCTTTCAACAACTATTTTCTAATTTTTTCTATGTTTATCTATTATTAAAAACACTTTTTAATTAAAAAATGATTTGATTTTTAGATAAGTATTTTTCTTTTATTTTAAGTAAATTAAACTTTTTAAAAATTATAAATTCAAAAAAATCATGTTATTTATTAATTATATCAAATTTAGTTCTCAATTTTTTTATTGTTGTATGTTTTGTTTTGAATTTTTTTAAATTTATTTTATTCTTTAGAATTTGCTACAATTTGATTTTTATATCAACTTTGATATTTATTCTTTTATTTTTTATTTTTTTCTTAATTGAAATTTTTCAATTTTTTTATTTAAAATAATTTATAACTTTTTTTAAAAAAAAAAGTCATCATCTTTCAACTTTTTTATCTATTATATTTTATCCCTTTTTATTGTTATTTATATTATTTAAAATAATTTATTAAATTAATTTTTTTAAATTTCACCCCCTTCAACTTTCTCATTTGTTAGATTTCATCCCTATTCTTTCAATAAACTTAAAAAAATTATTTTTTAGCTTGTTTTCCATGTTATATTAAAACACTAGAAAATATTTTTCAACTTATTTTTTATAACATTGATAAATATTAAAAAAATAATTTATTTTTCAATCATTTACTTTTCAAAAAAAAATATTTTTCAATAAATAAATAAGCTTAAAATTAAAAACAAACACCAACATGATAATGTTTTTTTGACGCTAGTCATACCCAAACAATAGAAGTTAGCTAGTTCTAAACTAACAAAAATATTCAAGGATGATTAAATCAACCCATAAGTAATTAGCATAAATAAACAATAAACAAAAGGGTAGTACCTCTTTCTATTGTTGTTAAAATTATAAGTTAACTTATAAAATTATATGATTTTAGAAGTTAATATGTATCTAACATGAAAAACTGAATTAAAAACTCAAAAACTAATAAAATTTAACTTGACTCGTGAAAAATCGATAAACTCAGTTAAAATCATGATTTTGCACCCAAGTTTACATGTTTATAGAAAGTATAAATACTATCATTGATTCTTAAATTATCTAGCTTTATTTCTAAATTTACATTTCTCCTTCTACAAATCCTCTATTTTTACACTCTCACTAAACTATAGAACTTTAGAAATTACATTGCAAAAAAAATATCTGATAAGGCAAATTCAATAATTGCAACAAATGGTGGGACTTTTAAGGTATGACATGAGGTTTAGTTATTGTTTAAAGGATACTTGACAAGTTTTTAGAGGTTGATTTGTGGTAAAAGGATAGCGATTAGAGAAGTAGCTAGTCCTCACATAAAAATGGCCATATAGGTCTTTTTTTTTCTTTTTATTAAGTGAACATAAACATAAACATATTATTCACCAAAGTATTTCAAATAAATTGAGTATGATTTTGATATTATTCTATGGAATCCCCTGCAATATCAAATAGAAATAGATAAATATCATGTATTCACAAAAAAACCCCTTTAAAAACTACAATGTAGTGATTTTAAGTTTGAGAACTTGATATTATTTTAAAGAAAATAATAACCTTCTAAAAAAATCATTTTGGGTTTGAGAACTTGATAAAACTATATTATGATGATTTGAGTTTAAATTGTTGATTGTTGTGTTCAATCTTTTCTGCAATCCATCTTATATAATCAGTTTTGCAATCCATTTTATATAGTTAATTATACGATATTTTCATCAACTATATGTCAATTATTGATAATTTTTTATTTTTCAAGGTTTTTTCTTGAACTCAGTTCATAAGAATTGTTACCTTTTAAATATATGGCATATTACACTTGCTTGTAAAGTTAATATTGTATGCATGTTTTTTCTTTTATATATATTTATCTTCTAAGTTTCTTTTAGTTAATCCTAGTTATCATATAACATTTACTTATTTCCATATGTTTTCATAGTGTAACACTATGTTGGCTAAAATGATTACAAAAATTATTTTTTGACGTTATATTCTTGGGTTTGTTCTATTTGATCCATGTGAACATAGTTTTAAAACTCAACCGACCTGGGTTGAGTCTAAGTAAAAACTAGCCTGAGATTTGGCCTAACCTTATATATATAACGACATCGTTTTTGCGTTTAAACTATTAATGATGAAGATAAAATTGAGAATTGAGAAAACCTAATTAAAAAAAAAATTAAAGTCATTTTAATCATTAAGAAAAGTAGAAGACTCTTAGTCCCTGCGAATAAGGTTAGTTGAAATTAATGTTACTTGTTTCTCTTTACGACTCTCCTACTTTCACTCTTTTTTCTTTATTTTTTGCCTATTTTTTGAACTTATTCTTTTTGATCTAACATCGATTCTTTCCTTTTCTCACACCTATAGGTATGTTTCTCTATTCTTTTCTTTTCTACAACATAATAAAGCCTTTATCTCATTATTACCAGAGAAACAATAACTATATATAAAGGATTTACTTTTATTAATTTATTTTAATTATTTCTTCATGTGATGCATATTAGTTAACTGTCTCATTTTTTTTAATGTTTTTTTGATGTGTTTGACAAAGAAGAGGACTTAGCCAACTATTTTAGTAGTACAAGCCTTATTGTTCTACAATCCCAATAGTTTTTGTGTTTTTTATTTTTTTTATTTTTAACAGCTCCTGTATAAAATTAGTTAACTAATGTTTAGAGATAATTTCAGTTTACATCTATCAATTATAACTCAAATTTTAATGATGAATTATTCATTTGGAAGAAGACTAATACATACTAGAATTTCCCCATTCCAGTTCATTTCTTCTTTCAAAGATAAAAATTGACTTATTGCATTATTAATGAATGGATTTCTTCATTCACAGGATAAAAATAGGCTTGTATTTTACCATATAGTTCAAGTAACCACTTATATTGTACTAGGTAGTTGTTTCCTAAAAATATAATGTCCAATTTATCAGGATTTCTTCATTCTTTGTGATCAATGTAATGATTCATTTAAGGAAAAAAGCTTTTTTACTGGTTATTATGTCAAACTATTTTATAACTGTAGGGTGCTAATTCCCTATATATTTCCATTCTTTATGAAAGAATTACGAAATGTTTTGCTGCTCAGTTTGAATATATAATAAAAGTATATGATTTGGCTTAAAATTATATTTTCTTTTATAAATTAGGTTAGTGCCAAGTTATCTACAAAATGAAAAACTAGAATTGAAGTCTAAATATTCTGACTAAACAAATGATTTGGCTAATTGTTCTGCTAATTTTGTTAATTAAATAGATTTTTTTTGTTTTTTGTTTCTTTCCATAATGTCCCTTGTTTCATAACTTTATTTTTCATATTATAAGTTTTTTTTTCTCGTTTAATATAGTTCTTTAAAATGTCTTCATATGATGATAATACTTCAAGTAGTGATCATTCAACAGCCTAATCATCTCAACCTTCAATTTACATGTTAAGTGGTAGTAAAGGAAGAATAGATTTGGCATGGGATCATTGTAAAGAAGCTCCTGAACATAATGTTGGATGTGAAAAGAACTAAATTTGTATGTTTATATTGTCCTAAAGTATTTGTCGGTGGTAGCATTAATCGATTTAAGCAACATTTAGTTCAAGATAAAAAAGAAGTTAAACAATGTCATAAATGTCCTTATGATGTTTGACATTAAATGCTTTTGAATCTTAAAAGAAATGTTGAAAAAAAAATTAGAGAAATGCAAGCAGATTTCAATCCATTTAATGCATAATAAAAAGAGCATGGAGAGATGATGACTAGGCAATTAAAAGGTGATGATGATGGTGATAATGATGAGGATGTCAATACTAAAAAAAAACATATTATCACCAAAGACTACAAAAAAGAAAAGGATTTAAAACATAAAACAATCGACTATAAGTTATGAAAAGCAGAAGAAATCTGTAATATTAGGGGCTATTTCATGTCGAGAACAACTACTGGTGCTCAAAAGTCTCTTCAGAATTGTTGGCAAATAAAGAAAGCAATTAAACAGTGTGATCTTGCTTTAGCGAAATGGATTATAGATGCATGCGTGTTATTTAATGCAATTTAACTCTATGTATTATCAGCATGCCATAAATGTTATAAAAATCACGAGTCTTAGTTATAAAGGATCAAACTTGCATGTTATTCGTCATTATTACTTGGTAAAAGCAATTGATGAAGTGAAGATTTATGTCGAGAGTTATCAAGAGATTTGAAAGAAGACCGATTGCATATTAATGGCTAATGGATAAACATATTAGAAAAGGAGGACTTTAATAAACTTCTTAGTATATTGTTCTAAAGGAATAATTTTTTTGAAAAATATAGATGTCTCAAAGACTACTAGATTGTTGCATTAGTTATTTAGAAAGATTGTTTTATATGTTAAGGTAAAAAAACATTGTATATATGATGATTGATAATGCTGCAAATTATGTTGCTGCTGGTAAGTTATTGATGGAAGAATTTTCTTCAATATTTTAGTCTATTTATGTTGTTCATTACATGTACCTCATATTCTAGGACATTGGTAAATTTAGTTTGTTTTATTGTTGAGCATGTTTCTGGTGTCACAAAGTATATTTATAATCATTGTTATCTATTGTATTTGTATTTGATAAGGAAGTTTATTAAAGGAAAAGAAATACTCCATTAAGCTCATACTCATTTTGCTACCAATTTCATTTCATTGCAAAGCATTTTAGCTCATAAAAATTGAGTTGAGAGCTATGGTGATATCTAAGGAATAGGTCTCATCTACTTATGCTAAAGATAACAAAGAAAAAAAAATTTGTTAAGAGCGTGATAGACTTTCTGTTTTAGAAAGAATATGGAATAATTATGCGAATAAATGAACCTTTAGTTTATGTTCTATGAATGTTTGATAGTGATAATAAACCTTCAATAGAATATTTGTATGATGCTATTCATTATGTTAAAAAAGAAATGTTGAGGAGATTTCAAAAGTGAAAAGCTAGAGTGCAACCTTTCATAGAAATTATCAATAATTGATGGGATGGACAACTATATATAAATCTTTATGCAGTGGCATTTTGGTTGAATCTTTGATTTCAATATGATGCAAATATAATAAATAAATATATAAGCACCATTTTTAGACTTCTAAGTGTTCTTGAGAAGTATGCACATGGCAATCTACCATTGTAAAATAAAATTACAAGTGAGATGAAGTTGTTTAGGAATGCTGAACACGATTTTGGTCATCTATCCGCAATAAATAATTTCATCCTTATGCTTTCAGGTGTATAATTTTTATATTTAAAAATATTATTTGACATAGCCTTACTCATTTTATTTTTTTTTTGTATAAATGAATGGTGAATGGCATAACAAGTGCTCCAAATTTACAACATTTGGCTATATAAGTGTTAAGTCAAATTTGTAGTTTTTCAAGATGCGAAAGAATTAAGTATTTTTGAACATATTCACTCGAGAAAAGAAATAGATTAGAGCATTAAAGGTTTAATAATCTCATTTGCGTCCACTGTAATCTAAAATTGAAACAAAAGTATTATTAATGCTTACATTGTGTTTATCTTCACTTTTAATATATAAGAATTTTTGGAAAAGATGAAACTATGATCCAATTGATTTTAAGATAATTTATGACATTGATAATTGAATAGTAAAATATGACCTATTAATTTTGACGATTGAAGAAGGAGAGAGTTTTCACTAAGCTCTATCAACAATAACCATACAAAATACTTTAGATAATGGTAATTAATTATTGATCATTTAGTAATAAATTTTATTTAAAACAAAGTATTGTTTAATATATAATATTTATTTATTAACTGTGTTTTAAATATAGATGTCATAAATATTAATGAGATTAAAGATGACTGTGACAATGAAGTTTTAAAGGTGCATGCTGATGTTTTATTAGATGTTGATGAAATTAACTCAATTTCATTGACATTTGATTCAAATTTATGTTTGGTTTTTATTTTGAAAGTTTTTATTTAAAACACAATGTATTCATTTAATAAAATTGAATGTGTTATTGATTTATAATTTATGTTTTTTATATTTTATTTTGAATATTTCAATTTATAACTAATTAGGTATTTTTTTATAGATGTTTTATTAAATTTTTTTAGATTCACCCAAATTAATTATAAAATCAAATTTAAAAACTATACTAGTGAAACTTGTCAGTTGGTAAAGTGGTCATTACCTCACAACCTAACGTGGCAACTTTACAGTTAAAAATGAAACTGTATATGGAAGATCCCATGTATCAATTGTATTAGAAATAAAAATAAATAAATTGAAATATAATAAAGATAATTTGGCGATGACACATCTCACCTTTTATTGACAACAATTCATCAAGTTACTATATGTTTTAGCTATATCCTATGTTCTTTGTTATACCTAAATAGATAATAGAATAGCTTTTTGCTGTAAAAAAACCACAGGAACAGTTCTTGGAGTATTTTTTCGGTTTATAGCGTAGTTGAAAAAATAATAAAGTAACATAGAGAATAAAATAATTTAAGATATAATATAGTTTCACGAGCTTTATTTAAGTCTTGCAGGCCCCCACCATCCATTTCGTATGGAAAACACAAAATTAGTATATGGTGGATAGATTCTTGACATTTATTGCTGGGAAATAACATGGAAGTATGTTCGGAATCCAAACTTGATGTAAAGTGTATTTTTAAAAATTTTAAAATTTTTTATTTAAAATAATTTTTTAAAATTATTTTGATATATTAATATAAAAAGTAATTTTTAAAAATAAAAATAATTTATTTTAATATATTTAAAAACATACTTTAAACTGCAATTATTATCACAATTCTAAATATATTTTAAATAATAAAAAATAAAATATTTTTTTTAGCCAAATAATTATACTAGTTAGATATTAAAAGGAGATTAACCAGTAACTCTTAATTAAATGTAACAAAACATGTGGTATGATGGCTTGTTATATTCTTATATTGTAATGGTACATTTTATATAGTAATAATGTAATGTGCAGCAGATACACGGCATAGGAAGAATAAAAATGTAATGAATCAATACATGATTAAAAAGTAACGATGAAAAGACTTTTTTACTATATGAACTGAACTGTATTATAAAAATACGAGGGTCAAAGGAATTTTAAAATGATAGATTTAAAAATAAAATACAGAGGCTAAACTGAGGCTTTTGAAAATTACAGGAACTAAAGATATTTCTATTGAATGATCTTCAGAGATGGTGAGAATATTAAAATAAAATCCATTTTTTTAATTTTAAAAGTATTTAAAAAAGTTTTAAATTAATTTTGTATATCATATTGATACGTATATTTTTTTTTCAAAAAATTATTTTAATTTATATTTTTGTTTTTAAAACAACAACCACGTAATAGAACAATAAAGGGCGGCCCAGTACTTTACTCCATTCAATCCTAAAGAAGGACAGGATCATCCCTGGAAGAAGCCCTGATCAAAACAAGGCTCGATTTAAACAGAACAACTTCACAAAGGCTTGGGGCTCGGGAGACATGAAATTCAACAAGATGCTCGCCGGTGACATTCCTGAACCACCCCCTTTTTCTTTAATAATTCAGCCGTCGCCTTCTCCCATATCATATGACACCGACCAAACGCAGGATAAAAAGGATTCACTGCAACTGGAGATGTAACATGTTCAAGTCTTAGACTGCCTGAGAAAACATCATCGCACGGCAAAAACATAAACAGGTTACAGCACCACGCAGCAAAATATAAAAAAGTAAATTTATCACGTAACCTGTAAAATTCATTCCTTAAATTATATAACTAAATTCCAAGAAGCAGCTGTGGCCTTGGCCACAACCATCACAAGTTTTCTTCTGGAATAAAAAAAAAATTCCATCCAAAATGTAAATTTTGGTTCAGGGAGCGGCTTCCCCTAAAACTGAATTATTTGAAGCAAAATTCGCCGGACTAAATTCTCACGAGTCAAGATTTTCATCACCATCTAACCTAAAAGAGAAAAAGGGGCTGAAGATTCAGCTTTCGTTTTAAGCACCACCAGATCCATACTTCTTGCCGAATACAATCAGCTGCAACTTGTCGTAACCAGCAAGAACACCAGCACCAGCAACAGCACGGAGGATGTTTGCTCCAGCACCCTTGAAGAGAGACTTAGCACCTTCATTCTTCAAAATCTGAGAGAAGGCATCAAATGAGCTCTTGTACTTCACAGCTTCACCAGATGTCATCATCATTCTTCTACGAACAGTGTCAATGGGGTAGGAAGCAAGGCCAGCACCATTGGTGATGAGCCAACCAAGGGCAAAGCTAGCAAAGAAACTATCCTGTAAAAAACCAGAACAGAAGACTACGTGTTAAAAACCCAAAAACACATTCATTCAACAGAAAGCTTTTTGGCAGTTTAAACAGTGATCCGATTTCAAGATTAATAAAAGATAAAGCAACCATCTTGCAGACAATTAATTCCAGTAGATAATTAAAAAAATCTTGGGCTTTAAGCACTGAAACTAAGAGCACAAGATTTAGTACAGTGGTAACTAGCTAAAGATTTTATAGTGACGAGAGAACAAAAAAGGCAAAATACATTCACAACAGAGCTAAATGCATTTACTAAGCCAAAAAAACACCATTCCTATCTCAAGAAGCGATTAAATTTCATGTCCATTTTGGACTGCAGTATAACCCACTTTTTATGAAAATTTGATTTTTTTCGCTTTAAAATAGTTTTTTTGTGTTTTTATGTAGTTTTGATAAAATGCAGTTAAAAATAAATTTTAAAAAATAACAAAACATTATTTTGATGCATTTTCAAGCAAAAGAAAACTGTACCAACACTACCAAATACCCCCTTCAGCAGCTAAAATGTAAACCTACTTTCGTGGTCTACACAATGTCGCAACCACAATAATTAGACAGATGAATACAATTGTTTCCACTAACCTGCATGCTACCAGTAAGAAGCACTGGCTTCAAGGAGTCGTACATTCCAAAGTAGAGACCACGGTAGACAATGATTCCAACACAGGAAATGTTAAAACCACGGTAAAGCCCAGCAAGACCATCAGAAGCCAATGTTTTCCTGTAGACATCAATGAGCCCACTGAATTGCCTCCCTCCTCCCTTCTTTGCAGCCTTGGCATCATTGGCCAAACGGGTTCGAGCATAATCCAATGAATAGACAAAGAGAAGGGAAGAAGCACCAGCTGCACCTCCTGAGGCCAGGTTTCCAGCAAACCACTTCCAGTAGCCATCTTTATCTTTCTTAAAGTTGAAGAGCCTCTTGAAGTAATCCTTGAATGCAAAGTTCAAGGCCTGACAGATTCAAAATAGCAATGAGCATAGAATTTATTATAAAAAAGAGGTTATTTAAATAGAAAAGATATTGACTTGAAGATGCTAGCATACCTGAGTGGGGAAATAACGGATGACATTGGCAGTGTTTCCTCTCCACAAGGACCCAAACCCTTCATCCTGAATTGTCCGCTTAAAACAATCACCAATGCCCTTGTAGGGTTCAGAGAGCCTGCCAGATTTAATCATCTCATCCTGGTTTTGAATCAAAAGCTTAACACGCTCGATAGGAGCAGCAGCAGTTTTGGATACAGCAGCAGATACTCCCCCCATAAGGAAATCAATAGCAAAGCTGGCAAAACCTTTTTCTGCGGGGGCTTGAACAAGAACAGAAGAAGCAGTTGATGGAACAATAGATAAATCAGAGGCAGCTGCCCATGTCCGTCCCATGGGGTACTGGAAAGCAGGGTTGGAGTAGTTTCCATAAGCACGCCTTTGGTATAGAGCCGGCCTCTGGAAAGCCCCATCACAACCAAAATCTTGGGAAACACTGGAAAGAAGGAACTGGCCAGCTACTTTCTTCATAACAGAAGGGTGTTGAATCTGATCGGCCATTTTGACTTTCCCTGCAAAGATGCAAGTACAAGCTGTTAAAAACTGCTAAATTTAAAGACAATAACAAAAATGCCTAGGCCTATGCAAATTGACACGTAATGATACCAGTAAAGGTAAAATCAGCAAGAGGCTAAAAACGCTAAATTCAGACAATGCACCATCTGTATACGCAGAAAAAGGAATATTTCCAGGGATGATAACTACTTTAGAGCATCATACAAAGTGAAACAAATAAGTTTTGGGTTCTTCCAAGAATACTGGGCCGACATGAATCCAAAGAGCCCAAGTTCTCAACAGAAAATTACCAATCAAAACTACGAAGCCAAACTCACATTTATAGCAAGCAAATAAGCAGAAAAACATAAACAACCAAAAGAAAAAAAGAAAAGGCTAAGAGACAAATTATTGAGGCGAGCCAATAAATGCAACATCAATTCAATGAACAGCTCAATTCAATTCATCTAAAAGTGTAAAACACTGAAATTAGACAAGCACGTCGTGTGAGACATTCCATGAAACTATCAAAATAAACTAGTTGAATTACATTTTTTGTCAAAACATCCAAAAAATAACAGATGCAGATAGAAAATTAAGAGAGTGAAAGAAAGAAGTGAAATGCTTTCGTAATAAATTCCAATATTATCATGACAAACTCAAATATGTAACATTCTAACAGATCTGAAATTAATTTTTCGTATTGCAAAATTTGGAAGAGAACAAAGCAAGAAAATAAGAGTTAAACAGATCCACCACAATTCGAACAAATACAATCAGATCTAATAAATAAAACGACGACAGTTCAAGAATCAATATATATGCCTAAAACTAATGCAGAAGCGGCACATCAGATTTACGACAACAAGCAGGAGATGAACAGATCTATTAAAACAGATTGTAGAAACAGGATGTGATTAGAACTGACAAGAGAGATCGTTCGATTTTAGCTTTGAAGATATCAACAAATCTAAGAGAAAACAAATAGAGATGATAGCAAATGAGAGTAGATTTGAAGAGAATAGAACCGAATGTTTCTCTGTGTTTAACCTGATTGGTGGCCGCGATTGGAGGACGAAGCTGGAGAGAGATATTTAGGGCTCTCTCCTACTTTCGCTGAGCGTTGAAAGAAAATACAATAGCAAGAGAGACAGATTCGTGGAGGAGGAGCGACTACGAAATGAACGAAACCGTCGCTTATAAAGCAGGGTTTCACATTGGATTTTTGAAGTGTAATTAAAAAAAAATTATTTATTTTCATCTTAATTTAATATATTTTTATATTATTTTAATTTATTGTTGTCAAAAATAATTTTTTAAAAAATAATATTTTAATATATTTTAAAATAAAAAATATATATTATTATACTTTCAAAAACTTTTAATATTTATACCCTGTTTTATTATTTATCAATTAAAAAATTATTCATTAAGTTGCAGTATCCATTAAATATTTATTATTATTAATTAATAAAAAATAAAGTAGTTAAAATAAACTACCCATCTGAATTGATATAAACCGATAAAAATCATGACACTTGAATTAATAAAGGTAAGCTAAGCAATGAAAGGATGGATTTACATTTGAGAGGGATAGTTGAAGTATAGACATTCATAAAAAAGATAGAATCGAATTGATTGTAAGAACAATGATTGAGTTGATTACTCTATAAATTTAAACACAAAAATAATTGATTAAAAAGAAAAAAAAATTAAAGAATTGTGCTGAATATATTCTAAAGATCATGATGACAATTGGTTATATTTGATTAAAAAAATCAAATAATATTATTTGTTTGTTTCAGATTTAATACTAATATGTCATAAGTAGTATTTCGATACTATAATTTATTTTTTTTAGATCAAGACATCTTATATCTTTCAAGGTATGAAAATAAATAGATTATAAATTTATAACATGTGATTGAAAAGCTATTATCTTATAGAATTTACAAAATTTATTCTAGTAATTGATGTTTATAATTTTATTAAGGTCTAGATATTGTTTCATTTATTTCACAAGTAATTATCTTTAATGCTAAAAAGTGATGTCAGATTTAAAAACAAAGATGTGGAATTATCGTTGAAATAATGATGTGATATATTTCAAGACGAGCCGAATTAAAATTTGAAAATTTATTTTAGAAGTCTATATATATTTATCGGATTATTTATGAGTTTTAAATATATAAAAAACTTTGCTAAAAATTTTATGATGTTTATAGAAATATTTTGAAATGTGTGTATAAAAAATAAAAATAAAATAAATTTTTTTTTCAATGAATTATAACGCCCTATCATGTACTAACCCGATCTAAAATCACAGGAGGTAACTATTGATAAGAAAGTATGTAAACTTCAACGGGATGTTTGAAATTGAATTCAATTTCATATGTAATTTGAATTCAATTAATAATCAACTATAATTTTTATGTTTGGAATAAAATATTGAATTATATCATTGAATTTAATTATATTGTTTAGAAAGCACGTGAAAATAAATTGAATTAAGAATGTTAACTACAACCCTCGAATCATTTTTAAAGAAAACATGCTCAGAAATGAGAATCATCCAAAAATAGCCTTGTGAGTAGCTAGTGAACTGATCATCTTTGTATTTTCCCCTTTCCCTGACAAAAATCATCACGAATAAAAAAAAGAAAAATACAAACAAAGAAATAGTATATTGAAATTTAATTTGTTTTAAGTTATTTGAAGCAATTTAATTTAATTTAATTTAAAATGCAAGTCAGTACTGTAATTATACAAGTCTCTAATAATTTTTTTTTAAAAAATTAAAATTTAATCAATTAAACAGCAAGGCTATATGGATTGTAATTTTGAAGGCTAAAGAGGATACATTCCAATTTCATGGGTGCTGCTTTTCTTCCCGTTTTTCAGCCAATGGTTGGAAAGTGCTCCAATTTGATGCCTGGGCCCCGACTCAACAAAAGGGACGGCATGACGCCGAGGCTTTTCTGCGGCTTCTTTTTTATTTAAAAAACGTAACTGGATAAGTAGCTTGAGGCGATGCAACTTAATTAAAAAGAAAAAAAAATAATATTCAATTTAGGTGGCCGGGAGGATAAGTAATTAGGCATAACACGGCCCGATACATCTGTTCCTCGTCGCCTCGGTTTTTTTCAAGTGTAACTGGATTGCTTTTATATTAACCAGAAAACTAAATGGCGAGGCGAAATCATCGGAGCCTTTTACGTATGCACTCTTTACAAATTAACGTGGAATGAATCGAGTATTTTTTTTAATAGATAATTCATTAATTTAGTTCTTGAACTCTTTTTGGTTTTTCATGATTGGTTTTTTTTTTTTAAAAAAAAAAGAGAGGGTTGGATTCAAAGTTAAAATAACGGTAAAATAAGTGATAATTTTGAATTTTATTTAAAAAAGTATTTTAATCCCTCGTGTATTTTAATTGATAGTGGCTAGTCCTTTTAGTTGAAAGGAATTTAATTTTGATGTAAAAATTTATTTATTTATTTATTTTTGAGAGGAGAGAGAGGCTCATTAAATTCTCACATGAAGAAAAAATATCTCCGTTAATAACTACTTCAATTATCAGAATAATTAATATTGATGTTAATAGATCTCATTTAAAAAGAGCAGTTTCCCTCGGATATTTTTTTACATTCAAGTTGCACGATGGAACAAATCTAATTACATGAAGAATTCCAGGCTAGAGTTAATTTTAGGTTTTTTGGGATGCATTTTAGGTTTTTTAAGGTCATTGGTAAATTTATTAAGGAATTTAGGAAGATTTAGGTAAAATAAATTTTATTTTTAATTGAAAATAAATGACACTTTGTTTAGAAAATAAATGACACTTTGTTTTTATATTTCTCCAAACAGAAACAAGGTCACCCCTTAATTTTATTTTATTTTTAATATAAAATTGAGTCTAGTGCATGGGTTAGGCTACAAGTCTCGTAATGTTGAGGTTAATTTTTTAAATGCTAAGCCTGTTGGGTCAATAGGCCCATTTATTTCGAGTTGGGATTTATCTTAAGTTTTTTTTAATATTTTTTTATTTTATTTTAAAATAAATTATTTAACTCAATCAAATTTAATAGTAGTTTAATAAATTAATTAAGGACATCAAGATTATTTTTTTTTAATACATGTTTTGTCCCTCAATTTTAAAAAACTAATTTTCATTATTTATCATCAATTACCTGCTTTAATTATTTTGGTCCAACAAACCTATCATGTTTTTATGAAAAAAAAAGTTTCATGTAAAAAAATTATTATTCACTTTATTGTTATATAATTAAATAAAGATAATCTGCAATGTGCATAAATTGCATTATGAATTTTTTTATTGACTCAAGTTTATATAGATGTTTTTTTTTTAAGATTATCCCCATAAGTTTTACAAATCAACCTAACTTAATCCAAATAAATTTAGCGTGTTTTTATTTTAATATTAAATAAAAATATTATTAACTTTATTATTATAATCTATTTTTCCTCCTTTGAAGACACATTACCAATATTTAGACTCTTTTCCTAGCAATTTTTTTTTATTATGATTTGTGACAAAACACGAGCCAATGAGTTAGTCCAACAAACTATGAGTTATTTAAAAATAAAATAATATTTTTTAATATTTTTTTTATTTAAAGCTTTTAGAAATTATATTGAAATTAAAAAATATTTTTTAATTTTTCATAATTTTTATATATAAATTTCTTCCTCTTCAGACCGTGCAAAAATTCTAAGAAATAACACAATACTTTTCTATCTCACACGATCACTTTTTGTGAACATAAAGCATTAAAAATATTTTCTTTTATATTATCATATTTATCCTTCATATTTGATAAATATTGTAAATTTTTTTTCTTATCATAAATCTTAGACAAGATTTTTTTAGTTCACAAAAATAACTTTGATAATTTATAATTTGAATAGCATTAAATACAAAAGATTAAGATGTTATTATAAACTATTTATTTTTTATTTTTCATGAGAATCGCAACAGTCCTGGTAGTTCATTTTTTTGGTGGAAAAAAATTACTGCATTTTTAACATATGAATATAATTTTCAATTGAAAATTAAAAAATAAAATTTAAAATGAAGAAAATAAACTTAAAATAAAGAAGAAAAATCATTTTCCGATTCTAAAATCACTACATGATCCTGATCCTAGTAGATAGCCATCCAATAAATCTTGAAGACTCATGGATGGGATTTAATGAAATATTTGGAAGTATGATTAGCTTATTTTTTAAAGTTTTTTATTAAAATAATATTTTTTATTTTTTAAAAATTATTTTTTTACATTAACATATTAAAATAATCTAAAAACATCAAACAAATATTAATTAAAAATAAAATAATAATAATAATTTTAATTTTTTTAAAAAATATAAAAATAAATAATGCCTTTTAAGAATCAAAAGCCAGGACTGCAAATTTGAGCTACATTTGTTAATCAACAGGGAACAATTTTTTTTTTTTGGGGGATAACTTATCAGTAGAAAGAATGGACTCAAATTTGGGCTTTATTTATGGAGTGGCTTTTCTATGTATGTGACTGGGCTTTGCAAAAATGGTTAATAAATAAACAAGAAAAACCCATGTGGAGATGCGGGGGATCGAACCCCGTGCCTCTCGCATGCAAAGCGAGCGCTCTACCATTTGAGCTACATCCCCTTCTTGGAATTTTTTCTCCCGCTAGATTAATTCATTCAAACATATGAAGTGGTATAGTCAGGTAAAGAAACGGCAGTCCTGGAAATATGTAAATAAATGTCATATTCAGGAACGGATAGAACCACTCAATTTTGCAGGCTATGATAATAGAGTGATCTTTTTCACCACTTCCAATCCCATGTTAGTTGGACAAAGACTTACTATAGAATTTATGATAAAGCTTTAATTATTTTTTAAGAATAGAAATGAGATTTATGAAAATAAAATGTCAATTTTAGAAGCATATTTATAATTCCATGGATATTTAAAGTATTTCTATTTTATATTGAAAGCATATCAGTTCTACGTACTTTCTTAAATCGGTGTGTATTCCTTAGAGAACTTTGTATTCAGCTCGTATATATTTTGCTATTAGCCCAGCAGGCTGCCTTTTCTTTACGCACGCGCATGTCCCCCTTGTCCTTAGTGTGACATGGGCTTAAATTCCAATGCCGAAGGCGAGAAATGAAACCGCGCAGTTGTACGTGGAATGGCCACGAGCTGGTAAGAAAAGTTACAGTATTCATGGCTGGAGAGTCCAAAATCCAGATTAATGGACGTATTTGCCTTGATTGTTAATGAACAACACTTACTAAGTAATATAGTTGTCTTTCTGTCATTCTTTTTAGGGTTTTAGTTATTTTCTAGCCTAAGGTTATGGCGATGGAACCTGTCTCTATCCATCCATCAGTATGTAGGGATATACAGGCATACAGCCATATTGAAATTCCAGTCATTGAATTAGGTCATGGAAGCTGTCCTTTTCAACTTAGCAATACTGGAGCTCATTGAGAGGCCCATTTTCTGCCACACTATCCTTCTGTCAACCCTTCAAAACAGTAGCCATCTGCTTCAAAGGGGACAACAATCATTTTCCACACTGTTCACAAAATAATTTCTTCTGGGAATTTGCGGTGCTGCTGGAAAAACAGAAATGCAGGTTTGCCATCCGCTCGTTGAATCCATTGAATGCACGATGCTGGTATGTGCCCCATGTAGCTAATCTTGTTGGAGAAGTAGACTGGAAATCTAGGCAAATGGACTACTGTACTATTGATGAGACTTTGAAACACCTACTGTTTGATTACACAATACTTTGCTACACATGGAATTGCTAGGGGTTTTTTAAAATAAATATACGAAGAAAAATAATAAATTTAAAATTTGTTTTAGAAGCCTAGGATTAGATAAATTTAGAATTATTTAGGATTTACATAAAGATACTATAAAAATCAGATTTTTTTTTTAATTTTGAGTAATTATTTTAAAGCTGAGCTATAACAAATTGTAAACTGTTCAAGTTTTTAATTTTTTATAGTAAATCTTTTAAACTATTTTAAAGGCAAGAGATTGTCATGTCTTTGTGTACTAGCTTTTTTTATATATATTTTTCAGATATTTTATAACTTATATAATTTTTGTGCTATTTACTACAAAAAAAAAGAGGCCATATGAAAACCTAAAAAATTAATAGATGAAAAAGTATTAATTTGTCACTGAATAATATTATATATATTATTACAAGATAATTTTATAACTTTATTCAATCAAGTTTTTACTTGATTTTTCTAGGTTTAGAATTGTAATCCTCTATGTAATTACAATATAATTTTTATTTTTTAAAACTTATTTACAATCAAGTTACATATGATTAATTATTATATTTTAATTTATCACCAATTGTTCTTATATGTGTGATTTATTATGTTTCCTAATAAATTGATTCAAATATAAATCACAATCCTAAATAAAGTAGGATTAAAAACATTAAATACATTAATTTATTATCAATTTAAAAATTGATTGATTTATATTTTAAGATCAAATACAATATTTAGTAATCTATCATGATCCTTTAAATATTAAAAAATTCATAAGTGATTTGACTTAAAGTTTTAGTGACCCATTTATTAATGTTATTATTATCCGTTCTTAAAAAATATTTTGATTTAAACATTATAGCATGAAGTGTGTCATTCTATCAAATTATATTTATTCTTAACACCATAATTATTGATTATTTGAATAAGATTTAAAATATTTTTCAAATCGTATTCCACTTGTATAAAGATTTACTATCAATATTATTTGAGAATATATGAAATATTTTTTTAATTCACTTAGAATGATGAATTCTTTTTTTTTTTATTATTTAAATATCTTGATATAGTTCATATTATACCATATATTTACATGTTTGTAACCCTTAATTAAGACAATATGTTGCAGGATTAAAATATAATATTTTCTATATAAGATAACATATTAATTTTAAGTTTAAGGATCGCTTGCATAGCGATTATATAAAGTTTTTTTTATATACACGTGATTTTTTCATGTAAAATTCTCATGCAGGCTAGTTCAATGTATATGTCATATGATAAACACCAACATATTAGTTCTAAGTGTCCCTTATACATCGACTTATGAGAACAACTGTTTTTTTTCACTAAACAAACAATATATATTAATTTCAACAATTCTAATTAATATTTAGTTTTAATAGAGAATTGACCATGAAGATTCATGAACAATAATTTAATGAAATATAAATCCTATATCTATAATAATTTTATAATTTTTTTATAAAATATTTTTATTCTAATGATTTTATTTTTATTATATACTTGTTAATTAAATATTTGATGAATATTAAAGATAAATAATTTTTTATTAAAATTAAATGTATTTACATGAACAAAGTTGAGGATATATATAATCAATTAATTGGCTAAATGATATATAAAATAATATTTATATGATTTAATTCGGGGAGATAAATTACTATTACATTACATACATACATGCATGCATGCATATACATACATAGATATACATACATGCATACATATCCTTACAATTGAAAATCCAATAACTGATCGAAAGCTTGCGTTATTTCTTTACAACTTGAAAATACCTCCTCTTAGGCAAACCTATGCTAATTTTGCATGAATTCGTCATTCTTTCGTTGAGGTTGATATAGCCATCATTTTTTTGTTGAGGTTGTTACAGCAATTAACTGATACTTGACTAATTATGATGTATGGGTACTCTTGCATCCTTCCTATACGCAGTTAATCAACATAAAACTCGAAACAAGGCTGCACCTATGTGCTAGTGTCTTGTTTTTGATTTGCAGGTTTCGATTCATTTACGTGCTATGGTTAATTGCTTTGGTGGCCTTTGATAATCTTGTCATTTACTGACTTTTATTTCAATTATCAATGTGTGTTCTTTGTTCTTAGTGCTGGTTTGTTATTATACTTTAAAAAACATCTAATTAATATTTTTTTAAGTGTTTTTGATAATTTTAATGTGATAAATAAAAAAATTATTTTAATATATTAAAAAAAACTTTTATAAAATATCCCAGAACACATAATTAATATTGAAAACTAATTTATGAGCAAAACTTGCCTGCCTTGACTTTTCAAAGAATGCTCTATGCAATTGATAGTTTGATATGGCAGAAGACAACAATTGTAGGCCCCAAACTGAGTTTCTGGGTTATTTATGATGGCAAACTTCGAACCATGGGCCTACTTCGACCAGTTAGAGGACAATTGATCGGTTCTTGTAGACAAAAAACAAAAAACAAAAAAAAGAAAGCAAGCTAGCAGTCTGAGACTGCAATGAAAGTGTGAGGCCCCCTACAAGGTTTCATTTTGTAAGAGGGAGTAAATGACAAGTGAAAGCCGGTTAAAATTAATGTGACAAGCAACTCTTGACAAAACTTCTGAAATTAAAGCCTTCCTAGAATATTACTTGTAAATGTTTATAAACCAGCAGCAGTCCCCACCTCTTATCTACTCGATGTTAATTGTTCAGCTCCTCCTGTTGTTTTTCCCAGAGGGGTTTCAATTCTACTACCTCCCTGGGGAAACCCAGGCATGACAGTTAATAACCCATCCCTTTCGTCTATTGGGCAAAGGAGCAAAGAGAGAAAATTGTCAGAGACGATGATGTCTCAACAGTGAGTGAACAGTGAGTTCCAATCATGGCGTCGGAGTATCCCTCCCCCAACCCTTCTTTTGTAAACATCCCATGTAGGTCCTCGTCAGCTGTCACCCTCACAAGTGTTGTCGTTATTCAATAACACCTCTTATGGCCAGTTCTTCATGAGGGAATTCATAGCCTGCGTGACAGGATTTAAACCTTTGATCACTGTTCAAGATTTCTATCTTGACAGTTGATTTATCATACTCAGTTTACGCGTAAAATCATTTAAAATATTACCTGAAGTAACCGTTGATCGTTACTTTGATCTAGAGGGATACAATTTCTTTCGTGACCACTGCTTATTGAATTCTTGAGACTCACTAGTTCTATCACCTGAACTTCTTTAATGAATGAG
Organism: Populus ilicifolia; assembly: GCA_015708895.1. NCBI lineage: Eukaryota > Viridiplantae > Streptophyta > Magnoliopsida > Malpighiales > Salicaceae > Populus > Populus ilicifolia. The sequence goes on along the minus strand of SRLM01000287.1, from coordinate 863,150 downwards.
ATTGTATCTTGATTTTAGAAATAATATTTTGGTAAAATAAATTAGCTTTATTAATTGTTGAAACTACAATTCATTGTTTCTTGATCGACGGGAGAGAGACCATTTTGTGCCCGGCTAGGACATAACCATATAAAGCAGCAAAGACAGATTTCTTAATTTTGTTTGCAAATCTCCTTCATCTTTTGGCTGTAGACCACAGGCAAAATGTGAACAAAAAAATATTTGTGATGTGGTCTGGACTTCATTGGATTTCCAATCTCGCAGGCAGTTGTTTGGTATTTTCAAAACAATCTTGGACATGGGGACTCAAAAGGCCATTCCTACTTCCCGTTGACACTCACTCGTGCAATCTTGGAAACAAAAAATAATAAGATCATGGACTCTGGTCAAATCAAAGACTTCAAGACAACTAAGAAAAAACAATTAGAGAGTGGCTCTACCGATATGAGTAGAACAACCCCTCTTAAATTAAAGCTAGCCTTGGAAAACATGATTGTCGTTCCTTAAGGAACTCAAGTACCTATTGAATTGGACAGATTTTTCAGAAGTTCAGAACGTTTGATCAATACTATGTATCTCTGGAGTAGGAAAAATATGAAGTTGAAATTATTTTGTTTTCCTTGTGAGTCATAGAGCTAATCAGATGCATGCCTTAGACATTCACAAATGAAATCCTAGAAGTAGAGATATACATATTTAGCAAATTAATCCTTGCGCATACCTAAATTTTAATTCCATGTATCAAGAACATGAATGATTTGGGAAGTTCGATTTGTTCTTTTCACAATCCTTGATTCTGACTAGGAGACATGTACTTTTTATCAGTTTAAGTTGGGATGAAATGCGCTTTTATATATACATAATGGCCACCATAGCTCCCAAAAAGTCTTCGTTCAAGACCGAGTATAGTTATTATGATTTGAGGAATTCTAAATCACGGTTCCCTTTGGCAGTCTCTTTTGTTTTTTAATTCTATAAACCATCTGGCGGTGAAATTGGTATGAATTTCTGATCTTAGGTACGTTTTTGTTACCATTCCGAGATGATACGTGCAATAAATTATTGTTCTAATTAAACTCTAAATCTCCTGCGAGTTGATGAGCAAGGAGTATTGTACGTAATCTACACTCAAAATTTCTTTGATTTAAAAATAAGTGTTTGTATTAACTATGCACGAGTACTAAGCAATATTATATCTTCACATTCATTTCCAAGGACCACTAATAGAAACTTAAAAGTAATAGACTTATCAACGTAATAATTCTATTAGTAAATTATAATGATCATTATCAATGAACATGATTTTGTTTGTAATTCATTAATATATAATAACAAAATACAAAGATTAGTATATACTAATAAAATTACTAATATAATATTTATAATAAAAAAACGATCAGCTGACATGAAAATTTTTATGAATAACTTTATCAATAAAATCACCAAAAAATTCAAACTGAGATTTTAGTATAGTGACATGACCAATTTTTCATCATAATTGCCGATGGAATCACTAACGAACTCATTCTGTAGGTGGCTCCATCAACAAAAATGAATATATCATCACTTTGATGACTGTCTCCTCCTCTATTTCTCCTCTTTATTCTCCATCACAACTCTCCTCTCTCAAACTGCAAACAACCACCCCTTAAAAAAATCTCCCTCTTCTCAACATAAGTCATATTTCTTTAAGTTTTGTGGTCACAATATCCCTGTTTTGATTTATTGTAAATTTTATTATTTTTTATAGGTAAATCTATCTTTTTTAATTTTAACATTTAAATGTCAATTTTATTGTTTTTTTTTGTATATATATTTTGTTAGTATATGTACATGTTTTATTATTATTTCTCAAATAAACTTGTAGTATATGAATGCATAATTTTGTACTTGTTGTGGTTTGTTTTAGATCATATAAAATTATTTTTTTTTGTAAATTGTTGAAACTTTATTGAATTATCAAATTACATGTGTTGTGGTGAAATAATTAATAGTTTGTTTAACAGGTCCATTTTAATTTTTATTAATGCTATTGTGGAGTTGTAATTTTTATAAATTTATATATATAAATTTATATAGATATTAATAATTGATAATGAATATTTCCTGTCTAATAATTCATAGCTGACCAAATCTCAAATATTTTAATTACAAGATGAATAATTTGTTATGTGATTCAGAATACATGTAAGTACTATTACAAACTTATTATCTCTTGCAAAGCTATTATATGTCATTACAAAATTCATGTTTACTGTTTATTATTGTATATTACATATAAGGTTTATCAAATGAAAAGGAGTGCTATTAAGTCACTGTCTTCACTAAGCTTGAGTCCTTAAAAAAAAGTTAAGTGTTACAACGGGTATTTTGTCAATAGATATGTGTTCTATAATCAAGAATACAGGCGTTGAAGAAAGACATATAATAATAATATTTATATTAATGGATCAACTTATAATGAGTTAGAAGTTGACTACTATAATTGATTAGAAGAGGTTGTCGAACTACAATATTATAACGAGTAGAATAGAGTATTTTTATTCAAATACTATTGGTATGACACCACTGATAGAGGAATTAAAGTTCATCCTCATTATTGTCTAGTCGAAACATCTTCACAACTAAACTCTGTAATATAAACAATTTCTTTGTTTTTGTAAAACAATGTCAACAAGTATATTACACACACATACACCTTTTTTTTTTAAAAAAAGGATCGATTAAGAGTTGATTGATTATCTATTTTAAAAACAAAACCAAGAGGTTGTGTCAAGGTTGCTTAGGATGAGAATGAAGACACAAATATGCGAGATGAAGTCTTTCAAGTTAGTGAGTTGGTTGAACCATATTGAGTTACTTGAAAGAAAATTTAAATTTTCATGTTTTCGATGATATTTTTGTTGATGTTGATACAAAGAAGTTGAATGTTATTTTGAACTCTAGCGGACAAACAAATATAGATTAAGATAATGATGATATCCATATTGAAGATTGTGATGAAGTTGATTACTATTCAATGAATGACAAAGAAGAAAATTATGACTAACTATTATAATGAAGCAATGTGTAAAGCTTTTTTTTTTAATGTAATATATATTATGGATGATATTTTGTAATACAAAATATTTATTCTATAAGTATTAATTGTTATTGTTTTATGTGATGGATACTTTGTAATTTCAGTGTTTGCAGGAATATAAATATGCAATACAAACATAATCTTTCATGTATAGGGCACGATCTTTGATGTCTATACTGGCGGATTACATGTTCATCGACATTTCACATAGTTGAAAAATATTTACTAGAAATGCCATAATCACCGAAACATAGTTGAAAAATATTTACTAGAAATGCCATAATCACCGATGACTCTATAAATGGATATAGTCCATCTACATTTCATAGAGAGTTGTAAAATATTTACTAAAAATGCATGACTGATGTTTATATCGACAGATACAGTTTGTCAGAATTTGTTGGTCAGAATTTGTTGGTGATCCAAATTTACTAAGAGAATCACCAATGGATGGTGCGTATTCTAAAGGGCAGGCATTAATGCATCTCTATCCTTGTGCACTTGCTGATGAAATTACCGATGGACTACGAAAAATATAAAGGGTAATTAAAAAATTCTGGTATAAAATTCAAAATTTGCCAACAAAATTTTAAAGCATCACCTATGGAATAATTAAAATTAATATTATTTAAATGTTCATCGGTCCATCGGGAAAACTACGCTATAAATCCCTACAACCGCCCCTTCAGTTTATTTTTCCTATGCTTCCTTTCACAACTCTCTTCTACCTTTTATTTTCCTTCTTATTTGCTTTAAATCTTTTATTTTTTTTGCTTTTAATCTCTAGTTATATCTTTAACAAATTAAAAAGTATGTATTTCCATTTAATATGCTTAATGATTCTTTTATATATATATATATATTCTTTGTTTTAGTTATTGTTATTTTTGTTGTGGTTTATTTTTGTAATGCAGATAAAGTCTTGAAATAAACAAATTATTAAGGTAAGCATTTTTTATTCCTAAAGTTTGTAGTTTTTTCTTGTAATTTGTTTTATTATTTGTATTTCCATAATAATTGAATATTTTATTGAATTTTAATTGTTATTATTGAATCTACATTGTAATTAGTAATTGAATATATAGGAATAAATTTTAATTTTACTCTATTATTGCATGTATGTGTTTAATTATTTAAATTAATTTTAATTGTTATTTGTATAGATGTTAAGTTATATATAAGATTTTTGGATGGGGTCAATTGATTATGGCTATTGTCAATATTTGTAGGTTTAAAAATGTTAGGTAGTTTCCAGTATAGGGTAGGTGTTGCTTATTTTTTTAACAATCAAATTTAATTATGTAATTATTTGTATAAAGTTATATAGATGCGTTGAACGAAATCAACAACTTGTCGCTCATATATAGTCGCATTTAGTTCTTTTAGAAGTGAGCATGACATGCCTTTAGGTCAAATCAAATAAGAGGCATCTGCGCTGACTTGCGATACTGCCTCTTCCAGCGTGATTTCACAGCGCAGAAACAATGTGCCTTCACAACAGAATCAATGCACCCATAAATATGAGGCACATTGGAAGGATGACTTTTCAAAATAAGTTTGTTTTGATTTTATTTTTTTAATTATAACATAATTTATAAATAACTAATCAATATTTCATTAATTTAATTTATTTTCAAGTTCATAAACATTGACGTTACCTGAGTAATATCATCGATATTTAAATTATCGATAAAGATTCTATTATTTTAGTGGAGTCAGGTTTCCAGACATCCTGAGTGGAGACCTTATATCAATACATGATTTGACAAATTTGAGGTTAATGTAAATTTTTAATTTCTAACTTATTTTTAATAAATTATTATTTTTATTTTAAATAAATTGTTTATATATAGGACAAATTTGACTGGGATAAGGTGCTTGATTATGTTGTGAGGAGGGTATGAGAAAATCACTTAGCAACTAGGTATGACACCGAAAACAATATGATATTTTTTTAAAACAAATTATGTTTTAAAATCTAATTTATCACCATAGAAGTAGGTTGTGTGATTTTTGGTATTAAACATAAAAAAAATAAATAAATCATGAGAGATTATGGTCTTCAATGTTGGAATGATATGATAGTTTGGATGGATTTTAAACTATTATACATCCTGTGAGATATATGACCACAATATATTGAGCACGTGATATTTGAGTGGTTCACACGATGTTCACAGTTTGATGCTAGCAACCTATATTGGCAAATTTATAGTTTGGTGACAACGCATACCGACAGTTTCGTTCTATTTGCTATACATATGAAATAGATGATAAAATTAATTTAAATGAAATATATCCTTATTTTAATTTGTTGTTACTTAATTAATTTTTTTTTCCTATGGGCTATGACTTTTGGGCATGATTCAAGCCCAATATAGCTATTTGTAGAGATGCCCGTGCAATGTGAAAACTACTAAAAGGGGACACCACAGTTCGTTGACAACCACGCTCAGCACTTTGTGACCTGTTTGTTCAACCATTTTATTTCATAAATTACTATTTTTCTTGAATTAAATATGATGATTTTTTTAATTATTTTTAAGAGATCTATAATAGTCGACTGATGGAGAGATATGGAGACAATTGTTCGACCCATTAAAATTTCAATTCTGGATTTGTGGATAGATATAAGATCATCCGATAAAATCGATAAAAATAGAGTGTATGAGCTCTCTAATACTAAGACCAAGGACTTGCAGGTGGCTTGTAGTGTCTCAACTATTAGGAGCTTTTAATTAGTATCGAGCACTCAATTTAAGGACTTCGTGGTCTTGTAGCAACATACAACTCTTCTCATGAAAAAATATGAGTAACTATCGATGAATTATGAACAGCATGCGGTTCATCTCACCAAAAAATAAAAGCATCTCTTTACGAATTATGAACAACTTATCCAAATGATCAATAACATGATATCATAGAGTGGTGATATATGTGAAGCCCCTTTTTGAATGTATAGTCTTAGAAACAACCAGCTTGCTCTTCCTCCTCCTCTAACTCTACTATTCTTCTAATTTAATATTTTTATTTTTTTCATGAAATGTAGATGGACACTTTTTATTGGGGATTTAGTCGATAAAAAACTATCAATGAAGTCTGAATCTTATACCGACAAATCATATTCGTTAGTAAAATTATAAAATCTTGTGGTGTATCTGATTATACCTTACGGGAGTTGGCATTTAAATATTTTTGAATATTTTGATTGTATATGGATACGGAAAATCTTAAAAAAAGAAGACGCTAAGGATGTGAATTGAATCTCAAACCTAACCATAGATTGCACAAATGAATTCTCCCACATGGAAAATCTGATAGCAATCTATATTTGTCTGAAAATCTGAAGTTTTTCATTTTATGTTCTAATCCAAGAAAGGGGTATAGAGTATTAAATTCCCAAGCTGAATCTGTTGGGCGGGCATATCAGCGAAAAATCGAAGCCTCACTAGTAGCTGGCGATGAACTAAAATCGGTAAATATACAGTACCATACACTTATCTCAATCTGCAATTTTTTTCCTGGTGAGTTGCTGCTCGTGTTAAAGCACACATAAATAACTCTATCCTCGTCCTTAACTTTGCACCAATTTCTTCTGCCCCATCATTAGAAAGGGCTTGTCTTTTTGCTTCGGAAGGACCTAGTTGCTACCTGATCTCTCTCTCTTTCTCTCTCTCTCTGTATATATATATATATATATATATATGTATATTATTTGTGAATGCCCCTTGATGGTGGTTATAATTGCATTTACAAGAATTGAGCACCTACATGGAGATAGCCTTTTCCACCACTATCATTGCAGGCTGACTGCCAAATTTCTTTGTAGCGTAAATCTTGCATTTGCCTTTCGTTTTCATGCCAAAGTTTGTGTTCCACGCGTCGAGATGGTGTTAATGCCGACACACATACAAGAAAAAAAAAAGAAGAGCATTTATAGCGTTGGAAATTTTTCTAATTTGATCAACACTTTTATCCCCGTCTAATGTGTATTCCACGTGTAACACTCTTTTTAATCGTGGAAAGTTCCATGGATACTTTGGAGTGATGGGTTCACAGGGTATTTTTACAAGGTCTGTTTTGCTGAACGATCATGTACTGATTTTGACTCGTCTTACCGTCGACACATTAGTTTGATGATTCAGTGTGTTTTGTGTTGCTGTGGCGTGCGGTTTTTATTTAAAAATATTTTAAAAATAAAATTATTGTTGAAAAAACATTAAAAATAAAATTAATTTGATGATTTTAAGGTAAACATGCTTTTAAAACACACATATCACATTAAAAATAACATTAATTTGATGATTTTAAGGTAAACATGCTTTTAAAACACACATATCCTATTTGGGACCCTTTTTCATCAAGATTTATTTTTTAATAAAAAATACTTTGAAACAATATTGTCTTTAAAGAGTATTGAATTTTAAATTTTGAGCACAACATTCAAATAACATTTAATAATTTTTTAAAATACATGGAATCAGATCAAAGCAATACAAGAATATATTTTTAAAATGGTTAAAAAAAAGACTTGATCGAGACTACTAAATAAACTAATTTGACAATATATTTTATCATTAAAGAATACGAGTTTGAAACATAAAATTCAACATGAAATGATAGATAAAGTAGAGGTTTTTAATTAAAAAGAAATCTCAAACTGCATTTTTCTATTATTGGAATTAATATTTTATCCAGCCTCTTGAAATTAACCAAACATTAACCTCAAGAAAGAAGAATGAAGAATTGAAAATGACATTGTAGCTCTTATATGATTAGTTACCTTAAGATTAGCTCTTAATATTATTACATGTCTTATGCTTTAGCCTTGTAGAAGAAGGCAGTCCATTTTGTCTTCCTTGTCATTATCGTTGCAAGCTACTATAATGATGTGACTACACATGTTAACATGCATGCTGTCTTAGATTTGTCAACATGTGTCACCTTATTAGCTTAGATACGCACCACGCCTCATACCATGCATGCATCCAGAAAAAAAGTGGTTGATTTCAGTTTAAAATATATTAATACATCTTGTATATTATTGATTTAGAAGTTTTTTTTTTAAATATTATTTTTAACATCAATATATTAAAATAATTCAGAAAAATTTTTTAAAAAATTCATGATTTCAGAAAAAAATTAAAAAAAGTGATTGATTTCACTTTAAAATATATGAATACATCTTTTATATTATTGATTTAGAAGTTTTTTTTAAATATTATTTTTAATATCAATATATTAAAATAATTCAGAAAAAAATTAAAAAAAATTCATGATTTCAGTTGCAAAAATTAACAAACATCTTAAGCTTTTTTAGAAAATTTCATTAAATTTAGATATTGTTTTTAAATCTAGAAAATCAAAAATGAAAAGAATTTTTTTTTAATTATCAGACCAATCTCTCAAAATCAAGATAAAGATAAATTAGTTCACATAAATAGTCATAACCCATCAAAATTTTAAACCCAGCACTGATTTTTTAAGGAGTTTGTTGACCGAGCCGAAGCTGTAAAGAACGCCGCTGGAAATTAAAAGGGGTATTTCAATCCACAATTTTGAGATGATATTTAAATTTATAAAAAAAAGAAAAAAGAAAAATAAAATTTCAGAGATTCACTCGCTTAATTATCGTCATTAACATCGAGCACTATTTTAGTTTTTGGGTAACACCACCCGTATTAGAAATTGAAGAAATTTTGGAGTTGAGGCGCTTTCTTCCCATGAAAATATTGGCAAGCTCAGAGGTGTAAACAAACACAAAACACACCCATCAAAGCAAATGCCGAAGGAATTACTAGTTGTTTCAGGGAAGATAATATTGAAAACTGATAAAAATAATAACAATAAAAACAGAATGTTCCCTCTCTCTTTCTGATCTGAGGATGTGTGGTGCAATCCTCTCTTGGGAGACAACCTGCTGCGAGGCTAATCCCTGACTTTTGTCTTTGGCTTTTCCTTTCCTCTTCATTATCATTCCATGTCCATAAGTTTCTTGAGTTAACGCAGAGGGTAATTTCTTGACTTTCTACACCCTTTCTTTTCACTATATATGGCCTTGTGTGCTGCTCTTCATGTCCAAAGTTACCGAAGCCCCAATTTACTTTCTGTGCTATATATACTACTACAGTCCCTCTGCTAGCCAAAGTGCCAAATCACACTATTCTTTCTCTTGCTTCTGCTTCTTTCACCATGGCAGACCCTTGCTCTAATCTCTTCAGTACTGGATCTTTCAACTTCGTGCTTCTTAATCCTCACTACAGCACTGCTTTCACTTCTTACTCGAATCCTTCTAGCCTTCATCTCTCAAACAACTACTCGCTCGACAACAAATCTTCAATTCCTCCCTCATCGCCTCCTCCAAAAGAAGCCCTTCCCCTGATAGAATACTTAAGTCCTGCAAGACAACAAGAAGAGCATCGTGATTCCTCATGTAGTTCCATGGAAGAGGACAAGAACATGAAAAAAGATGATGATAACCTCTTTTTTAGCACTGCAGATGGTAATGTTGAGACCGTGACTGTAGCTCTGCACATAGGCCTCCCTAACCCTAGTTCTGATCTGGAGAGGGCGCTTGGGGTTTTCCCATCTCCAAATGCACCAGATAAGGAAGAGATGAGTGCAGTTTCAGGATACCCTTTGGAGAAACTATACAAGGGTCAGTATTGGATTCCTACACCTTCCCAGATTCTTATCGGTCCGAGTCAATTTTCATGTCCACTTTGCTCCAAGACCTTTAACAGATACAACAACTTGCAGGTATGCCCCGCTTTCTTGAAAGACGTCTCCTTAAGCTCTTCCTTTCTCTCTTTTCCTTTTTTCTTGCTCCATTTCAGCTGGATCTAGGTACTTTATTTTTAATAATTTGCTATTATTAGTTAACTTGTACGAGTAGTACAGTGCTAGCCTAGACTGCAGAAGGTCTGTGTCTTTAATTTTATGTTTGATTTCCATTTTGCATACACTATACATGTATATATATCTTGAGATCTGCAGTGAGTAATTATTGATTGTCTCTTTTTTTTCAAGTTCCAACTGAGATGTTTTGCGTGATTTGACCTTTCATGAGACGTCTTGTACTTTTGTTACTTTGAAGATCATGCTAAGGTCAGTTGCTGAGGTGGGTTAAAGAAAAACTGCAAATAAATAGAGCGCTTGAGAGTTCTGAGAATCAACAGATAAGGCTAGCTGAACAGTGAAATTCAGAGTGCTCCGATCCTTTTCATGCCTGTGAAAGTTCACCCTGGATCCCTTTTTTTTTTTTTTTAACTAAAACCTGATCAGTACTGTGTCCTTCTAAAGGCACACATTAATGGTTAACAAAAATACTAAATATATTGTCTGTTATAACTAATACTAGTATTTCTGCAACCCTAATTAATCAAGAATAAAGCCTGGCATGGACAATCTCTCAAGGTTAACAGAATATTTACCAATTCCCTTGATAGCAAGGAGGCTGCTAAAATCATCTCCCAACCTTGATTTCGTTTTCTTGTAATCAATTTTGCCTAGTTTCTTATATTGCATATATAACTCATGACCCAGTAGTCCTCTCACATGGATCAATTGTCAAGTTTTTAGTCATGTCACCCACTACCTAGAAGCTCACATGCGCATTCACTTCTCTAGAATTAAAGTAGGCCTTGCACAATTAAATGGATGCATATAGTTTCCATCCGGGGAAAGGAAAGTTATTCGTTATGTAGGTGCTGCTTTTTTTAGGTGTTTTACACAGCTTCTTTTGCTTTTATGAAAAAGTATTAAATTGAATATTATTTTTTTAGTATTTTCTCATCGTGTTAATATGTTTATATAAAAAAAAATCTAATTTTTTATTTTAATATATTTTTAAACAAAAAACTATTTTATAAAAGAATCTTACATCACATTATCAAACACCCCTGAGAGGTCCTCGTATACATTGATGCTTTTGTTCTTTCGGCCTCTATTTATATCTAGCTATCTCACTGGGTTTTGGTTAATATTGCAGATGCATATGTGGGGACATGGATCTCAGTACAGGAAAGGACCCGACTCTTTAAGAGGAAACCAGCCAACAGCGATGCTAAGACTTCCATGTTATTGTTGTGCACCAGGTTGCAAGCACAATATTGATCATCCAAGAGCAAGACCGCTCAAAGATTTTAGAACTCTCCAAACACACTACAAGAGAAAGCATGGGATCAAACCCTTTATGTGTAGAAAATGTGGTAAGCCATTCGCTGTGAAAGGAGATTGGAGAACACATGAAAAGAACTGTGGGAAAATATGGTATTGCATTTGTGGGTCCGATTTTAAGCACAAGAGGTCTCTAAAAGACCACATTAAGGCCTTTGGCCATGGCCATGTTGGTATCGATTGCTTCGAAGAAGAGGATGAACTAGCATCAGAAAGTACTGAACATGATGGTGAATCCTGTATGTGATTATCAATAGGGTTTTCGGTGAATTTTACCATCTTCATGGGGACATTCTTGTTAGCTTTCATTAATTTCTCTTTGGTGCATTAATTTGTTTAGTTGCCCGATTTTTCTCGCCAGTGTACGTATTTCTTGGCATAATGTTAATTAGGTTCCATGACTATGTTAGACCAAGTTGTGTAAATCCACCCACTTACAAGGAAGAACTAAACAAGTGAAGGCTTATTATTCTTCTTTTCTCAAATGGAGATAAGAGCGAAGTTCTGATAAGTGCTTGCAAGTGCAAGCCTTGTTAATTATGAACTGCAGTTGGTTAATTAGCAGTGGAATTCAAGTAGATTATTGTGATTCTTCTTCCTTTTCTTTTAATCCATAGGAAGTGCTGCAAGTCTTTATATTAAGTGCATGTTGCCATATTAGTAAATGCAAATTTTGTGTCGGGAACAAGCATGCAGTATGTAATTTTCATTGAACATGGTGCAAGAATTTTTCTTACCTTTCTACAAATGAAAAGAGGATCAATTCGAAGGTCTAATGTTCTTCCATTTTCTTATCTCTTTCATCTTAGGCATGTATGATGCAAGATTTATCCCCAGATCCTTTTATTTTGCACGAAGTTGTTAGATTCAATAAATCTAAATATGTTTATAAAATAATTTGCATTTAGGTATGCTATTGATAAAAAATACGTATGGATTCTTTTTTAAGGATTTAGTACTTCTAAGCTTTAATACACTCAAATTTAATTGTGTATTTTTGTAGGTAAAAATCTGTATATAAGTGTATACTTAAAAATAACAAATATTTAGTTATATAACAAGAATCCCATTAAACTCATTTTTCATATAACTGTGATGCCATTAATTTCTAAAATATTAATATGTGAGTTAATTTATCGAATGAAATTAATGTTCATGGAAAAACTAAATCCCACATTAATAAGGATTAGTAAATTTAGAAAACAAATGCATGAATCATAGCAAGAAGTTCTCTAATAACAAGTATCATAAAAATATATATTGATGTTGACTAAAAAGTTGTAAAAAAATAAAGAAATATCTTTAAGGGACTAAATATTGCATGCTTATGTATGAAAGACCATTTGGATACTCTGATGTCATCTCAACATTCCTATAATACATGCAATGTCAAGTCTTGTACGGACCTAAGCATGCATAAGGCTTTTTATAACAGAAGTATATGGAATGTTCATTTTTTTCCCTTTCAATGATATTTTTTAAGCATTAGTTCAAATGAAACATATCATCTTTTATAATTCGAGTTATACTTGGTTAACAATCTTTCATTTAAAATCTCACTAAAACTTTATTAATATAGATTTTTTGAGATAGACCTAAAACATCTTTAAAACTATCTCAGCAGATCTTAATACCAATGATATAAGATGTTTTACTCATATCTTTCATTTAAAATTTGTAGGGAGAACTTGTTTCACCTCATGCAACAAATCCTTTATCATTTGTTGCAAGTAGAATATCATCTATATATAAAATAAAAAAACAAATTTTACTCCTATTAAATTTTTGGTATATATATTGATCTATGATGTTTTCTATGGCTCAAATGAAGAAAGTACATCATGGAATTTAAATTATCATTATTAAGATGCTTGTTTTAAACTATATATGAATTTCTTGAACTTGCAGACTAAATGCTCACCATCATTAGAGGAGAATCATTCAAGTTGTTTCATGTAAGCCTTCTCCTTTAGATCTCCATTAAGAAATGCAATTTTCTTATTTATTTGTTGCATTTCCAAGTCAAAATATACTACTAATATCAAAATAATATGTAGAGAATTTTTATTAAATATAAGGAAAAAAGTCTATGTAATCGGTTCCTTCCTTTTGAGTGAATCTCTTAGCAACGAGTCATACCAAATCTTTTAATGTTGTCCAATAAGTCCATCTTTCTCTTAAAGACATATTTGCATCCAACAACTCTTGCATTATTTGACAACTTAATAACATCTAAACACTGTTACTTTTTATAGAATTCATCTCTTTCTTTATGGTATTGTATCAAAATTATGTTTCTATGCAACTTATAGTATATAAAGATGATTTAGGATTATGTTTACTCCAATGTTATGGTCAGATTCTTATAAATACATAACATAATCATTAAGAATTGTTTATCTTTTCATTCTAGTAAATCTTCTCAATGTTGTACCATCATCTTTTTGAGAAGTATGTGGTTCAACTAGTTGTTAAAAAATTCTTGGTAATGCTTGAACTACCTGATCTACTAGAATTTAATGGATATCTTCACACATGTAGATACCAAGTTGGTGTTCAACATTTTGAAGCAACTTAATAACTTCTTTTAAATTATTGTAAAAGGAATTTTATTAAATAATAATTTTAGCATGAAGTTATGAAATAAAGGAGTAGTTCAATGCCTTATTGAATGAGCAAATTTAAAAGATTATTTTCTTATTAATAAAAATAAGTCCTTATTAAATGGGCGAGTTGAAAAAATTATTTTATGATTAACAAAAATAATGTCTTGATAATTGAGTGCACGAAGATGATGATTTCCTGGTTAAGGAAAATAGTATCGTGACATATGGGCAAGTTAAGAGAATTAACTACTTGAGTAATGGGATAAATACTTAGTATAATGGATAATTGTAGAATTTAATTGATTTAAATTGAAGTTAAATATTTGGGTTTGTTAGAAACACTTTTGGTGTTTTCATAAATTTATTTCTATTCAGAAATCATATTAAGAATAATCAATCAAATCATTGAATTACTAAAGATAAGATATTTCATTTAATGATAGAGGAAATACATTAATGCACACGAATATTTAGTCCTTAATTATTTGTTGACACGACAAAAAGATTGATGTCTTCTCCCAAATGCAGGAGTGTCGAAGTAGTAAATAACCCGGCAAGACCGGGGTCGAACCACAGGGAGGTTATTGTATAAATTATAAATAACAATAATAACAATAACAACAATAACAACAATAATAGTAGTAGTAGTAGTAGTAGTAATACTAATACTAATACTAATAATAACAATAATAAAGAAGAAGAAGATGAGAACTTTGAGATGAAATATTAAAGTAAGGATTAAACAATGATAATAACAAATGTCAAAGTTAGAGGTTCTACTAATGGTATGTCAAACAAGTATAATATAAACTCTTATTATTCAATTGGAAACCACACACAAAGGAGGTTCCAATCATATTATAAATTGTTAACATGATTACATTAGTCATCTTATTCAATTAATGCTAATACTTATAAATTTCATCAAGCATTCATGATTATAACTTGTGTTAACAACAAATCAAGTTCCTTTCATAGTCCAGGTGTCGGTTATACCATATAGTATGAGTTATGAAAGTGCCAAACATTTGTTTTACCAAGTGTTATACAACATAAATCAAGATTAATCATTTAATAAGCAAAGTATTAAAGAGTGAACAAGATAACAAATATAAAACACGTTAATATCAAACATTAAAGCCCATATTAAGTTTATACCATACTTATTCTTACACCATTAATGTAGCCTTTTCACTTTGACATAATTAACTTAGCTAGACATAATAAAAGAAAGAAAAATAGATAAACAAAATAAGAACATCAATAAGATAAGAGTTACCAAAGCAAAGGAAAGGAAATGAAAGACATAAATTTGATATTAATGAAAACAAAGCATAAACATTACAAAGAATACAAAGAGAGAAAAGAAGAGCATGATCTTGATCTGGACACCAAGATGCCTAAATGCATGGCAAATGCCTCCTTTTATAGGCCAAAATTAGGAACTATTGATTTGATGATTAATTGATAAGTGGGTGGTCAACCCTTGATTTGGTGACAATCCTTATCTTCTCTTGTCTGCCCAAAACATCATTGATGACGTCAAAATTAGAGCCACTTGAAAACATGAAAGTTCTAGGAAATTGTCTTAGCTTTCTTGTGTAAAAACTTCAGCTCATTTTGACTTCTAGAACTCCAGATATGGCTAAAATACTGAATAATGCTCGGGCTGGAGGACAAATTCGGGCTTCTTTGTTGTTACAATAATTTGGACTTGAAAATGACATTTTCAGATCTTGGGCTCTATATGAAAGTTGTAGGCCTATATCTTACCTTTCCATCTATATAAAGTAGACCTAAATCTGAGATTTATAGCTCTAGATATGACTCAATTATCGAACAGTGTTCTGGTTTGGATTGCACCGACATCTCTTTTCCAAGTTTGATAATCTCTTTGCCTTTGCAATTGAAGTTCTTAAAGTTATCAATCAATCCTTTCATTTATGTGATAGGCCTGCATTTAAAATGGATATTTACCACAAATTAAAGGTATCTTATATTATTAGATAGATTATTATGAAACGTACTTTAGTTAAGGAGTTATTGATACTTTAAGTGCAAAATGATGATATAATACCATGATAAAAATGCACTTTTGAGTACTAATCATTTGTTCATCGTAATGTTCAATTTTAACCATGCTTAATATGATTATATCTTTAGGTACATTGCACCCTTGAATTGAAAAGTAGATGCATGAATAAATAAATTTGTTAAGTAATTGATGTTTTTAGAAGAATCAATATTTTGTTGTAATACACTCTTGTGTTTAAGAATTGTAATATTTAACTTAATAATTTATGTATGATTAAATTTTATTAAGTTGAATTATAGTTGATTGTATATATATTTTCAACATAATTACATTTGAAAGAATTTGATGCATGTCATGAATTAATTAGCTTTAAATAATTATTCTATAGAATATGAAAATGATAATTTGATATTATGGTTGAGTTTTAAAGGTCTAGATGATAAAACAATTATTGTTATTGATGTTTACAAGTTAAGAAATTTTGAATATATATATTTGTGTGTGTGTGTATTTTATTATTCGTGATTATATACAAAATATGTTTTCTTGCAAATCAGTTAATAATTCTATTTCTTCCTCCAAAATAGATATGTTGTTTGATTATATGTTTTTTGATTCTACAATATTTTGTTAAAGTATTGGTTTTTTTTTAATATCTTACTTTTAGGAGATTAATTATTATAAATAAGGTATGTCAATTTATGTATATTTTTAATGATACATGTTGGGTTATCACTAAATATGTTTTGTGTTATTTAAAAGGTATAGTTTTTTGTGGTTTGTATATTGCTTATAGCTCATCCTTCTCTTTTAATGGTTATATAAATATTGATGGACCGGTAGTTTTGATGATAGTAAGTCTACATGTACTTCTCTTGTGTATTTCAACACTATATTAATTTTTTAAAAATTCAAATATTTAATTAACAAAATTTCATCAATTAACTATACACTAGCTAATCAATCATGTATCGTAATTGTGTAATGATATTCAATTAATTTGATAGGTCATGTATATATGGCAATGTAAATATAAAATATTTATTTTTTATTTTTTCATTTTATGGATGGGCTGTTCTTAGATTACTTTTTATATTAGGAATCAAATCTAAATTTATCTCCCCATTAAAAACAAATTATCTATATTATAATTAAATGATTTGTAGAAGTTTTCATTCGTATGTTTGGCTTGGGAGTTTTTGAACTAGCTTGATAGCTAAGAAAAAAAAGAGTTGTACGACTATAAAAAAATAAAAGTTATTGATTACTAATATTGATAGGTGCAACTCAATTAATCAAGTTTTAAATTTGTTTATTAAAAATCATCAATTCAAGTCTTATAAATCTCAAGGCCGCTGGAAATTTATATGATCATTAACTTTAGAGTTCATATGATTAGTTGAAATACGTGTAAGCTAACTCTAACATCCATATTAATAATAAATAAAAAAAAGTTAATGATGGCTATTCTTTTAGTCGTAGGCTCACTGTGAAATGCAGGGTGTTTTTGAGAATGTAATAGTAGTGATAATTTGAAATATTTTTATTTAAAATAATTTTTTTAAAAAAATTATTTTTATTTTCAGTTTATTAAAACAATATGAAAATATGATTTTTTTATTTTAAATAAAAAAATTAATATTAAAAAAATCAGTTTACATCATATTTTTAAACACAATCAAATAAATATATCGTATATAACCTTGGTTTGTATTACTAAGCTATTAAATTATTTGGTGTATAGCGGGGAAAAAAGAGTAGAAGAGAAGTTTCAAGATTATAGCCGACGCAGAGAAAATTTTGAATGAAAAAGTTATGAATAATCAATTTTCTAGAAAATAAATTAAACATGTTTATACTATTCATAGATCTAAATTCTTATTAAAGTTACATGGTTAATAAAATCTAACTAGCGTAATAGCTCACAAACCAAATAAAAAATGTAAAATAACTTATAAACATAAAGAAAAACACAAACAACAAATATCCTAGATCTAATTCTAGATACGTTCCGACCTCGGTTGGCTCACGTCAATTATTCTTACAAGAAACAAAGCTTGTAGAATGTTTTGATAAAATTTAATGTCAATTCATTGATTGGATCGAAAATCATACACGTTAATTTTATCAGAAAAAGGTTTGTCATGCTCATATTTGTTTTGGACTTGGAATTGTTAATACGCATATGATGTTACCTAATATTCATTTTCCAGATACAAATTGATGAGGATGGATAATTCCCGGTAACCTCAGTTAAAGAGTATATTTTGGTTTTGTGCACAACGCCTTGATTAATTTCTATCTGCCTCTTCTCCTGTAAATGATCAAACTATAATTTGGATTGAGTTAAGAGTTGAAGAGGAGGGTGATTAACCTCAGAAGCTGGTTCGGGATAGCTAGCTAGCTAGCTAGCTAGTAGCCTCCTATATATGAGTTGATCAAGATCATAGCCTTTATATGCATGCGGGGTTATGGCTTGAAGCCTTTAATTTAAACCATATTGATGGTTTAATTCTGACTTTATGTTTTGTTTAGTAAGAAGAAATGGAAAATAAAGGAAAGTTCTGTAGGAAAACCAAAGATTGGAAATGTTGGAAAATAAACGAAGTCCCAGCTGAGA
Organism: Populus ilicifolia; assembly: GCA_015708895.1. Taxonomy (NCBI): domain Eukaryota; kingdom Viridiplantae; phylum Streptophyta; class Magnoliopsida; order Malpighiales; family Salicaceae; genus Populus; species Populus ilicifolia. Next base: position 844,629 of record SRLM01000287.1, on the reverse strand, counting down.
CCTATATCGGTTCTCATTTTCACTTCAAACAGAGATGATCATTATACCATACTTTGTTATTTAAAAACTTGAAACAATATCTTGATGATAAAATAAATTAACAAATGGAAGGGAAAAAACCGTCCAAAAAGATGACAATGAAGCTATAGACACGTTGAGCCATGGTGCAGCTGGAGTTCAAGAACGATATGCAGTAGTCTTGAATGGGAAGTGTTCGCGTCTTGCAATGAACACTAGCAAAGAGGAAGCAAAAAAGAAGCAAAAAGATGATATAGATTATAGGCCCATGCTTTCAGTTCGAAATTCATGGGACATTATTATATACTTACTGGACAGTTTTCTATGATTCGGCTTTATTATAAAGTCTTAACAGCCCATCGATGCCTCTTTCTCTGTCAGGTGAACCTGCAAGCATAGCGATGACATACCCTCTCTCCCAAACCCTTGACCACACGCCACCTAATGTGTTAAAAATCAGGTCATCTTCAAAACTTGATGGAACATAACTACATATCACTCAACTCCAAACCAAGAAGCGTTGCTTGAGGTGCAACACTCTTTATCTTGACGAAGATAATTCCCCAATTGCCTGCTCTTTCCATGGCCACACCACAGGTATTCAACTATGCATATTCCTCCTCACCAACTTGCTAAAGGAGTTCCCTGTCTTCCATTTTTATATGGGAGTCTTATGCTTGCAACGTTTTGTGCAGGGGAGAAGGGGTTATTTTCTGTCTCCTCCTCACCAAGGGATTGACGGAGAGTGGAGCGACCGCTCCGGAGTGATAGTGTATAAATGGAATGACAAGAACAATAGACCAAAAACTGGAAGTGTCAACTGGAAGAAAAGATGGAGTTGCTGTGCTGAGTATGATGAAAATGCCTCACCTTGTAGACGAGGGTGGCATGTCTCATATGATGATGGCTTCACCTTGTATTAGCCCGAATTGGCTTGTAAGCAAAATCCAGAAGCACAACAATTGCAAATCCTGAAGGATATCAAGAGTTGTGTTGTGTATGTTTCTTTGTTTTTATGTACCCATATGTAAAGCATCTTGGATGAAGTGGAAATGCAAATGCAAGCATGTTTCATATGATATCTTTCTCTTCTTTTTTATTTTTGGCTAAACAGAGCAATTTGATTTGTTTTGGCTTTTTGATGCGTTCAACAGCCACAGTTGCTTGTAAGCTGTAAGGTATGATTATAATTGACAGAATATAATTTGATGGGTCAAATGCTTTGCTTTTAAGCTAGAATTCAAAGTATTCTACTACAGGATACATGTAAAATTAAGCTTCCACATAGTGGGTAACTATTGCAGCAAAGTTTGGTAAATCTTTTTGGGAAAATAACATAAGTGAGAGTTGTAACAGGGGTTGATACAAAATTCATGTCTCTTTAAATATTTACAAAAATTAACTTAAAATTTAATAATTAAAAGATAACATTCAAGGTTTAATAGCTAAGAAAAAAAATTAAAGTGTCAAGGGAGAGAACAATAGGAAAAAGAAAAAATAAGTCATTAGGAATGTATCAAGCTCTGTTTTAACAAATCCAATCAGTTACAAAAAATTTAATGAAACAATTTTAATCACATCTTGAAAAATCACCAGACAAGGTTTTAATTAACTAGAGATTTTGTTTAGTGTTGGTGTAGGTTTATTTATGACTTTGTATGGTAGTTTTTCAAAATATAATTAAAATTGTTTTATTAGGATCTTTTTAACAATATTAGATATATATATAAAAAAAGAGTTTAGGTGTATCTCCCATGACTTTTTTCTTCCATATATTTCTGTTTTATATTACATCATCTCATCTCTTCTTTCCTTTTTACCATTGAATTTTAAATTTTATTTTTCAACTATTGAAACCACATAAAATTTTAGATTAATTTTTATTTAGGATAATTAATTTATATAAGATATAAATTTTAGTTTTGACTAAACAACTGTTAATGTTACGTAAGAAATATATACAGATATTCAGAAATGTGGTTATACTCCAACTATATTATTTTTCAAATACTTTTCCTGCTTACCAATGTTATTCTCCTAAATTTTTTACCACTGAGTCTTCTTCTTCTTCTTTTAATCCCAGAGTCCCCATTAACCGAAGCTATAAAATTCCTTGGCAGTCTGTAAATATCTATCCTGTAATTGTGATGCCGGGAACATTGTTGGAGTGTGTTTTGATTTTTTTTTTGAAAAAAAGTGGCAGCAGAAGCCAGAGGTCATGCAGAAGCCAGCAGAGAATAGGGAATTCGTATAATATGCATGTCTATCCAGTATGAAAGCTCATGTTTCAGGGCAACGTCTCTCTCCCCTTCCTCCTACATGACTTAATCTTGATACTCGAAGCAGTTGATGGAGATCCATCCATAGTGAACGGCTCCACTATATATAGTTAGGGCCAGCACTATGAAATATAATAATATTATATATATCTATAAAATATATTAAACTAGTAGATAAGTGTAGCTTGTATGGTGGGAGAAATGGGCAAGTGGGTTTTGAAGAATGATGGGGTTCGTGGTGGCTTTTAGGTGGAGGAGGAGGAGATGTGGGTAGATAGAGAGAGAATGGTCCACATGGGATCGGCTAATGGTGGATATGGTGCTGCTTGTGTTCTATCTTTTTTTTTTTTTATTAACGTCGGTGTCTGAACCAGCTTTCACGTATCACGATTAATCCCACAGGTCCTGAAATTAACTATCAGAGCTTGTGTTCTATCTTCTATTCAAGCAATGAGGAGATAGAAGGTTCATCGGAGCAAAGTATTGTTGCCAATGTTGTTGGACCAATAAACACCTGCCAGGTCATGTTCTGCACTCGGGTGTTTTGCTTAGATTTTTTGGATGGTACTGGTTAGGAAATGCATTGTTCAATTTCGCAAATTTTGTTGAGAATCAGTTTTGCAAAACTGATTCAATAACACTTTACAGTTATTTTTTTATTTATTTTCACAGCTGGAATATTCTCAAGCTGGTATTGGTTAAACCTACTTCTCCGGTTCAGTGGACTGCATGCACCGGAATTAAAACTCCCGAGGATATTTGTTAAAAAGTAGCAAAATTAAAATTGATTAAAAAAAAAAAACGATGCGAGGGATCGAACCCCGTGCCTCTCGCATGCAAAGCTAGCGCTCTACCATTTGAGCTACATCCCCGGAGGATCGGTGGAATTATTTAATTCTGTAATAAAATTGTCTCTTGTTCTTTTAAATTCAATTTAGCTACTTCCAGGCATATGGTAGTGGAGTCTCTTTAAAAAACCTGATTCGGGAATGTTTCATTCGTAAAGATTCAAGCACATGCGATCAATTCTAGTTCATGCTCTATCATCCATGGCTGCAAATATAATCTTGCCTCTAGGTGTATATAACATGTTCGAGTTCATGTTATTCACACGTAGTTTTATCATTATTATTGGTCTCAATTAAAGAGAGAGTTAAGAAAATATTAGGGAGTGAGTTTTCTTTGTCGAATTATTGAATATAAAAGCATTGTTTGATCACCCAAAAAAGAGAAGGGAAGACAATGCCAAGCCACTAAACTAAAGGTAGGAGCCGAGGGAGAGAGGGATCAAACAAAATAATTCTAAACTTATAACTGGACATGTTTCTCATTTAACAATTCCAAATTCAATAATAAAGCGACCAAACAAAATAATTTAGTATTTTAAAATTTAGAAAAAAAACAAAAAACTGTTTAAAAATTTATTTTATTTTTTTCTTTAAATTACTTTTATTGATTTTTTAGATCATTTTAATATGTTAATATTAAAATAATTCTTTTAAATTTTATTAATATATTTTAAAATAAAAAATAATCAATATCATAATCCCAAACCATTTATTAACTTCAACGCTAATAATATGAAAGTGTAAAGATGGTTATATATATATATATATGATTAATGTTGTCTCCTAACAATGAGTTTGAGTCATTGAAGATAAGAGCAAGCAATTAATCTTACCTTAAATAGTATCATAACCCAAAAAACCATCGAACTCCACAACGTGGTTTGGTCACACGGCTACTATTACTTCAGTCATGTTTAGAGAAGCAATTGAATTATTTTTCAATTTTTATTTTTTTTTAAATTATTTTTAATTAGCTAATATTAAAAATAAAATTTTTAAACAATAAAATATTATTTTAATATATATTTTAAAAAATAATATCAATCACATTCCAGACATCTCTTTGAGCACGTAGAAGCGTGCCGCCTGAAACAAGTGATAAAATTACACAAATACCCCCTTACTTTTAATAATCTCACTACGATCCCTCAAAACTAGCCAATTTTTGTTTTTATACAATCCATCCTTCCTCTTCAACAACCGCCAAAATGAACCCTAACAATTAGGCGATAAAGCGCCCCAATTGGAAGATAGATAGAGAATAGGGGAGCGAGGGAGAGAGACTCTTTTTTTGTAAAAATTGCAAAGTCACATGAGCGACGACACCCGTCTATTTCTCTTCCGTTCCATCTCCTCCTCTAGTTCTCCTTTTCTTTTCTTTCCAGCTTCCACTGTTAATCATTATATAATAATAATAATAACCATTTAAACAAATACAGACACCAGACAGGCTAGGGTTCCAGTTATCCTTTCTTTTTGTTTTTATAATAAAATCGTTTTCCTTTTCTTTCAGATTAATATCCTTCTCCATGTCTAAAAGGTAATTAATTCTCTAACCTTTTCAATTTTTTTTTGCTTTGTTATTTTTTCTTGGATTTTGCTCATGTTCTTGTTCTTGTTTGTTTGATTAGTGATCATCAATTCGTGATTAAAGCATGCTTTTCAGCTTTTAGTTGATGGCGTGTTTATTTTAATAGAATTGTAGGGAAATGATTAAAATATTAGTGGTTAAATTTATGGAATAGGAAGTGCTAGACTTTGTTTTTCAAGATTGAGCTTTTGTTTTGATATGGTTGATTCTCACGTATTTAGTTGAATGATGATACGAGGATGCAATAAGGTGGAAGATGGGGTTTTGCTTTTTGTTTTTTCGTTTTGGTTATGGGGGTACGAATGAGTTCTATTGATCATGATTTTGTGGTTTTTTTTTTAATTATTGTTTCAGGGTACTTTGCAAGTTTTTTGCTCATGGGGCATGCTTGAAAGGGGAGCATTGTGAATTTTCACATGATTGGAAAGATCCTCCAAATAATGTAAAGACTATGCTTTAGCAATGGTTATTTATTTATTTTATTTTTTTCATTTCTGTGTTTGATTGTTTATATGCAGTGAAATGATTGTGATATTTAATTGTTTGCTAATGCAGATTTGCACCTTTTATCAAAAAGGTATCTGCTCGTATGGTAGTCGATGCCGATATGAACATGTTAAACCTTCTAGGCCTGAATCTACTGCATCATCTTCGTTGACAGTTCGTCGTCAACCTCTGGGCTCAAATTCTGTGTCCTTGGCCCTTCCTGCAAGAAATGTATTGAATGGGGTGACAAGAGTACCGGGTGTTCCTCCAGAGCTTTCAAGTAGACCCTTTATTGCTCCCACTGCACCAGAATGGAATTTGGAGTCTGCACAGCATGACTTCTTGGAAAATGGTGAGGTTATGGAGCCCAGGAATGTTAAACCAGCTGACCGATCTATCTGTTCATTTGCTGCTGCTGGTAGTTGTCCTCGTGGAGATAAATGCCCCCATATTCACGGTGACTTGTGTGCCTATTGTGGAAAGCAGTGCTTACACCCTTTCAGACCTGAAGAAAGAGACGAACATTTGAAAGCATGCGAGAAGAAGCAAAAGAACCTTGATTTGTTAAAATATAGTCAAGAAATAGAATGCAGTGTATGCCTGGATCGTGTACTTTCAAAGCCCACGGCAGCTGAACGAAAGTTTGGTCTGCTATCAGAATGCGATCATCCATTCTGCATATCATGTATTAGGAACTGGCGCAGTAGTTCCCCAACCTCTGGAATGGATGTCAATACTTCATTGAGGGCTTGCCCAATATGTCGCAAGCTTTCATACTTTGTCATTCCAAGCGTTATTTGGTATTCCTCTAAGGAGGAAAAACAGGAAATTGTTGATACCTACAAGGCTAAACTCAGGTGATTTTCTTGTCATAAGTATACTGCTTCTTTACCTTCTACCCAATTCCTGGATCATCGTTATATTTTTGGATAACTCTGTAAGAATTTGTGAAATTTATGTTCTGATATTCGAAATGTTTTAAGACATAACTGTTGTTTTTCTTGATAAGGCGAAAAAGGAAAACTGAAACATCTTGCATATTCTCAGAGAAGATTGGTTGGCTATTTTGTGATGACGTGTAGGCTATTAGTTTCATGTATATAAATTGTACTGGTGACTAAAAACTAGGTAGATAACCAAAAAAACTCTTCAAGATTTTTTTAATTTGTTGAATAATAATATAATTACTTTGAGTTTTATAGGTCAATAGATTGTAAACACTTCGACTTTGGGAATGGGAACTGCCCATTTGGAACCAGCTGTTTTTACAAGGTAAAGTGCCCTCTTGGTCTGTTCATTGGAATGTTATGTTGAGATTCTCATTGTAGTGTGGACATTTATCTTCTGTCAACTCTTCTTTTGCTCATTAAATGCTAGACAACCAAAAACTATCTATCATCTGTAGATGCGTTTGCCCCATTTTTTCTCCTTTTCCCTGCTGCTGAATGCTTCTCTTATTGGCTTCTAACATGTGCCGCAAGGCAGTAACCTCGGATATGTTCAAGACTCCTTTTTTTTTTTTTTTGTCTTTAATGTTGGTTTTCACACGTGCACACATATTTTTTGGTGCTATATATGTGCCTTTGTGGCGGCCTTACACAGTCCTGCTGGGGTTAGGAAAGTGTGGAAATGGCTTTTTTACAGAAAGTAGAGTTAGATTCCAAGCCCTAGTTTTCTTTTCTATATCTTTTGCATGCATAAAGGGGTGTCCTTCCCCTCCCTTGTGATCCCATTCTTCTCTTGTAGCGAGCATGATTAGCTTTCAGCCCTTTGGACTGAAAGTGAAGACTTTACCAAATAAACTTACTGGTAGCAGTTATAGTGCCACAAGTGGAGAGGAGCATATGGTGCTTTAGGAGGAAGGGAAGGATTCAATTACTTAGATGATATACTATTGCCATTATCTTACACATCTAAAAGACTTTGCCTTTCTTATTTAGCTACACTGCATATGAACAATGAAGCTCCTCATTTTTTTTTTTGAGTTTCAAATTTTTCTCTCTCTAGCAATTAGACCCCTCTACAACCTAAGAAGATGAAATTAGGCTTGAAATTATGATAAAAAATTTAAAATAGCAATTTAAAAGATAAAAGACTAAAATGTGAAACACGAAAAAGAAATATGGCTAATTCCAAATTCTTGACAATTTTTATTTTGGTATACAAGTTCATTTTATTTACTTTTTAGTCTATGGGTTAGAGATAGTAGAGAGAAACTAGTCTGAAAATGGCAAGGAGAGAGAAAGTTGTCGGTTTTCATTCGATGAAAGGAGTTTGATGGTGGTGGTTTTAGACCTTCTTGTTGTTTGTAAAAGTTGATGGACTTGAGAGAGACTTTTTTAAGGTTTGATTTTGTGTTTTTGAATTGTTTTAAGGGTGTTTTGAGTTGGGAGATCTTAAGGTCAAAATTAAAAAAAGCCCATGTGCGCAGCCTAGGCTTTTTAATTCAAGCCAGGCTCGTGCCCATGGCCTGGCCTATTTGGTTTTTCTTTCAATTTAATTTTTTTTCTAAATTATTTTATTTGAAATATCATAATTAAATAAATATATTGAATTTTCAAATTCATTAAGAATATATTTGAGTTATTATTTCAAATTTGGTTTAGAATTTAGAAATTGAATTCAAAATATCTGCATTTTCAAATTATATTAGATTTGAGTGGAGTAATTTATTCTATGAATTGTATCTTAATAATAACCTTTTAATCATAATAAAAAAAAATTATTTTAATGATTTTCATGTTCATATTTCTATTTGATTAGGGTCATGGGTTCTAGGGGATAGCTTTGGTTGGCCTGTGTTGATCGAAGATGTCAGCTCAATAATTGAAAAAAAAAAAATTTAGATACATTAAAATTTTAGTTCATAATCAAAATCTTACAAATATAAAATACATTAGTAACTCTGGTACATTTTTCTTTATGCTCTTTTTTTTTAAAAAAAATCTGAACTGCAGCATAGCATGGTCCTGTAAACAAATATTGTCTATGAGTTTCGGTGCATGTTATGTTCAATTTATGTCTGTCTGTCCATGCAATCTACAAAGGAGGGAGACATAGTAACGAATATGCTTATTCTAGTGGTGCATGTGAATATCTCAATCAATTGACTTATGCTGGCATTACAGAATCCATTATGTGTTGTCTGTATGTATTTAATCATTGTTTAACATTTTGCTATATGCTGTTCATCTTTGGTGACTAGCAGCATGTACTGTGTTATATAGGTGTTTACAGTTTTATAGGAATTTTTGTTGTTGCTAGCACATCATGGTAGACACAGTTGTCAAGGTATGAAGGAACACTGCACAATCTGGCTTATCTTGAGAAAGCATGAGTGCACGGTACAAATGTGATGCCAAGTGAATCTTCATTCAAGAATGACCAATTGAATTGAAAATGTTTACAAATCAAGAAACAATGAAATTCACTTGGTATCCACAAAAGCAGTGAAATGCTGTTTATAGAAGCACCACTGCATTTTTGGGATGAAAAATGCAACAGGATGCCTTGTCAACTTAGCAAACAGAAGTAGCAACCCATCTTGATACGTATCCACTACCTGCTATTATCTCATCTGCCTCTGATCTCTATCATCATCTTTCCATTGCACATGCAACCACCCTGTTCTTGATGTTTTGCAACAACCTCCATGTTGTTCTTCTACCCATCATTTATGCACCTTTAATGATGTTTCTGATTACCATTCCTTCACTACATTTCTTTTGCATATAGGTCTCCACCTTGTATCTACGAGAATTAATATATCACAGACCCTCTCCATGGATGCCGTGTCCATGCACAAATCTTTTGTGCTGAGGATCAAGTGATGAAAACGGCTTTTTTAGCAGTTTAGCTGGATCTTAGATCAGGCTACTCTATTCAGTGATCATGACAATTATCTATTTTGAGCATGAGCTTACATATGTATATTTCAAACCAATTTAGCATGCTGGAAACATTTCTTCTGCTTTATCTTTTGGGTTAGTCTTTTTGGCTTTCTAGCTGCTCTTTTTTACAATCACATTGGGAAAGATGGAACTTGCAATTTCTTAATTGTTTTTCTTTTGTATTTACGAATATTTATTTGTTCTGATTAAAGTGTTGTTTTTTCTGCTTTTGTTTTGGTTCTCTTTTGTGGTATGTTTTTGGCAGTTTTGCTTGGAAGTTAACCAGCTAAGAAATTGTATTGTAAATAGACAAGATTTCAAGCACCTGCTTTTGTTGCATATTAGTAATAAGAAAAAAAGTCTTTTGTTGTGCTGTTAATGCATGTGGATTTCATAATGATTCTGTTTTCAGAAAGTTATTCTGTTGCTCTTAAAATTTCTCTGACTAACTGTTATACTCGAGAAAGCAATTTCTGATTGATGAAGTCAAGCTATTCTTGTTTATGTTTTCTTCCAGAGTAGAAGGTACCAGACCTTTGATGGTTTATTAAGTGGGACTACTGGTAAAACGTTACTTTGGATTTGATAGAATTTGAATCAACAGCCTTGAGCCAAAAAAAAAAAAAAAAAAACAAAGAAAGAAAGGAAGTAGGAACATGAAATTGTATTGTTGCATGGATGGGCCACTAATGATGGCTTGGTATGTGACCATAAGAAGCAACATATGATATGGTATCATGAATGGATAACTTCTCAATCATTTGTTGCTTTTCTTCACATTTTATGCTAACAATTTCAGTGTCTCATAAAGTTCTTGATCATCGCTATTCTCAATTTGCAGCATGCATATCGAGATGGCCGCTTGGAGGAAGTTGTTCTACGTCATCTTGGAGCTGATGATGGACAGACTGTGATAGCTAAAAATATCTGGTTCGCTTTGATCCTACTCTCTTAATGTTTCACATAAGTAGCTGATGACACTCATGTCTTTCATTTATCTTACTGTTGTGTTTGATCTCTTCCATTAATAATTTGTTTTATTCTCAGGCTGTCTGATTTCCTAGGTAGCTTACAAATAAGGTGAGCTGGTGGTGTTTGAATGCTTTTAAAGGTAAGTTTAAAGTTGTGAGCAGTGATTTGGTTTTTCAGATCCCTGATTTCTAAACTGTACATGCCTGAGCATTCTGTCATGAGCACATGCTAGTGTTATGTGGACAGACATGCATGCTTGTGCAACATCTGTCTCTTAATGGTCAAAGTAACTGTGCCTTTAACCACCTCAAAATATGCAGGATATCTATCAATGTCAAGACATGCACTCAACTTTATTGTGGAAGGTCTTCAATCTCCAGTGCCGAATCATGTTGTTTGTGAGGTAAATTGCCTTGTGAGTATTATATTCCACACCTATCAGTTTATCCTGTATGATAGACTTTCTTAGGTTTTGCATTTAAAAATGTTCTCTTGTGTTTTTTAAGTTTAGGTTTGACTTAACATACAAATTTCTAGTGAAAATGCATGGAATTCTCCCAATCTTCCTGGCTCTAACTACATAACTTGTATTGTGATAATTTTGTTTACTAACCATCAGCAGCTATACCATTCACCATTTCTTTCCTTGGATTTCCTTGTGAAACCTGAGCTGATGTGATTTCATGAAATACTTCGACTCTGTTCAAGGGTTCATTCTTCAGAAATATCATTTAAACATGTGAACATGACGGAAACTTTGAGTCTCATTATTCCTGTGATGTTTCCTTTTATACTTTCTATAGTTGCTCTCACCTTTGGAGTTCTGTTCTGGTAGGTTCTCTTCTAGGGATTTAAAGGACCCTCTGGGGTTGGAGGTGGCGTGCATAAAATTCAGTTTGGGGTGGAAATTATTTGTCATCTTAAGATAAACTTAAAAGTTCGCAAAGAATTACTTAGATTTTCCTTGTGGTTGAATAATAAGTGGGTGCTTTGAGTCACTCTCGAATTTAAACATTTATGGGTGGGTACCATGTAGGCCTTATTGCGATATCCCCCTTGTATCTACTTTCTCACAATTTAAAGAGTTTTTATGCTTCCAAAAACCCTCAAGAAATTTTGTGTCAAATGTAGGATGGCTTTCTGGAGGAGACTAATTTGTGGGAAGCTGAAAGACGTGCCGTTGTGTCATTATAAGCTGCATCTTAAGTTATTTTGAAATAATAAAACGAAGAACATGTCAAGGCATTGAAAGGTTTTGAACAGCGTTGATAAATTATGTACTTGTGAAGGAAAATGATTTGAATAATGGATGTTTCCTATTATAGTTTGCTTCCCTCACACCAGAAAGGACGGCGGATTTTGCCCTAATGGTTTGTAATAATTTGAAGTTTTGAGGACAGTGTCAGGATGTTGCGGTGCATCATACTGGTGTTGCGTCTGTGTAAAAGTTTTCAACTTTGAGGTATACATGATATTTGATACAATGTAATTCATTTGTACCTAAGCCATGTACATCTTATGACGATTACAAAGTGGAATTTATTTTACCGCTTCCATCACAAAGCTTGACATTGTTGGTGGCATTTGTTTGGTTCTCGACCTCCACATCTCATATGCTATTTTCTTATTCAAGGTCCTCTTTGTTATGTTTGCTTCAGATACGATATTTTCACACAAATTGCTTAATCTATGTATGGAATCTAATGTGAAAATAGGTCCAAGTTCGTATTGACAGAATTCTAGATGCTAGATTTCTATGTGGACCGGATTTTTTTCTTCTGTTTTAGGCCAGAATTCTTGTGTGTGGTAGTTTATTTGGTGTAAATGCTCATGTTGTGTTTTTGGGTTAAATTCTAGGTTGAAAGCCCAATTAAATCAAGCGGGACAAAGTTGATTCAATTTTGTTATAATACAAACTATAATAAAGTCCTACAGGAAGGTCATTAATAACAAGACTAGATGATCTATCAAATAAACTTAAGGATAAATTATAATTGACTAGCTAATTCATTATTGAATTTGCTTTTTTATAGACATGAAACGCATGCACCTCCTAATCTTTTGATAATAAATCTCTTGTCTATATAATTAAATATAATTAAATTATAGTTCTTGGCAATGTTAATCTTATCTTTAATGATTGAATCAACAACCAAGGTAGAATCTAATTTCAAAATAATTTGTTGGAATACCTTGGACCAAGCTAATTTCAAATAATTGATAACTCATAATTCTATACATATTATATACATGTTAGTTTATAAATCCTAATTAATAAAATCAACAATTCACATTCCCACATCATCTTTTATGGCTCCACTAGCATTACCATCAGCCATTTTTTGATTCTCTTGTTATAATCATTTACATTAATCTCCATCTAACCTACTGGAGGGTATATCCATTGGTTGGGATACCAAACCCATATCATAAACTATATAAGTATATGGACAGAAATGAGGTAACTCCTTATAGTTTTATATATATTAGTATATAAATCTCACTTAATAAAACTAGTAATCCACATTCCCACATCATCCTTTACAGCTCCACTAGCACCACCATCGGTTACTTTTTGGTTCCCTTGTTACAACCATCTACATTAATCTCCATCTAACCTACTGGAAGGTATATTCATTGGTTGGGACACCAAAACCATACCATAAACAATGTGAGTATATGGACAGAAATGACATAGGATGACATAGCTTATCACACTTTGGTTAAGAGATTAAGCCTATTTAAACCTATCTTATTGTTATTTTAATTATTGAAAGTATTTATGCTAAACAATTTAATTTGATGGGTCGAGCCTAATAGTAACATGTTTTAGGGTTTATTATTTATATGTTCCTCTGTTATTTTGTGAGGTAGTTTTGATAATTAATGAAAAATTTACAAACTTTGCATATCTTCAATCCTCATTCCTTTTTTTTTTTGCTTTCATTTTTTAGCTTCTTTTTTAAAAGCTTCTTTATTTTCTTACTTTAATTCTTATTATTTATTGTCTTGCATCAAATTTGGTATCAGAGCATGACTTTTAATTGTTCCTACAATTAAACAATTCACATGCTTATGCTTAACCATAGGTCCAGTTTGATCTAAAAAAATTATACTATTCTGATTTAAAAAACAATTATTCATCAATACTGTTCATCATCAATGACAACAATCAGATTTTCAGTAGTAGCATCTCAGCTAATCACAGTTGTAGACCTACCACTGAGAAGACCTACACATTAATCCATTGATCCAAACTAATTTACTACCTCCTATATAGACCAGTGGCAACCACCATATTTACACCGTAAGAGACATCAATGGATCTCCAACTTCAGCAACCAAACCAGTGGCACAAAACCACCAGTCGTAGCCATCCACAAACTTATCACCACTAATACTGACTAGTGGTTCACCTCAGCAAAGGTAGGGCCCCAACCAGGTCATCCTCTTCAGCACCAACAATAGAGCTTTAGCTACCATTGTCCACAGTGTCCTCGCCTTTAACCACTAATAATAGATAGAGTAGTAGCATTGACTGACAGCAATCACCATTTTCAATAGATTGCAGTTGTCATTACATTTAGTAGTTATGCCTCGCTACCAGCAAATAACAAAAGAAAACTCAACAATTGCAATACAAAAGAAGAAATTCAAGGCAAAATAATTAACCCTGCCATGTCAGCACTCCCGAGGCAACATCTGCATCATCAACCACGTTAGCAGATTCTACCACATCATCTACCATATAATCCTTTAATGCCATATCACCTAGTTAGAAATTCTTTTACCCATTGAATATAATAATTCCTGATATGCTTTTACACTTGTTAACAAAGATTTAACATTAATATTATTCTTTGTGCTTGCCTATAAATAAGTTACATAGTCCGCCTCGCAAATTGAATTACTTTAATTTTAGGTTTGTTTATTAGCATTACGTATCTGATCCTCTTAATTAATTGTGGAGCTTGATTAAATTCATGGGAAAACTGAAACATTATGTTTGGATTACTTGTGTGCATTTAGAGGACTTACATTGCTTGTTTGTGAATTTTCTTAGTTTAATTTGTCATGACTTAGTCTCTATGATATAATAATAATAAAAAATAATAATTTTTTTTAAATATTAGCTGTAATTTAATTTTTTATTTTTACTTGCAAGTGTTATTTGTGATCTCAATCTTAGGATTAGTTTTTGCATGCATTTACGTAGTGGTCGTCTAGTACACAATTTAGAAGTCATAGCTATTATGGACTTAGACTCTAGTAATGTTCTTAGAGATATTCAAGAGCAATTATAACTTATATGAATGGAAATGAGCAACATGTCGAATCAAATGAACAACTTTTCTAAGAGAATAAAGTCCATTAAAACTTTGCAAGTACGATAGTCTAGTGAGAGTGAGCATTCTAATGACAACCATAGGATTCCTCACCGTCATTATAACCAACACCAGGGTCATAATGACTTTGATGACCCTAACAATAGTGAGCATTCCAATGATTACCATCAAATGCAAATTCATCTTAGGAATCATCAATACAACTACAATCAAGATCATCACGATTACAATAACCCTGACGAGCGAGTCATGAGACATATCAAGGTAAAAACCTAAACTTTTAAGGGTGAGCTTGACTCACAGATCTTTGATAGATGGATCCGTGATATGGATCAATTCTTTGGTTGGTATAATCTATCTGAGAATGAGAGGGTAAGATTGGCTGGTATAATCTATCATTAGAGTAGGATTTGTCAAATAGATAAGTGGAAAATGACATTTAAGACTAAGGATGGTTTATATGAATGGCTAGTTATATCTTTTAGCCTTTTCAATGCACCAAACACTTTTATAAGAGTAATGACACAAGTGTTTAAACCATTTATGGGAAAGTTCTTGATGGTATACTTTAATGATTTCTTATTTATAACAAAACCAAGGAAGAGCATTTCAATCACCTTATTCATGTTTGTACCACCCTAAGAAAGGCAAGTTTGTTTGCAAATATCAAAAAGTGTTTTTTCTGTACAGATTAAGTGGTTTTTTTAGGGTTTCTAATGTCATGAAAAGGAGTCTTTGCTAACCCTAAGAGAGTCTAGAAGATAGTAGATTGGCCTGAGCTTAACACTATTTATGGGGTTTATAGTTTTCATGGGCTTACAACTTTCTATTGTCGTTTAATTAAGAGATTTAGTACTATCATGTCACTTATTATAGATTGTTTGAAACAAAGTGTGTTTCAGTGGTGTAAAGGAGCTAATAAGTCTTTTGAGAAGGTTAAGAAAAGGATGACGGAGGCCCTAGTAATGTGCCTACCTGACTTTACTAAGGTGTTTCAAGTAGAATGTAATGCTTTTGCTAGCATAGTCTTTTTTAGTAGAATCATTAGTTTCCATATACATATTTGTTATTCATGTTAAGAAAACAACTATAAATATTTATGTAATCATAAGGTAATTCGCCTTTTATAATTAGGTCGAGATTATAGTTAATAGTAGTAGATTTTATGGAATGTAAATCAAAATTCTTTCTATTTAATGAAAGAGACTCATGAAGGGAGGTTATTCAGCCAAATTCACATAGTATTAGAGCCGTACTTTTGAATCTACATTCTAAAGTCTTGCCTTAGTTTTTCTTGGGTTTTCTTGATTGAGTTTTGGTCAATCCTAGATGCATAGGGCTTTTGGTTTCCTTTTTTTTTCTTTGATTCTTAGTTATCTTTTGGGTTTTGGATTTTTTATTCCTTTTTTTTGTTTGTCAAAACAATGACATCAAAAAATTCTAATTTGTTTAATGTTTTATTCACTAGAAAGAATTATTCTGCCTAGGAATTTTAGTTTTAAGTATTTGTCACGGGGAAGAAATTATAGGGTCATGTGGATGACAGTGATCCAACTCTTACTGATTCTGCAAAGTTGCTTCAATAGAAGGTCAAGGATGCTCGGGTAATGTCTTGGATTTTAGGGTAAGTTGATGCTCTTATTGTTCTTAATCTAAGGCTATATAAAACAACAAAATTCATGTGGGAGTACCTGAAGAAGGTTTACTATCAAAACAACAATGCTAGACGTTTTTAATTAGAAAATGAAGTCTCTAATTATTCTTAATGCAATCTTTCCATTCAGGATTATTATTCTGGTTTTTAGAATTTATGGGTAGAATATACTGATATTATTTATGCCAAAATACCAACCAAATCTCTTTCTGTTGTTCAATAGGTTCATGAGCAAATCAAGTGCGTTCAATTTTTAATGAAATTACAATATGAATTTGAGACTACTTGCTCATATTTAATGAATCGAGATCATTTACCTTACTTGGATATTTGTCTTGGAGAATTACTGCGTGAAGAAAAATGTCTTCTTACACAAGGCAGTTTCAAACAAGAAAATTCAGTTGTAGTTGCTTTTGCAGCTTAGGGAAAGGGAAAGGGTCGGAATATAAACAATATATAGTGTTATAGCTGCAAAGAATATGAACACATTTCTAATAATTATATAAAGAAGTTCTGTAGTTATTGCAAACAACCAAGCTATATTATCAAAGAGTGTCCCACTAGTCCTCAAAATTATAGAATAAATGCCTTTTAAGGTATAGTGTCTGACAACTCATTTACAACAACTGCATCCAGTACTTGTACTTATAAAATGGTACAACAGATGATTCTTACAGTTTTTTCAGCCTTAGGGCTAGAAGATAATAATTCCAATTCTTAATTTTGGCTTGCTGATTCTACTGCCTCAAATCATATGACTAACTTATCTAGTATGTTTAAAAAAATATATGAGTAACATGGTTCATCATAAATTCAGATTACTTATGGTGATCATATATCTATTACTAAGGTTGAAGATATCGATCTAACTTTCAAGAATGTTTTTGTATCACCAAAGTTGTTTACTAGTCTTTTTTCAGTTGGTCAATTGATGGATGATAATCGTGATGCACATTTTTCTTGTAATAACTATCTTGTACAAAATTAGGTATTGAGGAAGGTAATTGTGAAGGGGTTTAAAGTTGGAAGTTTATTTTCGCTGTATTTTTCCATTCATCGTTGACTATCTCTTGCTTGTACTACTGTTCAAAATAAGAGTGAAGTATGGCATAACTGTTTAGGCCAGCCGAATTCTATTGTTTTGTTTCATTTGTTGAATTTTGATTTATTAGGAAATAAAACTAAATTTTCTTCTTATGATGTTTTATTTGACTGTTCTACATGTAAATTAGGCAAGAGTAAAACTCTTCCTTTACCTTCCCATGACAATCATGCAACAAAATGCTTTGATAGTATTCATAATGATGTTTGGGGCCCTGCACCAATTATTTCTCATGCTCATTACAAGTATTTTGTGACATTTATTGATGATTACAATCGGTTTACTTGGGTGTATTTTTTTCATTCCAAATCTTAGGTCTTTTTTGTTTTCAAGTCATTTTTTTGCCCATATTGAGACTCAATTTTCTATTGGTATTGAGGTATTAAAATCTAATTTAGGTGGGGAATATATGTCACATGAATTTCATGATTTTTTACAGCAGAAAGATATTGTCTCGCATCATTTATATCCATATACACCATAACAAAATAGGGTTGTTGAGTGTAAAAACCTTATTGCTTGAGTCTTTTGTACCATTTAAATTCTAGATTGAAGCCTTGTCTATTATAGTTTATTTAATCAATCGATTGCCATCACGGGTGTTAAATTTTGATTCCTCATACTTTTGGTTTCTAGCTATCATGACTTGCATACTTTTGGTTACATTTGCTTTTTTCATTTGCCTTCTCATGTACGACACAAACTTTTTGCTCACTCTACTAAATATGTCTTTTTAGGTTATAGTATTTCTCATAAAGGTTTTGTTTGTTATGATCTAAGTTGTAGCAAATTTTATATTTTTAAAAATGTTGTCTTCTTTGAAAATCAATATTTCTTCCCTACTCATGTTGAATCTTCCCTTGTTGCTCCTATTTTTTCTCATTTTGAGGACGTGCTATTTTTTGAGCGGTTCAAGCCTAGAATTGTGTATCAAAGACGTTGACCAATTTTGCCACTTTTTAAGATTGACACACCACCTGATATTGATCCTGAGATTGCTTCTAGGCCTTCTACTCATCAGCCTGCTTTTTGCCGCACTACAAGAGTATCTTATCCTTCTGATCGGTATGGTTTTATTACTACTCTATCCATTATTATTGTTCCATCATGTTACTCACAAGCTGTCTAGCATGAGTATTGGCAGAAAGCCATGTAGGAGGAACTTCAAGCTCTTCAGGATAATCATACATGGGATCTTGTTTCTTGTCCTTCAGCTGTTAAGCCCATTGGGTGTAAATGGGTGTATTCGATTAAGCTTTGCTCTGATGGAACTCTAGATCGATATAAAGCATGGTTGCTTGCTCTTGAAAATAGACAAGAGTATGGTGTGGACTATAAGGAGACCTTTTCTCTTGTAGCGAAAATGACTATAATGAGCATTATTATTGCCATTGCTTCTTCCTAAGTTGATGTATGTTTTTTAGTGATTTCTTGATATCTTGGAAGAGTAAAAAAAAAAAAAGATCATGTTTCTAAATCTTCAACTGAGTTTGAATATAGAGCCATGTTAGCTGTTTGCTTTGAGGTTGTTTTGGCTTCATAGACTACTTGTAGAAATTGGATTTCCCTAGACGACTATTACTTTTCTTCATGCTAATAACATGAATGCCCTTCAGATTGCTACCAATCCTATTTTTCATAAGCGTACCAAGCATATCAAAGTGGATTGTTGTTCTATTTGGGAAGCCATGGATACTCACATTATTTCTCTTTCACATATCTCCACCGACCTTCAAATAGTTAATGTGTTTACAAAATTAATGACTCATTAATGCCATTAGTTTCTAATTGGCAAATTGATGCTTCTTGATCACCCAACATCAATTTGATGGGGGATGTTAATAAAGTCCTTTTTAGTAGAATCATTAGTTTCCATTTACATATTTCTTATTTATGTTAAGAAAACAACTATAAATATTTATGTAATCATAGGGTAATTAGCTTTCTATAATTAGGCCAAGATTATAGTTAATAGTAGTAGATTTTATGGAATATAAATCAAAATTCTTCTTATTTAATGGAAGAGATTCTTATAAAGGGAGGTCATTCAGCCAAATTGACAGTTTCAAGAGTTGGTATAGGTGAGTACTTAGTCAAAAACATCACCCTGTAGCCTACTTTAGTAAGAAACTTAATGAGGAAAAACAAAAGTACTCAACTTATGATAAAGAATTTTATGCGGTAGTTAAGGCCTTGTGCTATTAGCACCATTACTTTTTTTTTTTTAGATTAACGTGGGTGTCCGGGCCAGCTTTCGCGCACCACGACTAATCCCACGGGCCCTGAAGTTAACGACCATGTAAGCCTCTAATGGCCATCATATGAGCAACCAAGGACTCGAACCTGAGACCACAGAGGGAGCAAACCCCTTGATCCCAAGTCCTTACCACTTGGCCACCACCTAGATGGTTATTGGCACCATTACTTGTTATTATAAGAGTTTGTTCTTTACTCTGACCATGAGGCCCTCCGCTATCTTAACTCCTAAAAGAAGCTTAATCACATGCATGGTTATTGGGTTGAATATTTGCAAGCATATTCATTTGTTTTGAAACATAAAACTAGAATAAAGAATAAAGCTGTAGATATCTTGAGTTATCGTGTAATGTTGTTATCTGTGATAAGTGTTGAAGTCACAGGATTTGAGAGACTTAAAGAGGAGTATGAATCTTGGTTAGAATTTGGAGAAATATACTTGATATTGAAGGATGAGAATCACAATCTTATAAATGGTTATCTCCTCTAAGATAAATATTTATTTTGGGATAATAAGCTTTGTATCCTGAAAACATTTGTGCATGAATTTTTAATATGGGAGATTCATGCTAGAGGTCTTTCAGGATATTTTGGAAGAAATAAAACCATTGAAGAGGTGAAACATTAATTTTTTTCTCTAGTTTGAAAAGATATATCACTAAATTAGTAGGTTAATATCGAACTTGCTAATTAGCTAAGTATAGAAAATAAAATACTGGTCTTTACACCTCGTTGCCCGTTCACACTTGCTCTTGGCAAGATGTAAGCATGGATTTTGTGCTTGGACTTCCACGTACTATAAAGAAACATAATTCTATTTTTATGGTTATCGATCGTTTCTCTAAGATGACCCATTTTATTCATTATACTAAGACCACATAGGCTTCTAGAGTTGTGAAACTCTATTTTGATGAGATTATCAAGTTATATGGTCTTTCCCAAACCACAATCTCGGATAGGGATGTTAGATTTACAAGTTATTTCTGAAAAACCTTTTGGCATATGATGGGAACCAAATTGAAGTTTTTTACTGCTTACCACCCCTAAAATAATGATAAATTGAGGTGGTTAACAAGAATTTAGGCAATCTTTTAAGGTGTTTAGTGAGTGATCATAATAGGAATTGGGATTTGATTCTTCGTACAGCTTAATTTGCTAATAATAGCTCTATCAATAGGTCAATAGGCATGAGTCCCTTTGAAATTTTACATGGTTACAAGTCTAGGAGAACTTTAGACCTTCTTATTATGTCCTTCATGCTAAAGTGTCTGAGTCAGCCGAGCCTTTTCACATAGAATTCAAGATTTGCTTATTGAGATTACTAAACAAATTCAAACAAGAAATTTGTAATAACTTCAAACTGATTTACATAGATAACATAATGAATTTAATATGAAAGACTATGTTATGATATGAATTAGACTCAAGCGGTTTTCTTCAGGAGCTAATTGAAAATTACATGCACATAGTATCGGGCCTTTCAAAATGCTATAATGGGTTGGTCCAAATGCTTATATTCTTGATTTACCATATGATTTTTGCATTAGCTCTACATTTAACATTAAGGATCTAGTTGCATACCATAAGCCACTTTCTATTCCAAATGATTCATTTGAGATACCACTTAACTCCTCTCTTAATAATCTTATTGAAACCTTTATCCCTTTCACCTTGACATCAGTATAAAAGGATAATATTAATGCTATTTTAGATGAACAAGTTGTTTTTAAAATGAATTTTAAGTTTCAATGGTTTCTAGTTTGTTGGGTGGGTTAACTTGATTCAGATTGCATTTGGATCACTAGAGATAATTTGCAGCAGCTTGATCCAAATCTTTAGGAGTACTATTAGAGTCAGCAAGTGCTACACTCGACGGGGTCGAGTTTCCACAACCCTAAGAGAGTTAATGGGAAGACCAAACCCTCACCGTAAACTACACGAGTATACGGACGGAGACAATATAAGATGGCCTAGCCTATTGATTAGTACTTAAAAATGTATTTTTATCAAGGTTTTATATCATCATTTTGCATTTGAAGTATCAATAATTCTTTAAATAAAACATGTTTTATAATAACATATCTAATAATATAAGATACCTTTAATTTATGGTAAATATTTATTTTAAATACAGGCCTATCATATAAATAAAAAAATTAATTGATGAGTTTAAGAACTGAAATTGAAAGGACAAAGAGGTGGTCAAACTTAGAAAAGAGATGTTGGTGTAACCCAAACTGAAATACTATTTGATACTTAGGTCATATTTAGAGTTGTAGATCTTGGATTTAGGTCTACTTTATATGGATGGAAAGGGAAGACATAGGCCTACAACTTTCATATAGAGCCCAAAATCTAAAAAGCCCATTTTCAAGTCCAAATTATAATAACAACAAAGAAGTCTGAATCTGTCCTATAACTTAAGCACTATTTAGTGTTTGGCCCATATCTAGAGTTTTAGAAGTCCAAATGACCTCTACTTTCTTTCTTTTTTTCTTCTGAAAAGCTAAGACAATCCTACAACTTTCATGCTTTCAAGTGGTTCTAGTTCTGATGTTATCGATGATGTTTTGGGAAGAAAAGAAAAGATAAGGATTGTCACCAAGTCAAGAGTTGACCACCTACTCATCAATTAGTCATCAAATTACTAGTCCCTAATTTTAGCCTATAAAAGGAGGTCTTTGCCATACATTTAGGCATTTTGGTTTTCATATCAAGATTATGCTCTTGTTTTCTCTCGTTGTATTTTTGTAATGCATAAGTTTTGCTTTCATTAATATCAATTTTATGTCTTTCAATTCTTTTCCTTTACTAAGTTATCTTTTATCTTATTTATGTTCTTATTCTTTTTATTTATTTATTTTTCTTTCATTATGTTTAGCTAAGTTCATTATATTAAGGTGAAAATATTACACTAATGGTATAAGAATAAGTATAATGTAAATTTAATATGGACTTTAATGTTTGATAGTAACATGTTTTGTATTTGTTATCTTGTTTACTCTTTAATACTTTGCTTGTTAAATGACTAATATAAATTTATATTGTATAACACTTAGTACAATAAATACTTGGCACTCTCATAGCCCATACTGTATGGTATAATCAACACCTGAGCTATGAAAGGAACTTGATTTGTTGTTAACATAAATTATAATCATGAATGCCTGACAAGATTTATAAGTATTAACATTAATCGAATAAGATAACTAATGTAATCATGTTAACAATTTATAATCTGATTGGAATCTCCTTTGTGTGTGGTTTCCAATTGAATAATAAGAATTTATACTATACTTATTTGACATACTATTAGTGGATCCTCTAATCTTGATATTTGTTGTTTTCATTATTTAATCATTACATTAATCTTCCATCTCAAAGTTCTCATTACCTTCTTCTTCTTCTATTATTATTATTATTATTACTACTACTACTACTATTGTTTTTATTGTTATTATTATATTATTGTTATTTATAATTTATACAATTAACTTCCTTAAGGTTTGATCCCGGTCTTGCCGGGTTATTTATTCCTTCGACACTCTTGCATTTGGGAGAAGACATTAATTTTTTGATCGTGTCACCTATCACGCTTTGGTTGGGAGACTAAGCCTATTTGGACCTTTTTCATTATTATTTTATTTATCTGAAATTATTTATATTAAACAGTTTGATTTGATGGGTCGAGCCCAATAGCGAGATATTTTATGATTTATTATTTATATGTTTCTCTGTTATTTTATGAGATAATTTTGATGATTAATAAAAAAATTTATAAACTTTGTATATCTTCAATTCTTATTTTTCTTTTTTTTTGCTTTCACTTCTCAGCTTTTTTTTTAAAAGTATTTTTTTTATTTTAATTTTTATTATTTATTATCCTGCATCCTCCACCCTGTAAAATCCATGTGCTTGATATTACATATGTTTCCAGATTCACCAAACATTAATTGTTTGATATCATGAACAAGCCTCCTGATTACATAAATAATGTTATGGGAAGAATTAGCAACAGAGCAAAAAATTTATTGGTTTCTTTCCTTCCATATCTGTTATAATGCAACCCCAAATTCAATCGCCCAATCCCACTAGAATTCATATGATTACTTCTTAAATTGTTTACTAGCTAGGTGTACCAGTTGTGGGAGTAGAAAACCTCCATTTCTCCAACCCTAACAATTCTATCCCAAACCCCACGTGCTCTTAGGCAATCTCAAAGAGCATGGATGATTGTTTCCACACCTGTCAAGCAATGACTATAAAAATGGTTACCTATAATTCTTCTTCTCTATCTAACCTCATTTGTCATAATAGCACTATGAGCGATTGTCTAAAGGAAGACTTTCACTACTTCCAATCCCAGATGATGTTTCACAAATGGTCATATTCTTGTTAAAATCTCTACTATCTTCTTAGTCTAATACGTTGATTTAACTGAGAATTGGCCGCCTGCAGAATGCCTTCAATAAGCCTCATCTCCCCCGTATATGATGAAGGAGGATTGTAACCTGCCAAGGCCATAACCATCTGGAATGGAAGTAAATGAGCAAATGTTTCCCACATTTATTGGCCTTCATTATCCACCATATCAACTATCGAGCAATTCAACAAATCCTCAGGAATGTCCTGAATAGTATACAAATTCAAAGGGTCATACCCTTTCAACCAAGAGTCTTCAAAACAACACCTTTCTTCCACAATCCAAAGCTCAATTTAAACCTTATATGGTATAAGGCCATACTTAGAAATACCCTTCCACAAAGTTGAATCTTTTTTCTTTTCTTGAAAACCTGGATTGAGATCTTGCTCCTTTAACATACTTGTACCTTAAGACCCGCACCTATAAACTATCACCATTCTAGAATACTCCTGAGGCCACTTCCACAATAAAAGCCCCATTCATGCTATCTATCTTCCAACCCATACCCTCTACTTTCTTAGGCTGGTACATACTTTTCCAATTTACCAAATGCACCTTATCTCTCCTATCCTTTTGACCCTAGATGAATCTCCTACACAACTTCTCAATGTCATAACAAATGCTCTTTGGGAGCAATGCCAATTGCATAGGATAAAGAGGAACTTTGGAGAGCACTGCCTTACATAAGGTAGTCTTCTTGCGAGAGATAAGTTATTTGATTTGCACCCACCAAGTTTTCTTTGCAAGTTTTCAATAATATAATTGTAGGTCTGCTTCGTGTCTCTTTAATCAAGCAGGGGTACACCTAGATACTTCTCCAAATCTTTCGTAGTCTTAAAACCACTGATTCTGCTATTGTTATTGGTTATAGCATGAGAAACATTCTTCGAAAAGAAGATTTTGGTCTTAGCCATATTAACTCTCTGACCTGAAACTTCACAAAAGGATTCCAAACAACCTAAAATCCTATCCATTTGATCAGTACTGGCTTTAGCAAATAAAAGCATATCATCTGCAAAACATAGATAAGAAGCACAAGGACCATTTCTTTTGACTCTGAAAGGTCACCAAGTTCCCTGCTTAGCCTCCCTGTTAATAAGTTGCGACAATCTTTCAAGACATAAAACAAATATATAAGGGGATAATGAGTCCCCTGTCTTATACCTCGAGATGGATTAAAAGCCGCAGTAGGTTTACCATTCCATAACATATTAATAGATGTAGATTAAATGCATTTCATAATCAAATTAACAATATCAACTAACAATCTTACCCAGTAACAGTATTAGTAGTGAAATCCCACTGTAATTTATCATAAGCCTTTTCCAGATCCACCCCGATAGCTATCATTTTCTTTCTCCTTTTCATTTATCTCATAGATTGCACTACCTTTTAGGCCACTATGATACTATTTGTAATATTCCTATCTAGAACAAAACTACTTTGGGCCTTACTAATCAGATTCGACAAGATCAATTTGAGTTTCTTCACAATAATCTTAGCCACTATCCTGACGCTAACATTGCATAGACCAATTGGTCTAAACTAGTAGAGATATTCTGGAGCATTCATTTTCAGAATAAGAATCAAATGAGTTTGATTCACCTCTGCCACTTTGGACTGCCCATGAAAAATGTTTTTGATAAACTCACACACTGACTGGCCTCCTACTGTCCACTAAGATTGGTAAAAAAAGGCTGGAAACCATTTGGCCCAGGTGTAGCATAAGGCTTCATGTCAAAGATTGCAGCCCTAACCTCCTCATCAGATACCGGCTCTGCTAACTGACTTAAGTGAGCTTTGATCAATCTCTGGAAAATTGTCATGAAGCTTAACTCCCTAAACCAAGGAATCCTCTCTTTTAAACAAATTCTGACAAAACAACCTGGTCATATCCCTTAAAAAACCCTTATCCTCCACCCAAACATTACTGTTATTTTTCAGCATTCTGATCTTATTTCTCTGCCTCCTGATGACTGTCTTTGTGTGGAAGTAGGAAGAATTTTGTCCCCATAAATAATCCATCGACATCTCAACTTCTGAAACCAATGAATTTCCTCATTACTGGTAATCTGATAGTACTCTGCTAACAACTTATTCTTCAATCTGCCCAAAAATCTATTCCTAGACTTTGGTAAAGATTTCTGGATCCCATTGAGCCTAGTCAGTACCCTCCACTTCGGTTGGAAAATATTGCCAAAAACAAATCTGTTCCAATCTTTCAATTGGAGAGTCAGAGAATCCAAATTATCAGTTAAATGCCTCCTACATTCCCAGTGACTCCCGATAAAAGCTGCAAAATTTTCATGACTTCCCCAAGCTGCCTTAAAACAAAACAATCTGACATAATACTGTCTGTTACTCTGGTCTAACAATTCCACCAAAATAGGATGGTGATCAGATCGAACTCTAGGTAACACTCTGATTCTAGCTTCCTGAATTTTTATCCTCCATTGATGATTCCCAAAACCTCTAATTAACCTCTCATAAACCCTGCTATAACCCAGTGTTTCAACTCCTTCCAAAGTGAATTTATGTCCATTAACTCCCTAAATTTATCAATCTACAATCTTGCACCCATCTCCCAAATCTAATACATCTTCTCATATCTACTGCTACCCGGAAACTTCTTCAAGACCAATAAAATATCATTAAAATCTCTCACTACCATCCAAGACAGGACAATATGTCTCGCCAAGCTAGCCACTTCCCCAGTAAATGATCATTAAGCCCGCCCCCCTCCCCCTCTTTTTGTACACGGAAGAAAGGCTCGATAGGCTTCCCACTGCACTTCGGGATTTTCATCACTAAATTCGCCTTCATTTTTCTCAAGGTTTGAAGCCGTTGAACTATTCCGTTAGGACATATAGCTGTTGTCGTGAACCATGGTTTTGTGTTCCTTCGTTCCTTCTATTTTCGTTCCAACATTTAGAGGGATCTTGTTCCCTTCTTCTTATTTTTTATCTATATATATATGAGAAAAAAATGCTAAAATTAAATGATGATGGACAGTAAAATCCCCGGGGCGCAGGCATACCAAATTTTATTTTTTTATTTTTTATTTTTATCGTGTTCAACTGTGACGGTGAATTCATAAAAATCAACCTTTGATCCATAGTTTGGTAAGATGAAGTCTGTAATTACTATTACATGCTAAAAACATAATGAACTCCAGCTTCTAGCATCAAATACTGCAAGCACTAATGTTTTCCCTTTCTAATAATTTTTGTCATAATTTAGAATTTCTTCGAATGGTCTGACAATTACCAAAAACTGAATCTTCTCTAGAGGCAAAAATATGGAACAGTCCATGATTTCTTAAAACTACTTCCAACTCAAGAGATGAGCAAGTTGAGTCCTGCTCAGGGCTGCTTTCACGAAGATTTGTGCCATCTCCTAGTTTATGTGAATTATGATGTACGTACAGTATCATTCTGACGTCTAAAGGTATAGCAAATACAAATATGGGGGGGAAAAAGCACCGGAACACATGAACGTAATAAAATAATGGCAAAAATAAAGTAATTCACTAAAAACATTATATTATGAACCATATTTTATTTACTCTATTGATCAACATAGGATAAAATCATGTACATCATCAAACCATCTCTATCTTTATGCATTAACAAATAATGAAATCAAGAATAAAAGGCCAAATAATTATGCACAAGTCCCTCAAACAATTTATCGAAAAGAATGTCAAGCGAACAGCATCATAACTAAAGTAACTTAATGCTTCAAGAGAGCAAGCAGAGACAACAACAGGGTTGAGCAAAACACCGCCCCAGACATCCCCAAAGAACAGGCTGCTCCCTTGTCCAT
Source organism: Populus ilicifolia (assembly GCA_015708895.1). Taxonomy (NCBI): domain Eukaryota; kingdom Viridiplantae; phylum Streptophyta; class Magnoliopsida; order Malpighiales; family Salicaceae; genus Populus; species Populus ilicifolia. Next base: position 816,939 of record SRLM01000287.1, on the reverse strand, counting down.
TGTTGGCGCAGGTGCTGGTGCCATCTCAAAATCTTGAGCAGTAACAGTTGCAGAATACATTGCCACAACAAAGAAGATGGCCATAGCCTTGAATGTGCCCGCTAATTGAGCCATGAAGAAAGAAAGCAAAATATATGGCGAAAGAAAAGATTGGTGTTTTCGAGTATATTATAGAGCTTGTGTGCTTATTAGTGTTGTTTGTGTGCTCTTAGAGGGCATAGGGCAGAGGGGTATTTATAAAGGTTTTGCGGAGGATTGTGGGACCCCAAAACAAAACCTGGAACAGCTGTGCCATGTTCACGGGTGAGAACCTTTTGATTCCAGCATGTAAAGGCAACTTTTTGCTTGCTATCCACATGATCTGGGTTTGTTAAGCTGCTTCCACACTCAGGACCTCAACGTGTAGTAAAAGTTCCAAGGGGTCTTTGAATACAATGCATGCTCTTTCCTTTTGGTTTCCGTCCAAAAGAATTTTCTGTCACATGTGATATGATCAAATTAAAATCAAACACCAATTACAAGATAATTCTTAGTTCAGAATGCGACAACGCATTAGACAGTGCAATTTCTGACTTTTCACGATTTCGAACCCTTCTAATTAGGTGAGCTGTGTCTGAAAACGATAAAGTCTCGATTGCTTCAGAAAACTTTTACAGCTATATTCGTTAAAACACATGTAAGGAAGGTTCAACAACCACATATGCAAAATTCATCGCTAACCCTTTACTGTGGATTTCTTGTTTAATTTTATCCTTAAATTTTTTCTTATGCAATTGCATCCTTTTGGATCAAATCTAAGGACAATTGAATCAAATTTATTGATTAAGGATAAAATTAAAAGACAGGAGGCTAAAGTTAAAAAGGTGCCATAAATAAATGATGATTTCAAAGTTGACATGAAAAGTTTAATTTTATCTTTATACTTTAAAAATTATATATTCAAAGGTTCAATACTTTTCAATTCAGTTTTGGTATAAAAAATTCATTAATGTTATGTTTTAGTACATGATTTGAGAAAGAAGAGAGAGAGAGACGTTACTAGATTTTAGCAGTAAAAAAAAATGTAATTGGCTTCAATTTCAACACTCAAACAGTCAATTTTTATGTCAAATGATTCAATTTAATAAAAGGGTTCATATTAGGTGATTTTTTTTATCTTGAAAGTGTTTAATAAAACATATTTGAGTTTGAAAAGATTTTTTTATTGCGGTCTTTTAATATTTTTTTAATTTAATTTTGGTAAAAAAATTATTTTTGTTATTTTTTAGTTAATGATTTAAGAGGATGAGGGAAGAGGTTGTTAAATTCCAGTGATAAAGAGAAAAATATTGTTGGTACCGGTTTAGATCATCAAAATAATTGATTTTTGTGTTAAATAATTTTATTTGATGAGGAGAGCTTGATATAGATGTTTTTTTTCAACTAGAAAGTGCCTAAAAAACAAATTTTAGTTGGGAAAATTATTTATTTCAAGTTGATTTCAAGTTTCAAAATAGTTTTTTGAAGTTATGGATAGATTTATCAAGATTTATATGATGGTTTTTTAGATGTTTAGAGTAGAAAAATAGGTTATAAAATGAGTTTATAAGTAAAAAAAAAAAACAATCAACCCTAATTTTTCAACAAAAAGAATTATGATAAATTAGATGTCATCTACATTATCTAATATAAGGACATAAACAAGTGGGACCTAATGAAATATGCTAGTCCAAGGAGCTCCTGATCTTTTTTTCTTTCTTTTCTTTAAATTAATGCCTTTTTATTTGTATTTTTTTTCAAAATTATTATTTTTATTTATATTTAAATCAATACTCATTATCTCTTTCATATTGTTTATATATATATAGCTTCTTTTAAATGATATCTATTTTTTTAATTATTTTATATGTATTTAATGTTTTATGAAATTATTCTAATTTATCTATATTTTTTTAATTTTTCATATAAATAAAATATGTTTATTTCTGGATAATATTTCTAATATATATAACTTTACAACACACACACACACACACATATATATAT